>JASUUG010000798.1:4567500-5167500 GCA_030449905.1 Luvunga scandens | reverse complement strand
CACATACAGCATTTAAAGAAAAATGTTACCAATATCCTGACAGAACCTATAAACATATAAGTCTGAATACTAAGTTAGAAGTCCCAATATTTGATATGTTGCTATGTTGCATCACTCAAGGTAAACCAAAAAGATGACAAAATGTAATATGGCACAATTCACAAAGTCACATTCAGAAAATTCATTTATACCTGTAGTATGTGAGCAAGCGCCATCTGGAACTTCTCTAGGGGAAGATCGACAAGACGAGGGAAAATAGGTAATACCTATAATCATAAAATGATAAAATTATAACTTACAAGAAATTATTTATATGAAGGAACAACAGGAATAACTTCAATAAGCCATTTTACAAAAGAGAACTTCAAAATTGGAGGGGCTGATATCTTGTCAAGAAGCAATAGCAACATCGAACCTTTTCTTTTCCCAATTATACAATCTTTATTTTATTGTTCACCTCCTCACGATCATAATGTAAACAATTAAGTTATATTTACAAGTCAAATGGATCACTGGCTTGATTTTTTTTTTTCAGGCTTCAATTTCCAGTTGCAACTTGAGTTGCTCAATTACTTTTCCTCATGCAAAATTGCCCAACATAAAAATTATATCGTGAGAAAAAAAAAAAAAAAAAAAAAAAAAAAAAAATATATATATATATATATATATATATAAAGCAGTGAAAATCTATCATTTTAGTGACATATATAGTGATTTAATGAGATCTTAGTGCTTTTATTGTGAACAAGGTAGAGTTTCTTAAGATATCTTCAAGGCAAAAGCTTTTTCTTAATAGCCTGTGTGTTGGTACTTGATTTGGTACTAGATAAAACTGTAAACTCAAACAATTTCTTAGTGCTCAATGCCCCTTAATTTCCAGGAATTAATCAGTTCAATAGTCTTCAATGGTTATAGCGGTATCCATAGTACGAATGAGATGGATGTTTGTTATCCCAATCATTTTTCTTAGTCCTGATCCCCCAAGTATAGGGGGCAGTTCATAACAAAGTTTCATGCTGCTGATTCCTAGATGTAGCGTCACTTCCCCTATGCCACCTATTGGTATTGGTGTAGGAGGGTTGACTGGCAATACAAAACCCATACGTGTAATCTTTCACTCAATACTAAAAATGGACAATTGAAGATGTTTCAAAAATTCTTCATTTTTCATTCTCACTCATGCAAGATATCTAGATTTCATGTGAGATAAAACTCATTTGGCCACGTGCAAAACTTCACATGAAATCGTCTGCTGTAATTAGGCAGCCCATGCAGATCAACTCCACGGTCCCTACAGTTTTCTATAATCTATCTGTATAATGTTTTTCATAATTACTATCTCTTGCATGCCAAATCAGTTTTTAATATGAGTAATCTACAAACTTAAATCAATTATTCACACTCATGAAAAGTAATTGTACAGAAATGATTAATAATGTAGATATTCAAATTGACTGGAGCTAAATTTGAAGGCACAATCACTGATATAAAAACAAAATGAACAGAAATATATATTCATATCTATTATACAAGGGTGCTTTGGTAATTATAAACCCATGGAAGGCCAGTAAATATCTGGCAGAACACGTACTGATACGGTATAAGCCTATAAGGTCTAGTAACTCTGAACTTCCAGACATTCAAGCTCAAACCGTAAATATATAATCCTTAATAGCAATATCTTGCCATGATGTTTAGCATCTTGTTATTCAATGATACAATCACACAAACAACAAAAACTAAAAAAATAAAATGATAGAAGAGAGGAGAGAAATTCAGGAAGCAAACCTCATTCTTCGTAAGTGAAGAAAGCATTGGTATAAGAATGGTAGCATCCTAAATATTAAAAAAAAAATTTAAAAAAAGGTTTACATCATACTTGTGACATTCAAATTTAATTATGTCTAAGAGGGGGAAAAAATTATGTTTCAGGTATGTGAAATACCTTTAACTTTGTTTCATATAAATGCTTAACAGTGGCTATTAGATTGGAGGAAGGTGTGGTTTCTTGGGTCAATATTTGCAGCACCTGGTAAGAAAAGAAAACCACTATCAGCAAGTAAATTTAAAAGATGAAATAGATTTACAATTGAAAAAAATAATAATAAGTTACCAGAGTTAAAAGATTTTCACTTCCTTGAGGTGGATCGGATATTATATGCAGTAATTCATAACAAGATGAACCCAAGGATCTTATAAGAATTGGGATATGGCGATGGAAAGCCTATATCATTCAAAAAAGTGTGCAATAAAAGTTGAACAAACTCTCATTAGAAACAGAAAAGATAAAAAATAATAGGAAGGTTATGCATATTCAAAATAAAAACATATTAATGATCAAAGCCTCCAACACACAGACCCTTTATTTCACCTAAGGAAACCCATGTCCGATATCACATCATGAGCACTAGTAAGGCCGCTGGACAATCCATTTTAAAGGCCGAGTATACCAAACCAGGTGCCATGAAACACTTCACACAGCACTATAGTCCTCATAGCCTAGGATAAAATAAACAAAGGTGTCTTACCATTTGAGAATTTGAGAACTGACCCATATGGACTGATAACCTAGATGGATTTGTTACAAGCACAATAGTTAACATAACTTTAGCAATAATTAAAAATACCTGCTTTACAGATTTTGGAGCCTGAACATAATTGTCAAAAATAAGTTGAAGAAGACGAGGTTTCTGGAACAAAAGAAAAGCCTCATCAGGATTACCAAAACAATGAAAGCTAAAATCTTCAAATTTATCAGTATCAGAGAAATCATTGACAAACCTTTGTACATAAAGCAAAAAACAAGGAAGTCAGACGTTGAGCTTCAGGAAATGATATAGTTGAAAGATTATGAGAAATTGGTTGTCCACCCTTCACTGAGTCCATTTCAAAGGTTCCAGGCTCCGAAACTTGGGAGCCACTAATGGATGTTTCCTGGCTTCCAACCTGAAATGATTTTTCAGCAAGAATAATCAAAAGCAATTGTAAGATCTCCTTTGACAAAGGAGAATGCTGGAGTGCAAAGTGTTTTTTTCCCCCCCTCTTTCTCCTCCCAAGATTTTACTTTAGTTGTCCCAAAAGGTTTATGTTTTCCAGAATGGAGAAAGTGCAGGTGCATTGGTACATCCTTTCTGCTCTCATGAAGGAAAAGAACCTACTGCTCATATACCACAATCCATGTGATGAATCATTGATTGAAATGCTTCAGAGCTTGGCAACAAAGATATTAAGTAATAGGAGCACTAAACAACTTATATGAGCATGACTAGATTTTAAGTTAACTTAAAATCTACTGCATACAAATGGTAGACAATCCTAGCTCCATAATATGGGTTTTTATTTTTTATTTTTTGGATAAGAAACTGATCTTTGTATTAAAAGATGAAGATTACGATGAACTGGACCAGCTATCCACTAAGCAGAGAAAACTAGACTCCATAGAGTCTGAAGCCAAAGCAAGGCTAAAAGATGAACTCTATCCAACAATTCTTTAATATTATCTGCTCTTTTGGTCTGAAAAATGCCAGTATTTATTTCTTTCCATATTCCCCGAAATGAATCTGCCACTCGATAATCTAGTCTAACACAGAACTTAACAAGATAATATGGGTATACAAAAAGGCTGCTGGCAATACCATCAACTACCACACCCAGAGAAGGAAAAAGAAAAAAATGCAACCCTTAATTTAACTTTTATCTCTCTTTGAATACTCCCAAAAGATTTTAAAAAAATGTAACCATTGACTAAATTTTAATCTCTCCAAACACTCCCAAAGATAAAAATCTTGGAGATACCATTGTTTTTGGTACAGAAGTTCCTATAAAAATGGGAAATGCCCTACCTTTGAGTGTGGTTTGAACTATTGATTTACGTAATTGGAAGTAACCAATTAGGTCAGTTCAATCTCTCCAAACACTCCAAAAGATAAAAATCCAGTTCACTTTCCACAAGACCAAGAATTTGAACATTTGGCATGCTACAGGAACAAAGCAAATGAAAATACATAAAGGGGACCACAAAATGGCATAGGAAAAATTTTCGTACCTCCCCCTCGGCTTTGAGATCAGCAGAATCAGACTGTGAACACTCTAAGTTTGAAGAATGCTGACTCACAGCAGACAGCATCATATTCGTTGCATATTGTTCTATATTTTCTGTTATGTAGCTTAACTGATAGAGTTTGTTCGACACCTGTCCATTGTAAACAGAAGAAAATTAATACATTGTTAGCACAAGAACTGAAATACAGCCCAGATAAAAATTAATTCTTTTTTTCCTTTCTCCCTCCACAATGGTAATGTCAGTAAGTTTCTATACCAGCCGAATAGCTTTCGCTCGAATTTCATCTTGTGAGTGAGCAGCAGACTGCAAACAGAAAACAAATATATAAGCAATAAATAGCTCGTGTCCACCTAGTTTTCACACAGGCACACGGTTGCACTCTTAAGCTATGAGATTTTCATCAGCAAGTTACCTTCAAAGCTATGTCTAGGCAGGCTTGGCGATAATATGGACGACCCAAAATCAAACTCCACACTGCACCGAGGCCCTGAGTCACACGCTCACCATCCCGAACCTCTTTCCCATGGAGATCAAAAACAGCAGAAGAGCAGAGATCGTCTAACAGTTGTAAGACAGAGTCAGACAAAACAGGAACCTCACCTAGAAGCCTACTAAAAGACTTGTCTGAAGCCGGAAAAGTGTCCAACAAAGATTTGGCCTACAACAACGACGGTTAGATAATTCTGATTCTCAAGCAAACAAAAATGATGTCGAGATAGCGGAATCTGTACCCACCACTGCCAAGAGGAGTTTTTCATACACAGCAGCAGCATATGAAGAGTTTTGATTGGAACTAGAAATCATGAGCGATTGTAGATGATAGAGAATATGCAGCACAAGTTCATGCCCCTGACACAGCAAAGAAAAATATAACTTAAGAACTGAAATATAAAGGTCTAAAAACAATCCTAAAAGAAAACCAGTAAACATATAAATCAACAAAGTAGCCAAGGACACAAGTTAAAGGTATCCACTAATAACTGATGGACTCCATAAGCTTAGCTATCGTCTGAGAGAAACAGTGTACAGATGCTAGCCAGAACAATAGTTGATCAACAGGGCCCATCAAAACACAAGTCAATAACAAGCAAGAAAACATCATGCATAATAGAAGTGACAACAGATAATGTCCCCATAATGCAGACACAAGACTCTGCATATGGAGTCAAGCAATGACAAAATCAAAAGCCAGGAAGTTATGATAGTCTGAGAGAAGCACCAGAAAAGAACAGCTACTTGCAAGGACCCACATTTTGAAACCAATGTTAGCAGCACATGGGACCAGAATTCCAGAATCCATATTATCAGCATTCCAACTTGCTGAATTTCAGTACAGCAACTTTGACTGATTAAGTCTTATGCTGATTTTATTATAGGGTTACAATTTTTTTTTTAAAATTAATCTTGTATCTATGAGGACCATTGGATTTCACTCTTTAGTCGAAAATGTATTGGATACGATAAAAAAGAAAAAAATTAAAATACAAAATAGAAGTGATTCCTCGAAGTAACACAGCATAGTTTTTAGTATTTTTTTTAACATTAGTTGATTCAAGAGTAGCCCACTCATATTTTGATGTTTTCTCCCCTTAATGAGGTTCGAATCCAGAACCTTGGCATTATAGGGTTACAAGTTATCATAAAGAAAATACCTTTTGCTCCTGGTAATTTACAACAACATATTTTTGCAGCATCATAACAATGTCTTCGTCTGCATCAATCTGCAAAAAGAGAGAGATAATTAACATTAATACAGTTTTGCCAAATGTTAATTTACAGAGATTGGGGATAAAAAAAAAGTTGTAAACAATAGATTGCAAGCCCAAGCTCCAAAATTATTTTAATAATCCAATGTAAATTCAAGATGAGAAAAGGTTTGTAGAGCATTTCCCAAGCTCTAGGCAACAAAATTGAAACATCAGTAATGCTGATGACAGTCATAATGTACTTGCCTGAGCAATCAATCGAGCAAGCAACCCCATGCGGGTCTGGCTGCACTCTGTCCCCTGAAGATGTTTGAAAGATTCAAAAATGCGTTCAACAGCCAATGTTCTAACACTTTTCTGCTCTTCTTCAGTTAGCTCAACAAAAAGTGGAAGAGGAGGTAAATCTTTACAGGTCTCCTCCCATGCAGATGCATTTGATACAGCTGAAGTATGCAGATCAGATTCCACCAAAGATGACGTAATGGTCTGGTATATTTCAACATCAGATAATTCTACTGCTGCAGAATCCTCGTCAACAGCACGAGAAGAAATTTTATGATCTGAAGAAGCACAGACCTCAGGAAGGGTTACAATTTCTTCAGATCTAGAGAGTCCTTCCTCAGGATTAGGTTGATCCATTTTAGAAACAGATGGACTTTCAAATGTCATATCATCGCTTTTGGCACTGGTCATCACAGGAGCTGGAAGATTTTCAACAGATGTCATAACATCTGGTGAGGATGGCCTAGTTATAGAACTAGAATCATCAAACTCAGATTGCACAGGACCAGCATCATCTGTGGTAGATATGGATGGCACTCCAACAGGGGTTGCTAAACGCCGTGGATCCAGACGACGGGGATCCTGAATAAGCCACCGGTAGCTTATTATAAAGAAGAGATATTTTCAACATCCTAAGACTAGACAGATTGCATAATATCTAAAAGCAACAGTTAGTAAATATAGAGAAATACAAACCCTTCTGGGATCACGTTTAGAATCAGTGGCAGAAGTATTGCCAGTAGCTGTATCAGACAAGGAAGAACTGATTGCAGCAACTGAAGGAGCCAGTTGAACTTGTGCAGTGAGAAGAGAAGACTGGGTCGTATTTATTTGAGATGGCAGCACCGCAACCTGAGCTGGACTACTTAGAGAGCCAATCTGTCGTGTCACAGGCAAATTCCCAAGCCTTGTCAGAGGTGGGGGTGTTTTATGCAAATGCTTCATGTTAGTTATGACAATATCAGCCAACAGATCAGGGTGAATATTTGAAATAAGTAGCTCAAGCGATTCAGCTCCTCTTTCTCCTTCGGCGAGCAAAGCAGCAATCATAGCAATCATTTGCTCCACAGGATTCAAATCACTATCTAAAAGAGGAACACTAGGGGATACTCCATTTACAGAAACAGAATCCTGCCGAGAATCATTCATTTGAGCAGAAATAGCTGAATGATTGTTAGGACCATATCGAACCCTCTTGGAAGCCACATCAAGACCATTATTTTGCTCTTCATTATCCTGAGGCATAGACCTTTTTCTCAACAGATCCCCTGAAAGGGGCAGCTGGGTTGATGGCTGATCATCCTGATAATCAAAAAATAAATTCAGTATGAGGCAACAAAAAGTTGAAGTTTATTGACTAGATTCTAGTGAGAAAAGGAAAAAGTTGTCATTACCCGGCCCAGCCGATTTTCACGTGCACGCTCAGAATTTCTAATCATTTTATCAACTTGTCGAACTACTTGATCCGCAGTATCCCCAGCATTTATTGCTCGTAGAGCTTTAAGCAATCTGTCTCTTGACTGCAAATGAAACATAGGAGGCCAAAAAGTTATTAAAAAAAAAAAATTCAGGCACAAGACTTTGCAAACAGATTAAGAATTTAGAGCTTATGTTCAAATATTAGGGATCTAATGGCAGGCTTCCTTTTTGTGTCTAGTTAGTGAGAAATTGTCCTCTACGAGCCTACTCAAGCAACCTAATTAAGCCATTTGACCTTTGGGAGCTTCTTTCAGCCAAAAAAAAAAAAAAAACACAAAGAAAAGGTGTTTCGATCAGCCAAAATGAAAGACAAAGGACACAGGGACCTGCTGGATGGAAGTGCTAATGTCGAAATGGAGATTAGGTAAAATACAACACAAAACTTAAGTATGGGATATTCTTGTTGTCCTGTAGGAACGTGGAGTGGAAAGAAGCTTCAGGACTGATAATCTAGAAATTCACAAAGAAAATCATAATAATACAGAATCTAAAGATGACAACCAAACCCACCTGTTGAATGAGTTCCAATGACCTCATCGAAGAAAGCCTGAAAAATTATCATTCAGACAATTTAACCTAAAGGATGCTAAATGAGAATTCTGCTAAAAATCTCCATGACAGCATAAAATGGAGAAATGAAGCCTGAAAGTAACCATTTCATCTAAAATTGTTGCTTGAAAGTCTTTATCAACTTCTTTCACCGAGCAATCACAGAGAAACACAAACTATACAAAAAGATTACAAAGAAAATAAAAGCGTCAAATGCCAAACGACTTTACCTCTAAGATTGCTGGATTAGTACACCTTAGGAATCCCAAAAAGGCAGTCCTTAAGGAATACTGAACACTGGCAACATGGCATCCCCTTACTGTCTCAAAGTTTGGATTGAAGTCAAACAGTGCAGAAAGAATCGTATTATAGTGGAGAGGCCTCTTCCTTCCTATAGCTGCAAGACTACCAAACAAATAGAAAAATTGTTAGATATAATTTAACAAAAATAACCATAATAGTTACACTAGGAAGGCAGAGAAATTAACATTGCAAGCTTTAAAACTCCATAGAAGTCTGAAATGAAAACAAAACATTAAGATATAATAGGGAAATGAAAGAAGAACCAAATTGATCTAAAACAACTTCCTAAAATTTAATCGTCATCTTCATTATCATCATCATCATAGACCCCACCATCTTTGGAACCAATTCCTTCCAACACCTTAAACAACTTCTCACCATTGTAATTGCCATGCCCGTCACTACCCTCATCAACTTATTACCAAAATAACAATCTCAATAGTAGTAATTGCAATACAGTAGAGGTTTTTGTAACTCAGCAGGTTTACGCATTCCTTTTACATATCTTTACACAAGATATAGTATAGCTTTTGACGAATTAAGAAATTGCTAAACATAAAAGGTTTTCATGAGATTCACAAATAACTGAACAAGTCAGTCGTGTCTTACAAGATATTCCTTTCTCCATTCACAATTATTAAGTCCATCACAAAGCCCAACAAAAAATCCCCATATTGACATGATGCTATAGCAATTTATTCTATACATTTTATAAATACACTAATCTATCTTGCAGCTCAACTCTGTCTGCCTGCAGCAGAAAACCATACCCATAAGACAACAGCAACCTTTATTGGAATTGCTATCTGGAATTCTTTTATTTGGACTTCTATCCTAATGTAAAAGGCCAATAACTTGTAGGAAAGAACAATGCATGTAAAAAGCTAACACAAACTTCCTTAAAATTCCATGATTTTCTGTAACAGTATTGGTGAAAATAAGAAATCAGTAGCATTTTGACCTGGTATGCACATCTACAAGAGATGGCACTGTTTATTGTTCACATTTCAACATGAATTTTCAGAAATATTGAGACAATATCTGCTTGAAAATGATCTGTTGAAAGTCATACTTTGCTAAATAAGTTTTCCCAGTCTTCTTTACAAAATATAGGATGGACTTTACGATATTTCCTCTTTTTGACAGGAAACAAATGATTGAAGAAACAAGGAGGAAACGACAGCAAAAATGGACCAAAGGTCCACAAATAAAAATATTCCCAACTGTCAAGATAAGCCAAAACTGCATAAGTTAAATCTCTATATAAAGGATAGCCCTTAAACATGAAACAAAGATGGAAAGGAAAAACCCCAGATAACCCAAACTAACCAAAGGCAATATCACAATCGTCATTAAACAAAGCCAATTTAACGATAAACAAATTCTGTCCTTAAACCACCAGGATATTCCTCTTTTTCCCCGACAAAAGAGCAACTATATCTGCCAAATCACCCACAAGAAAGCTAGGACTCCAAACTTCCATAAAGCATGCACTTTACCATGTAATCAAATCATATTCAATCAACATTACAATGAACTCTTAATAAAATTACAGGAGAAAAAAAAAACAAAAACAATTCTTCTTGTTCTCTTTCATTCCTGACAAAATCGACATCAATATTGAAATCACCAACATATCCCATCTCCTCAAGTTGCTACGTATCCATACACAGACAAAGTAAAATCTCAAATCTCAGGACAACATAATGATTTCAGTAGTTCATTCACATACTATCTATATATCTATCAGTAGCTTATGTTAACCAGCTCGACAGACACAAAAATGAAATCTGAAATAACAAAATGCTCAAAACCCTAGCTCAACACAAATATTTACATTGCTATCTCAAGAAATAATAAGTTAACAGTTTCAGCTCAACAGATATGATAACTAAAAGACCATCTGAACAAAATTTTAAGAGCATAATTCAGTTTAGAACATTCTTCACAAATTGCAAATCCTGTGCAGCAGACTTTTTGCATCTACTCTCATTTACAAATCTCTTATTGGTAAAACATACAATATAACTTCAAGGATCAATAGATTCAGCCACAGTCCATAACAACATAAACAGCCTGTATAGCGATTCTCTTAGTTGCTAGATCAAAGATTTCCTGATGACAGTTAAAATTAATGATAAAGACAGCTATAATAATGTGACTGTGGACTTTATCTTTCAAAACAAAGAAAATCAAGGACTTGAAGACAAATCATGATACAAAACAGATTTATCAAAAATATTTCTTTCAACATAACTTAACAATTGCTTCTACTTAAATGAAAAGGCAGCAAATGGATTATCAAAACAGTTAAGCTCTACCGGATGAGCAACAACTCCCACAATCATGTTTAAATTGCTTTACCTGAAATGTTAATGCGTAAGACTCACAGTGAGGACTTTAAACCAAGTATTGATTTGAGTAATTTCCAATGTATCTTATATGCCTTTATCACATATCAACTGCCTGATACAAGGCTATGGTTGACTTGGCCACTTAACCTGTTTTTACATGGTGCTTCCTTTCAATTCAGAGTTGATGACTCTGTGGTACAATCCTTATTTCCAAAAGGACCAAATTGATCACATGCGAAGGGAGAACTATCAGAACAAAAATGTATCTTGTTATTCCATACCTCAGAAGTTCGTGAAGCATAACCTTTTATTATGTTGATTGTGAAGTCAAAATATGAAAGAAGCAAAAGCAAAAGTGATTGAAAATTGGGAACCACCACAAATAAAGAAGAGTAGAATTAGCAGGGAAATTCCCAGTTAAATAGAACTTGTAATTATTAGAGGTATTTAATGTGCATCAACTGCTATGATGTAATTGATACATTTTAAAATATCTCACACATCATTAGGTGTACACACAAATATCATAAACTCAAACAGTAGTCAAATTGGATAACAGTTAACAAAGCATAAACTGTGTAGCTTGACCAGCAAGTTTCTCTCAGAACAAGTTGACCAATTTATCCACCGCTTTAACCATTATATCACTGGATAATGCTGCTCCTTAGGACCATAAAAGTTGACACTGTTTAGCCCTGTAACTCCCAAAATCTGAACCACCATGCAGCAGTATCCAAGGCCATCAACTCCTCAAAAGAGAGCAGATCAGCATGCTGCTATGATATCAGAAACAAGCAGCTGAACTTGTACTACAACCTGTTTCCAAGCTTCAGAGATCCCTCCAAAATTCTCAAAACAAATTAAAACTGAGGGCAAAATGCAGTTTACTCCCTACACAAACTATTAAGGCTACCAATACAAATTAATGAATCATTAACAATTGAAAGTCTCACATTTGCATGACAGACTGTAATTAAATATTCATACTTGACTGTACGTCCCTAGGATTACTATTATATAAATTACCTTCCTGCAAGAATGAATTTCAAATCCAGCAGAGCATTATACATTCAGAGTCCAATAAAAAAAAATAACATACAATTCATCTGCAAATAGACATAGCATAGTATCAACGGGAAGAAAACAGGACTCTTATACAACTATTTAAATACATATTATGATTATTGAAGTAGGAAATTTGGAATAAATATCAGTGAGTATACATCATTGTCATCCATCTATGTCGTAAAGCAAAGGCACCCTAGAGTAACCTTGTTAAACCACCACTCTGCACTGGTTCATACAAATTACTGACCTTCCTAAAACTACTAAAAATAATAATAATAAAGACAATGCATTTTGTACTTGTAATTTGCCATAAATACACAAAAATATATATATGCATGTACATCCCTTCCTTTGCAAACATTTTTCTCTTTTTTTTTTAATTTTTTTCCTCTTTTCATACAGGAGACAGGAAACAATTTCATTACTGAAGAGGAAAATGACAAAGGAGATGAATCACTAGGACATCCTAAATATGGGTGTGTGCCCATTTGTGTGCACAACATATAGAAGTGCAATAAAATAATATAATTAGAGACAGTATTCAATTTATTAGTCCTAGCATCTTCAATATTGATACCCATTTTCATGGCCAACTTCACCCAGCAGAAAAGATACGAAGGAACAATATTCAGACACTGGAACCCATTTCAAGGATAATGAAAGTATCTTCTTTTTGAACGAAAAAATCTATCTGTTTCTAACTTCATTCATGTATAAACAAATGAACTAACAGATGCGGCTTTAAATTTTTAATAAATTCATTAACATACTAGTCTCAACCAGAATCCAAATAGGAAAGTCCAACAAATAACTTTTCTTTCATCTCTGGACTTTACAAAGCAAAGATATAGCTGCCACAACCCTATTGCACAGGTAGTACACTAAAGGCACACCTAGGGCATCCCTTAAATTGATTGGTTCATTAAGAGAGAAGGTAAAAATATGACCACTAGTAAGACAAATCTATCACTCTTAATATTATAACCCCCTCTACGAGACCAGCAACCAAAAACTGGAAAGCCACAAGAGCCATGGCTACAGTTTCAGCAAAACTTGATATAATTCACTCATATTTCTACCATCCCTTAAGAAACAATGCCTATGGTAGAATAACAGCAGGCAAAAGAATGTTGCTCTTAATTAAACAGAGATCAGAATCTTGATGAAATCTTACTGTTCTAAACCACAAGCAGCAAAATATCAATTCAAACCACAGCAAATACAGTCTAAAAAATTTTGAGTGAGCGAGCAGGAGAGAGAACTCCTATCAGCAACAGATATGAACCCAAGTCATCTGCATAAGCAAGATACTTCAATCAAAGAATAAAACTCACCACTAAGTAACAAAACCTGTTCTCAACTAAAAGATAATGAATCACAAGCTAAGTCCACAGAGCAACAGGTAGGGTGAAACCACAGAATGCAAGCTCACAATTAACTCTTTTATTTATTTATATTTTTTTAATTAACTGTTTGAACTGTAAGTACTTGCATCATATTTATAGATACCTAGGACATCCTGTTTAAGTTATGGGAAAGATAAGCTTTGGCATACCAAAGTTTATACGTACACATATGTACATAATATGTATGTATGTATATTGTTGATCTTCTGAAGTATACTATCCTCATGGTTGATATTTTTCTATATCATCTTTCCAAGATGACATACATTGGAAAAGGAAGAGGGATAGTGAGGAACCAGGTGGCCACAAGACCATGTAAAATGAGAAATCAACAGGTAAAATTGACAAAAATCTGTAAATGAGTCGACAATGATAATTGACAACTGATAAGAGAAAACTCACCAATTGACAACAGTAATAGTCACTGAACCAGGGAGATTACAAGCTGATTGCAACAAATCCATTAAGGTGCCAAGCATTCTATTTGCTTCTGACGTGAGTGAAACTCGATCTAGGAAAGGATGTCCGCCCGACAGCCATGATATATTAAAAGTTTGTTTACTTCCTATTGTAGACAAAGTCAGAACAGTATCCAAAGAATTGAATAGAAATCAGATTGTGTAAAGATTAAAGAGTAAAGGCAACTCCATAAACTCAAAAGTACTTCAAGGAAATGGCCATTACAAACAAGAAAGCAATACCTTCTTTGGTAAAATTTTCAAAATCATTAGAGTCAGACGTAAAAAGTAAAACATGTGTTTCCAAAAATTTCATTGCCAACAACTTCGTGCCAACTAAGCCAGGCTGCATTATCAAGAGAAGAATAAAATTAGCAAAATGTGTGAAACTAATAACAGGTAGGGAAAATCAATGTAGTTAAAATTACAAGAACTTTTGATGTTTATCTAATCACACATGTAACAGGAGGCAGAAAACAAGTGCTATGCAAGTGAAAACTATAATCACACTAAAGCAATGACTTTAACTAAAATCATTGGAAAAGAAAAGAAGGAAATTATAAACAAAAATTGATAGAAGAATTTATGGAAATGCTAGAGAGGAAGGCAATGATTTCAACTATGATTTCCTTTGCAACACAAACACACACGCATACATAAATTGATATCTCCTTCCCACCTCCACCCAAGTGGCAGACAAAGAGAAAGTCCATGTGGGCCCAAGAGGCCAAAGGGAACAGAAATATAGGCTAATGAATCACTGATTTAAATAATTAAGTTCCAATATAGTGTTAAGTTTTAAAACTTTCAATCAGCATTTTGTAATAATTCAACAAAAGAGGAGAACTACTCCGTACCTCCAATGCAATTGCAAAGACAGAATCTTTGAACCTAACCATCCACGTCCAAAGTTCTTCAAGCCAACGCTCAACTTTACCGTGCCAGTGAAACTAAAATTTTCCAAAATAAGCATTAGAGTTGCATAGCTTCATTATTATTGTTAAGAATATAACTCACCGTTACAGTTGCATAATTTACTAAAAATAGGAACCGATCCATAATTTGTAAAATTTATTTACACACGCAAACAGGCTGCATCCATGCTTTCTGTATTTTGATCCCTATTTTCTTTTTATATAATTCTTATTTTCCATGCTGTAATTTTGTTACATTCCCATTTGGTAACAAATTTATTTTAATACAGTAGTTGAAACTCCATGTGGTTGATCCTTACACTCAGCCCCACATAACAAGAAAGACAGACAAGCACAAAATGAAGTGAGTGAATCTTAAACCAACTAAACATATTATAGACCTTGCACTTGACATCAACAAATTTATTCATGGTCATTACTCAGACATACTTAAAATCAACTTATAAGCATAAAATCTATGTAAGATTCATTAATAAGACATATAAAATCTACAACATTTCAAGCTTCAATAACTCTAAACACATTGTGTTAAAAGATGAATTCCAACTAGCTAATGGCAAAATTGATGTTTGGAATATTAACCATTCCCACTTAAGACATAGAAAATCTACAACATTTCAAGCTTCAATAACTCCAAACACATTGTGTTAAAAGATGAATTCCAACTAGCAAATGGCAAAATTGATGTTTAGAATATTAACCGTTCCCACTTAAGAAGTGTCTCTCCAAAGAAGGGTGTAGACAGAGAAAGCGAAATACCTGCATTGTTATCTCTTCTAGAACACGGCAAAAGAAATTTGTGCCACAAACAATAGATTTCCCTGCAATACTAGAGTCGCCATCCCTCAAAAATGCCAATAAGACAGGCATGAGTATAGAAGAATGCTCCATCGCTTTCAAACCAACATCTTCAATAGTCCTGATAGCCACATATTATGGACCACAAATGAACACAAGTTATTAGACAAGGGCAGTAGCACCTGTGGCAAACAACCGGGGATATTTGCCACAATAAACATTGGATACCTCATAAATAGAGCCCACATTTCTTAAAGAATGGTGATTATGAAAGGAAGATCAGTCAATGCCAGAACCATGCCAATATAGACATGTCCACCGTTTAAGACGAGCATGAAGCAACAAAAGCAAGAATAACAATTCTGTTACATGGTGATTAGACTATAAAACCAAGCATTATGCATAGAACCCTGTTTTCAAAGTATCATGAAAACACTCTGGTATATCTCCTCGAGTGGAAGACATTGCAAAAGAAACATACCTTATTTAATCTTTTTCTTTAACTTTAATTGAATAATGACTATTAGCTGTGATTGAATCAAGAAAGTAGTTCCCATTCTTGAATCATCAGAATCCAAGAAATTCTATAGTACTTATGAATAATTTTACTAAAATTACCAAATCTTTACAGCTTTTACTCAGCAATGCATTGAAATTAACCTATGATTCAATTCACTAGCTAGATTAATGCTCAGAATATGCCACGCAAAACAGAATCCACCGTCAAGAAAAGGCCAAGGCAAACAGATAAAGATGTCCTTGTAAGCTTAGAGCGAGTCTTTCCACATGAAATTTAACAATGTATAGCAAAAAACGAATAAATAAGTGTAAAAGCAAAATAGAAGAAGAAACAAATAACCAAACAAGAGATCAAACTAGGGTTTTGGAACTCACTCGATTAGCGATTTTCGAACAAGACTTTCGGGAGAAGACTGGAGCTCGACCAAGTAAGGGAAGAGTTCAGCCGCTAAAGACGGGTCAGCGGATGATAAAATACTTCTCACCTGCTTCAAGGAAGAGAGCTTTACAGCCAAATCGCCATGGTTGTTGGCGGCGGCGAGGAGCGAGAGTGCTTGATCTCTGGACGCCGCGGCCATTTTCTGTGATTTTGGTGGTTAGGGTTTTGAATCCAAGTGTGAGGGTTTTATTGGATTGAGCATATGGAATTGGAGGCTAAAACTTAAACTAAGTCATGGATGGAACAAAGATTTTTTAAAAATTATAAGGCTTGTGTTTCTTGGAGGGGAGGGAGCAAGCGACCGCGTGAGTTACGCAGATGGGATGGGTTCGAAAATGTGGGCTTTATGATTTTGGACGAGGTGAAAGGTGCTGATGGGGTTCAATTTATCATTTTAAAAAGCAATTATAATTAATAATTTTATGGGTAAAGTTGTAACTTTATTACTACTACTATTATTATTATTAGTGAAAAACTATCTCTGTTAGTGTCCTTTTTACAAATCACCATGACTGTATCTTTTTTATTTTTTCGCTGGAGCATAATGTAAACAGGAATTTATCTATTTTTATGAACTTTTTTTTTTATATATGCGATTTCAAATATTATAATCCTCCATTAAACATTAACCCTCACCTTTTATTATTACTTGAACTTGAATGAGCGTGAGCATGAAGTTCATTAACGAGCAATTTAGCTTCGCAGAGTACGGTTAATTTGGGATTGTCATGACTAATTAAATAAGTTGCTTCAATTATGCTAATAAAATAAGATATTAATTAAAAAAACAGTTTGATATTTGGTAAACTGTACAATTGTCATTACTGTGAAGTTAAAAAGGATAATATATGTGTTTAGTAAATTTAATTAAGAAAATATTATTTTATTATTAATGACTAAAATTAAATTATCTTTTAGTTTTTAAAGTGCGTTTAATAAATATTTAAACATGCCTTTTCATTTTAAAACACATAAAATTACATGATGTGAAAAAAAAAACTTAATTAAATAAAATATAATTGACTTTATAATACATTGTATAAAATATGATAAAAATTCATATTAATACATAATCCAAATAAAATAAAAAGGCAATATGCATTACATTTACATTAAACTCGTTGTATTGTGTTATAGAGCTACTTGTATTGTGACACTCTTCTTGAGTGTCATTGTCTCTTTCTATTTTATCATTAAAGATTGAACTAGGATTATTTTTAATATTGTCAAAATAAAGATCACATTGTAAAGCCTCCTTATATAATTATGCTATTCCATGGTTGTAACTACATACTTGTTATTGAGGTGATTTGATTATCACAGTAATATGATATAGTGGTTTATATATTATGATTTATAGAAAAATAAGAAATAAGTATCCTTTTGTCAAAATTTAAGATTATTATATGACCTTTAAAAAGTGTAGTAATTTATTTAATAAACTACTTTAAAAATAATCTTTGCCTGCTTTCAAAAGTTGGCATCAAAATTGAGAAACCTATGAAATAAACAATTTTTAGAAAATTTATCAAGCATTGTTTTTGTCAAAATTATCAAATAAACAACTTATTGAGTTTCAATCTTATTCCCAAATGGAGTCTTAGAGTTTTTTTAGTTATTGTTAGACGTGTTTGTCAAGAAAATATTAGAACAGATAACAATATAAAAGCCCTTTCAAATAAATAAAAAATAATATCATTTTTATTTTCACTTGATTTGATAATACTAACCGATGAAAAAAAACAACTATGCAAACTTGTTAAGAATGATGTTATGTAAATTAAATATCCTAACAAAATAAGCACATGATTATCAATTTGTTAATTAAAATATTGAGTTAGAGTTTGTAGATTTATTTAATTTATTTAAATTAGTTTCTATCGAGTTGATAATTGACCTAATTTCTTTTTCATTATATTAAAATAAGCTAATTAACTTTAAAAGAAAATAATAAACAAAAAAAATCAAATGCAAAAATTATACCGAAGGTATTAGGAATGGCAAAAACTCAAGCCAATCCTGAGTATGGCAATACCCAAATCCGTCCAAACATATTTTTTAATATAAGAGCTGGGTTTTTCAATCCATATTTATGAAAACTAAATTTTATATTTTATAATATTATATATGTATATTTTTTAATTTATTTTAGAATTTATTATTTTTATTTAATTTTAATAAAATTGAGCCAAAAAATAAGAATGTTAAATATTTACAATTTTAATATATATAATAGATGCGTTAAATAAATATAATTATATAAAATAATATATTTTACAATTTTTTAAATAAGATTCAAATTTTGGGACGGATTCCAAACTTATCAAGTGAAACCTGAAGTTCAACCCGAATCCTGAATTTTATCAAAACAATATTATAAAGTATATGCAATTTTTTATAATTATATTCGGTCTGGTCGAGGTTCGAGCATATATTTTTAACATGCCCAAAAGGAAGACAATAGGTAACAACAGTATTCGTGCATCCCGTTGTTTTAAACTGGAAACTATCTAAAGTTTGCAAAAGGCAAAGACCACTAAGTAGGAATGACTGACATGATGGCTAGTAATTATTTCCATAATTTGGCTAGAATTAATAATACTCCATGTATACAAAAAGGAAATAAAATTCTGATTTTTTTTTTTGGGCCTGCCTGTGTCACTATCAAAGCGATAAATGGGTGTCTTCTCCATGCGAGATGGAGACAATATTATTTCACTAAAGAAATTACAACATATTATTAATAGCAGTATCATAATTCAAGTCGCACACAAACCTTATCCAACAGTGATTATATACAGTGAAATGAAACCTATTAAGAATAGGAATTACTATGATTAATTTTCAACATAATGAGCTGCTTGCACTATTGTCTTGTCTGGGTTCAGTTGTGATCCAATGTAAGTATGTGGAATGTGAGCTACTTTTGGCCAATCCTCACCAACATATTTCTTGCAGCGACTTTCAAGCCTTGGACATTCCCTGATAGACAGATGCTGGAGAGTGGTGAGATGTTGCAGGCTTGCTGGCAGTGAAATAATGGTATGACAGTCAGATATGGTTAAAGATGTAAGAGAAGAAAGGTTCCCAATCCATTCAGGCAAGTCTTTGAAAGCAGGACAGCTATGGATTTCCAAGCTTTGCAGTGATGTGACATGTTGTAGCTCCTCCGGCAGAGATGCCAGCCCTGGACAGCTCAAAATATACAAACTCTTTAGCACGGTGAGGTTTCTGAAGTTTTCAGGAAGAGAGGCCAAGCTTGGGCAATACATTATTGTTAAATGCTCCAGAGCTATGAAACGTCCCAGCCCTTTTGGAATACATGTTAAGTTCTCGCAGTTCTCGATAGACAGTGATCGAAGTGAACTCAAACCTTCAATACCTTCTGGCAAGGCTGTAAGGCTGTGGCACTCACTGATCTCCAAAGATTCCAACAAGGAGAGATTTTGAATTTCTTGGGGCAAAGAGATGAGTTCCTGGCACCACCGAATTGCCAATGACTCTAGAGCAACCAGGCATCCTAACTTTGAGGATATGGAACAAAGGTTGGGACATGAGCTAATTGTTAGAGATGTGAGACAAGGATTATTTTCAAGCAATCTCTCAAAAATAACCAATTGTCCTGTGAAGCCATCAATTACAAGGGTTATGAGTGTGGAAAAGTTTGTGGCTGACTTCATTATCATTTCATTGCAGTTTCGGAACTCCAGATGCTGAAGAAATGGAAGCCATGGCATGTTTTTCAACCTTTCACACTTGATGATGAACAACTTGACTAGGGAAGGAAATTCTTCTTTTGTGTTCATGCTCCACCAGAATTCCAAATTGGGGAAATCTATCAAGGATAGCTCTTGCAATGACTGGAATGGTCTTCCTGAGCCTCTACCATAGAACGCACTACCAATATTCTTTACTGAATGCATTCCATGCATGTAAATGACCCTCAAGAAAGGAAGTTGGCCCAATGCAGGGAGATTCTCACATCTTTTGCAGTTAATCAACACTATATTAGTTAGATTTGGGAGTTCAGGAAAGCCAATCCATGTGGGAAAACGGTCACCTGAGTACCCTTCAACAGACAATCTTTTCAGATTTTGATGAGGTTGCAGGCTATCAAGCACTTCTTCTGCCTGTTTGTTTCTGTCATCAGTTTTCTTCATCAAACCATCATGATTATTTCTCCATGATAGGCCTAGCGAATGAAGCTTTGGCTTTCTTCTCAGGCTTGCAGATGCTGCATCACTTCCAGGTTTTACATTTTCCAATTTTCTAATGTTTAGCTCACCTGCTAGCGGCAGTGAGCGCAGTTGCTTGAGCCCTTGGGAGATTTCAGTGCCTACAATGAATATTGGCAATGTTTGCAGCTGAATTAATCTCCCAATATGATCTGGAAACTGAGACAGTCTACAACAACCATATATCATCAAATGCCTCAGTTGGAAGATGGATGCTAATCTCCTAGGTAGTTCAACAAGATCATGGCAGTCTGAGAGGTTCAACACAAGCAGATAACCAAGGTCACAAATACTTTCAGGTAATCTCTCGATGAGGGTGTTCGAGATGTTGAGATACCTCAAAGATATCAAGCAGGATATTGAGCTGTGGAGCCTTTTAATGCCACTACCGCTCAAATTTAAGGTATGCAAATATCTGAAACTTGAAAACAATTTGGGAGGGGCCTCTCCAAGGTCACCTTTAGAAAACAGCAGATTAAGGGTTCGTAACTTCTTTGCTTCATACAAGGATTCTGGAATAGTCTGCAACTCAGAATCACAAACCACAGATGAGTGACGAGTTTGGGCTAGATGTCTTGGTATACGGCCATGTTCCAGTACAACAAATTCATCTCCAACAACAGATTGTGCAAGATCGTGAATAAGATCATGCATCTTGCACTCTAACGCATTACCATCACTATCTTTATTCACATCTTGGAAAAACAGCATCCACGTCAAATCATTGAAGTAGTCATTGGCTATATCCTCAAGTGTTTTTCTTTCATCCTCTGGCCGTATTAATCCTTCTGCGATCCAGAGATGAGTTAAATTGTCCTTCTTGATCACAAAATTTTTAGGAAATACTGAGCAGAATGCGAAACAACATTTCAGATGTGATGGCAAATGACTATAACTCAGCCTCAAGGCAGGTAGTATTCTATTCTCACCTTCACATGCATTCCAAAGATCACTCTCCTGAACATATAACCAATCACCTTCCTCTTTTTTGAAGCGCATGAGACTTCCCAACACTTTTGCTGCCAAAGGTACGCCTCCACACTTCTTCACAATTTCTTTTCCATAAGGCAGAAAATTTAGATATTCCTCCCCAGGAGCAAAAGCTCTTTGCTTGAACAAGGTCCAGCAATCATCATGAGATAAACCCTTCAAATAATAAGGAGGAATTGTCCCCACTATCGTAGCAACCTTCACACTGCGAGTAGTGACTATGACATGGCTTCCTTCGGCTCCATCACTTAAAGAAACCCTTAATTTATCCCATTCCTCATGGTCTTCGTTCCAGACATCATCTAAGACAAGCAAGTATCTTCTCCCATGCAATAAATGTCGAAGCTGGGACTGAAGAACATCCATGCCTAAGAAATCACACTTACTAAGTGTCACAGATTCTATAATCAATTTCATGATCTTCCTCACATTGAAGTCTTCATTAACACAAACCCATATCTTCAATTCAAAACTCTTTGTCACCCTTTCATCATTATAAGCAAGTTGAGCAAGGGTAGTCTTACCAATGCCACCTAAACCGACGATGGGAATAACTGATATCTTTCTACTGAACCCACATGCCCCATTTGATGCTAAAAGATCTATCATGGCTTCCTTATCTTCCTCTCTTCCAACAACTTCAGATTCAATTACAAAAGACCCAGTTTGTCTCCCACTTTCAGCATCAGACCCTATTTTAACAACCCCCTGCTTCAAGCTCCTTTCAGCAGCCAGAACATCTAATCGTTTTCTAATTTCTCTTAGTTTTGGAAACAATTCAAGATAAACTGCAAATGGTTTTAAAGAAGGAAGGAAGTCGCTAAAGTCGCTAAGCTTTTCATAGAAGAGTCTAGGTGTCCTAGCTATTATGGCATCCAAGCAGAACTCATCAAGCAAATTGTCCATATCATAAGCGATCTCTCTAAGCTCTGCCAACCAAATTTTCAAGGCTTTCTCCCTTACTTGTCCCTCTTCTGCATCTTCAACAACTGCCCGAATGAGGTTTAGCGTGTGCCGAAGTTTGTCGATCTCCTCCTCGTAGCCAAACTTAAGCGCAATACGTTTCATAAGCCCAGAAGCTGCTTTGTCAAAAATCACTTGAAGTAGTGGGCATAAAATAATCTCCGCCATTTGTAGAATTTCAAGCGAACAACAACAAAATTTTGTTTGTATCAGCTATGTTAATTATTGAACAAAGCAGTTTCACCACTTCTCGACTTGAAGAGACGAAAATGAAAGAAACCATAGGGCTTAAACTCTAACTATCATGATGAATAATAATGATATGGTGCCGCTTTTACATTTTATCTTGATGCAATCAGGGGCACTCTCGTCATTACTGATGAAAACCCAATCCTTAATTCCAACTATACCCCCACTTGGCGCCACATGTCGCAGCAGCATTTTCCGGAAGATGAAGGAAAAAATACCATCAACAGTTTAACCATACAAACAAACAACCAATCTATCAATCAGAAATCACAATTGGCAAAATCTAGGGTTAGGGTTAGCAAGATGGAGGGATGGGACCCGAACACGAAATCGACGCTGACCCAGATCCCGCTTTTGTCAACGAAAGCCGGTCCCAGAGACGGCGCGGCGTGGACGCAGCGGCTTAAAGAGGAGTACAAGGCTTTGATCGCCTATACACAGATGAATAAGTCCAACGACAACGATTGGTTCCGCATATCAGCCGCCAATCCGGAGGGGACACGTTGGACAGGCAAGTGCTGGTACGTCCACAACCTGTTAAAGTACGAATTCGATCTCCAGTTTGATATTCCGGTTACATACCCCGCCACGGCTCCTGAGCTTGAGCTCCCCCAACTCGATGGCAAGACCCAGAAGGTTTGATGATTCTTTCTTTGCCCATTTCCCTCTAAATTTTAATTTTTTTTAAATTGTTTATATTTTGTTTTTGTGGCGTTTGTAGATGTACAGAGGAGGGAAGATTTGCTTGACCGTACATTTCAAGCCACTTTGGGCTAAAAACTGGTATTTTTGCTGTACATTTGTTGACTGTGTATTTTCGGTTTTGATTGAGTTGATCAATGGAATTTATAATTCTGTGATATGCTTTTGGCTGTTCAGAAATTTATCAAATGAAAAATGAAATTAAAATTTTCAATTGTGGGTGGTATTGTTATGGGAGTAGTGTTAAGTATTTGCAGAATTGTGTTATGAAACATCACCAGTTGTGTTATCCTTTTTTGGTTTTCCAGCAAACTGTCCCCTGTTTTAATTTTAGACCATCTTAGCTTCTTCTGAGTTAAAGGAATTTATGCGGGAAAGAGGTTGGAGGTCAGGAAGGGATGTTTGAGTGCTGTTGAGAGTTGTAAACTCAAGTACTAATTCTTGATAGCCAAATAGGAAAAGGGGGACTCACTTTCACCAATTTTTTAAAGATTCTTATATCTGCACAAATTGTTTTCTTTTTTTGGCACAAACATTCTCAATAACCAAGCAATTCTTCTTGTGCCGTGGTTTCACTCGTTTGCAATGTTAATATGATTTTCATTTTACATTTTTCTTTTCTTTTTCATTTGGGCTTTCTTTACATGGTATTATCATCAACTTAACTGATTGGCTTTATTCTACGTCTTTTCTTGTTGTGTTTTGCCAGTCCTAGGTTTGGTATAGCACATGCCCTTTGTCTTGGTCTTGCTCCATGGCTTGCGGCAGAGATTCCCATTCTTGTCGATTCCGGCATGATTACGCACAAAGATGATGTGAGTGGATCTAGTGAGTCGTAGTCAGTTAATGTAACTTTAAGACTGTAAAAGGAATGATGATTTTTGGAATTCTTGATTTGGTTATATAAAATAAGTGCCAAGGCAAGCAAGTGTGCAATTTACAAGATGCACTATTATACATTTTTCTGGAAGATGTTGATTACTATTATATTATTAGTTTTATAAATGTAACTAGTACCATTTTCAGTTTTGAATACATTTACATCATCAGATGTTAAACTGTCTGATTACGCTGAGCACTCGCTGGTTACAAGGATTCTAGCAAGTGCTCGCAACATGTATTATGTTTTTCATTTAGTTTAGGTGTTTATGCCGAGCATGAGACGTTTCTTGCCATGTAAGATAATCAATCTGATCTCATAGCTAAAATCCAAAAACTAAATGAAGCCCACCTGAGTTGTTGTATGAGTGAAGTAATATTAGAAGCTCAGCGTAGAGAAGCGAATGGAGCTTTATAAATTTAACAAACATATGACTACATTGTGAATTAAGTTATATCTTATTTCTTTGTGTCCCATAGGCACCAGATCGATCTTAAAGACTCATTAGAAAACAGGGCCAGCTGCAATAATCTCGTCAGTAAGCTTGTTGTCCTCTCCAATCTCGTGATTCACAAAGCCCTTGAAATTCTTTTCGAAAAGAGTTCCTAGCTTCAAGAGTGTATCCTTGTAGGCCTTCTTGTCCGACCACTGTAGTTTACATTTGCACATATCAGTAAAGAGAAAAAGAGAGGCTCAAATTTTGACAAAGGTTATGAAAGATTTTTAACAAGTGATTAAGTGAAGTAACGCCAGCATACTGTATTTTCTGGATCCAGGATTTCTGAGGGCACTCCTTCTATCTCAGTTGGGATCTCAAGCTCAAAAACTCGAGTCTTTGTGTAGTTTGCCTCCAAAAGAGTACCAGAATGTATTGCATCAATGATTCTTCTCGTATAAGCTAATTTAATACGATTTCCTGACCCATAGCTGCCAAAAGCATCAGAGGCTAAAATTTAACATCGAAGAAAGTATAATTTTGTAGAGCTGAGGGGGGTCAAATAATAACAGCTTCACTTAGGTATGTTATTGTGCTGTAGTTGCATACCTTCCACCTGACCAGCCAGTGTTAACCAACCATCCAGAAGCCCCATGCTTCTGCATTTTTTCACCCAGCATGGCAGCATACTTGGTAGGGTGTAGCATTATAAATGCCGCACCAAAACAGGCTGAGAATGTTGCCCGTGGCTCCTTCACACCTTCCTCTGTTCCAGCAACCTGTTTTCCATCAAGAGGTTGACATATTTTTATCAACTTTTTTTCTGTTTTCTATATTTTCCATCAAAAAATGCACATTTTCTTTTAAAAAAAATTCAATGACTATGATGGACTGGTCTCTCGAAATTACTAGAGCAGTGTAGCCACTGATGAAATGGTACATGGTCTGTTCCAAGCTCAACTTGCTCACAGGTGGGAGTACACCGAATGCATCACAAGCCAAAAGGATTATATTCTTTGGATGAGGGCCAACACAAGGTATCTTTGCATTTGGGATATACTCTATGGGATATGCAGCACGAGTGTTTTCTGCAGCGGTAAAATCCCAGTAAGCATAGTAATGGGATTCCAAATAATATGTAAAGTTCAAAACCTTTATTAACATTGAGACACGGAGAATTAAAAGAACAAAAATAATTCATGTACTATTTTAACATTCGGATGAATGGATAGATCTTTCTGCATGGTTAAACAGGAAGATGCATCTTTACCCGTGACAGATTTGTCCAAGTAGTCCACTTCTCGTGTATGCTCATCAAACACAATGTTTTCTAGCACTGTCAGAAACAAACAGCCAAACAACCTCCAATGAACGTTTATTCGAGAGTGGAGTCATTTGTTAAGAATTTTGTCAGATCCAATTGAAAGAAATATGGTTAAGAGTCTGTTACCTGTCCCGAATCTGATGGCATTCCAGACATCAGGCTCCTTCTCCCTTGACAGATCAATGCATTTGGCATAGCACCCGCCTTCAATGTTTGATACTCCATTATCACTCCAGCAGTGCTCATCATCTCCAATTAAGTAGCGGTTATGATCAGTAGACAGAGTTGTCTTCCCAGTACCTGAACAAAACCAAAATATGAAAAATAAGAAATCTCATCAATAACAAAATGAAGGGTCAGGTGCGGATAATCACAGTCACATTGTCACATATCAGAGGGAAAATGATCAAATGAAAACGCACCCGACAGTCCGAAGAAAAGGGCAACATCCCCATCTTTTCCCATATTGCAGCCAGAGTGCAGGGAGAGGATTTGACGTTTAGGCATTAGATAATGCATTAGGCTGAATAGGCCTTTCTTCATTTCTCCGGCATACTGGGTGCCAAGAATGACCATTTCTTTCCTGGCAAGATTGATGTCAATGCTAGTGGAGGAAGACATATAGTGGGTGTAACGGTTGCAAGGAAACTGCCCAGCATTGTATATTGTGAAGTCCGGAGTACCAAAATCTTCTAATTCTTCTGAAGTGGGATGGATGCACCTGTCGCCAGTCACCACCGAAAGAATGCAAAAAAAACATGTCATGGGAAATCAAAAAACTTCCCCTTTCTTTCGTGATCTTTCAATTGACACAAATGTTACATACATGTTGTGCATGAACAAGGAATGGTAAGCTCTGGCAGAAACAATTCGGACTTTGATCCGGTGTTCTGGGTCCCAATTGAGAAATTGGTCGTTCACATAGACCTGAAATACAGTTTTAGATAATTATATATCTCGACAATTTCATGTTCATTTTATACTTGTTGAAGATGATGTAGCCACTTTTTAGCGTCTATCTTCACAAACTGGCCCTACGCGAAGGTAATCCAGCGGCAAATTTACCTATTTGACCATTTTTATAAAATCATTATCAAAATTAAACATTTAATAAAATTTCAAACCGACTCATTTTAGGCTAAACTACTCTTAAAAACAATAGTCATTCCATTGTCTACAAGATACCATCGCCCCTGAGAATGGCGACAATAGACCCTAACGTCTATGTGAATGGGGCCCAACGTCCTAATTGGAATGCTCTGATTTCTTTTTCGCACACTTAACAATATAATTGAATATGTCTTGCATACTTAACAACATAATTAAAATAATATTCTCTAAGGCATTTTAACAAACGCCTAATGTACAATATATGACACAACCTAATCTTAACAAAATTAAGTTGAAAGGTCAAAAGAAACAAGTTTGTCGTAAATAGAAGTCAGTGTTGTTGAGGAAAGTCGCTGTGAAGCTAGCAAAATCATGGAAAGAGATGGGGGACATTGTGTTTATAGATTTAGATTTGTTTTATGTGTTTTAAGGATAATTTAATTCAAATGACTATTATGATAAGATATTTACATGCTTAATTTTTATTTTTTTTAATAAAAATAACCAGATAAATAAATTTCCATAATTGACCAAGCATGGCATGTTGATGTTGCTTGCTTAAGATTCAACGCGGTGCCTTGGCTTTATCAAACATTGGGAACCAGAGACCAAGAAATTTAATGCTCCTATACGTGTACATGACATCAGCTTTGTTGAATTTTGTATAAATTAGATAACCACAAGCCGTGATCATAATTAGAAAACAATGACAAATTGCCACCGTCGAAGTGCTCAAAAATAAGATAAAACTTGTGTGGGCCGCCCATCATGGTGTGGAAGCCAAGTGGGTCTACTGTTAGGAACCGACTTTAATTTTGTGAGTCATTAAATAAAAAAAAAAAGGCAGCTCTGCCATTTGGCAGAACATGATTGGCGGCACAAGTGACGCCAATTCTCTATCAGGCAGGTGTCGCGACGCTCGCAAGCAACAGTTCTTTCCACCGTTGAATTAAATATAAAAAGAGTGCAGCGATGGCCAATTTCTTATATCTAGGAAAGCTGATGTAAATGGAACGGCCAGCAAATTAACACGTCGCAGTCTCCATAACCCTTTATTAATATTATTTATTTGACTAAATTGATATTAAGCATTGAGGCAGGAAAATTCGAAGCTTGCAATTGCAAGCAAACTGTTACTATTATTGTATGAAAATATTTTATTATATAGATGGAAAAGTCAGAAAATCATAAGAAAATAGATTACCTTATCCAATGAGTTTAAGTAATCAACAGCTCGTTCTCTGTTCACTAAGAAAGTGTGCTCGTCCATTTCAATATTGGGTGAGCCTCTACGTATAAATAATATACATACAAGTAACGTAGAACATGTCAAAAGTTAGTAAAAAGGTGGAAATGGGTTACCTATCAATAAATAAATAAATAAATAAAAAGCTGGTTTATATTGGAAGAGAAGAGATAAAAATAATAAAGAATTAACTTACTTTCCCCACCAGAGCTCGCGTTCAGTGGTCTCGTCCTTAACCACACGCTTGTCTCTTGGGGAGCGTCCTGTCTTTGCACCCGATAGCGTCGCTAAAGCTCCAGATGACGTAATAAACGACCCCTTCTCATACTTAACAGCTTGCTCGTAAAGCTCTGTTCCGAATATCTAACTATCAAATACGGAAACCACCAGGGTTTCATCTGGAATCGTATAATTAATTTGTGCGGATAGAGAGATACCGGCAGGGGAAAGATTGTAAAGAACGTGCGTAAACTTGAGTGCACTGTCGCTAATATTGTCGTCAAACGTTGGAGTTGATGTATAATGAAATGAGTGCGCGGACGGCTGGCTATCTGCCTTCCTAGGCGTTGCGGGGTCCCCTTTCACCACCTTTGGCCCTGTCTCCCTCGTCAAAGACGCCAATGAAGCACTGAAATTAAATAGGAAATTGAGAAAACACGGATTGATGGTGAAACGGCATCGATCGTTTCTAATTAATTAACTTATACGTATATTATGACGTGCCTTATGGACTGGAGTTGCTGCCTTTGGCGTTCCTCTTCGGAGATGACGGCAAATGAACCGTCGGGTGCGGTCGTAGTAGCGAGAGGGGATTTGATGGGAGTGCTGGGTGTTGATCTCTTCTTCTGAAGAGAGTGAAGCTCGTCGATCGTCTTTGCCTTTATCGGCGTTGCGCTGTCGTCGTGACACACCCACGTCTCTTTATTTTTATTATTTGTTTGGATTTTCGGTAGCCCGTTTCGTCCCGTGCTCCTAGCCCTGCTCGTAAAACCGAACGCTCCGTTCTCCGCCATCTTCAATTTCTCTGTATATATAGGACAAGCCACATGTACACACACATTCAATACAAATTAAGTTAATTACACCGTATGTTGTGCAATGGGAAAGAGACTGAGAAACACAATACATGAAAAGCTACAGAAACGAAACTGAAACCTGAAAACGAGGATAAGGATGAAAGAACAAAAGTTCCTAGTTCTGTGCTGGGATATATTTATATCTCTAGGGGCAAAGAACATTCGCTACATATAGGCAATGTCGCTGAGGAAGCTTAACCTTGGTTACTTAACTATGGTTCTGGAGTTTTAATTTGATTTTCGTGATAAATATGGCAACGAGGAAAATTCCAAATTTTGAGTTAATGGCAAAACGGATCATATCCTTAGAAGCTGTCACTAAAGGGTCGCACGTTTATGCATGATTGGGAGTTTCATATAACGGAGAACTTCGAGCCAATGATGACATATCAATTTACTTGTACATTAAAAAAAAAAAAGTTTGTGTTCTTATTATTATTGTCTTATTCATTATTCAAGATACGTACAATCAACTTAACTAATGTTAGATAGTTAATTAATTGGTTGTTTCTTACAGTGAAAACAAGAAGATAAGAGTTCAAGTTAATTTGAATAAAAAAAAAATCTTTAAATTATTGAAGATAGGTCCAGTTTATTCGGATGTGAAAATATTTGTACTGTGCTTTATTGAAATACTGTTCATTTTAGTCAGGCAGAACTGTGCTTTAACAAGATATTTTTAGTTTTGAGTCAGGTTATGATAAATTTTATTTTTAATTGTAGCATCACTATATTATCTTTTAAAAAAAAAAAAGATGAGATGACGTGGTTCTGCAGATGAAGGTGAACGCTTAGTGGACCAAATGGAGTAAAAGACCACAAAATAAAAAAGAGGGTTTCCGCTTACATGACTCGGAAGGCCGTACAAGTTTTAAAAATTAAAAGAAGATTAAGCGAGAAATTTGACAATTAAATAGACATGCGATCAAGTCAACTGAGCTTGAGCTCGCTGGACTTGGATAATTGGCCATCGAGTCTACACGTCATAACCTTTTAATTTAAGCGCCGACTAAAATTATAATGTATAAATCATCTTTTAAACTAATAAGTAATAATATGAGCAGCAGCCAGCCAATTAGTTTTACATGTGAAAAATTATCAATCGTCAGTCATCCACACTCAAAAGTTACTATATTATCAACAATATTACAAAAAATTAAATTAATTTAATTTTGTACTCATTATTTATTATGTGTATCATTTATTCATTGAAAAAACAAATTATTGTTGTTACAAAATGACAATATTATAATCTGTGTTTACTTATATTTTATTATGTTGTAAGGATAATTTTTTCTTTTGGTAGATGATTGATATAAATTACATGCATTAAATATAAAATCGATCAAGTTTAAATTTTTATAATTTTTTTATAATGGATAAACTTGAGTAAACGGCTGATAATTTTACTTTTTACCATGGATAAATCCACACTTCCATGTTAGTCCTCGTCGAATCTTTCATAGTAACTCTAATCATCGTTGTAGAGAGGGATGTGTTATTCAATAATTAGTTTTAGACTATTTCTACATTTATATAGTGGTTGAGATATTAACTTATTTTTATCTTAAAAGATATGTCACGTTAATGTTACCCTGCCTATTAGTGAAAAACACATTAAATAACACCTTATCTAAGAACTATATGCATTATATATCTTAATTATATAGCTACAATATTGCTCTAATTTTTAACTGTCTAAATGAAAAGAAAAATTATTTCAATTCATTTTTTGATTTGTCTTTTGAAGATTTTACGATACATATAACGTACATTATTAGTCATCTATACTTTGAATGCATCGATCTATTATCTTTGTTTATATTAACCGGCAAACTAAAGATAAGAATAGTGAAGAATTTGAATCCGGAAAAAAAAGGTTCATTTTTTTTGGTAATTAATCCAAAAAGTAGTTTATTAAGTTATAAAAAAAAAAAATCAGCGCACTGCAGCCCATTGATAAGCTGTTGATAATAAAATACATATGTTAGATGGCATTCACGGGTGTATGAATCGTGATGGTGCATGTAGAGAATAGCCACCCGAATTTTATAAGCAACTTGGGTATGACGATCTTACAGATAAGTAGATAACGTATGTCTTCAAAAAAACTCAAGTGCCACTATATATATATATATATATATATATATATATGACTCATTGTACATATTTTTATTTTTTATTTTTATAATATTATTTTATTTTTAGAGTGAATTCAGAACAATTCTCTTATTTAGGCAGCAAACCCTTGAAAAAAAATGGAGTAATAACATAGTTATAAATTTTTGTGCAAATTTTGTTTTGACAAACTGATGTGGCATGATTTAATTGGTTGAAAATTGATTGGATTAAATATTTTTTTTGTCCACATAGTTTTTTTTATTTTATTTTTTAATTCAACTAATAAATTAATATTAAATCAATTTATACAAAATAAATTTATATAAGAGTTTGCGGTTGTATCATTACTAAAAAAAATGTTATTAGGCGAAGAAAACCACATCATATCCACAGTTGCTTGCCTACTATTTACAACTTGACTAAAAGTGCATTTGGAATTGAGATTGAATAGTTATAGCTTTTAAGCTACAGTACTAAAGTATTTGGTAAACACTAATTAATGTAACTTGAAGCTATATTAATATGATTTTTCACTTGTTTGATGAAAAATCTATTATATCTTTAATAAGTTTATCAAAATTATTATTTAAATTTTATATTTACTATATATTACTAACTTTTATTTTATAGTTACAATTTTTTTTTCGCAGTAGCTGTAGTTTAAAAAGTACAACACCTCAATTCTAAACACACCTTAAACAATCAAGGGTAGTGCAGGAAATTTTTATTTAAGAGCGAGATTAAGATTAGAAAGAAGTTGGTTTAATAAGATGTACACGTAATTCTCATACAATTCACCGCGTGGTAAATATAACATAAGTACTTAATGTATGGAGGTTAGAAGTAATACTATTACTTTAGTTTTGACGCAAACTTAATTTGGCTTCAATTTTCGTGAGTAATATCATTATTGATTGTTTAGTGGTGAGCAAGACTGGTGCTTCACTTATAATATTTAACATAGACATTTGTATTGTAATTAATATCACGAACACATGTCACGAACGCAATTCATCTTATGCCATATTAATTAGTTAAGAAAAAGAGTTGAACGGTTGGTACCCTTCTATAATTTTTATAAATTATGATTACAATATTAAATGACAAAATATATCTAATTAAATTCTTATATGTCTCTCTAACTCTTTACATGCACTCGCACAGCTACACCAAAGTTTTTTTTTATTTTTTTATTTCTTCTCCATTCTAAACTTTTTTTTCCCATTATTTTCTTGCTTATCTTTTTTTTTTCATTTAAAAAAAATTACATAATAGCTATTTGACTCCACTCTCAATTCTACTTAATTCATACATATGTATGATTTTTTTTAGTTAAATCTATATCATTTAATCATTCAAAAACTTGTACAAAAAACTTTAATTGGAGTTTTTAGCATTTAAAGCAAGTTTTGACGGATTTTGAAGGAAAAAAAAGTTACAAAAATACTAATAGTCCCAATCTAAGAAAAATCAATAAGTACAAGTGAGCACCATACAATTGAATTCTATACGTCGATAATGCCAACAGGTGGGCCAAACCAGCCGAACCTACTCATTTTTTGGTCCAAGTTCAATGTAGCCCAGGCCTGAATGCATAAAGGTTGAGTTTTCTGGGCCGTCATAGGTGATTGGATTTCATGAATAGCACTTTTTTCTTTCTCAAGCACCCACCCATTTATAGTAAAATAACGATAATATTTTTTATAACACCTAGGGCTGGACATCGGATTAGATTTAGATTTCGCCAATAAATCTAGTTGGATATAAGTCCGATGGGATTGGATTTGATTCGGATTGGATCCAATTCGGATCGATCCTAACAATCCGATCGAATTGCACTTATTTAAAAAAAAAAATTAAATAAAATAGTTAAATGTAAAAGGCAATGAATAAAATCTTTATGTTCATCTTTATCATCAATGCCTCTTCAAATCATCAACAAATCAAGCTCTAACATCTCTTAATAACAGCACCAACAATAGTCGTCTCCTTCAACCTCAACCCATCATCGTCAAGCTTCATCTTCCCTGCCCTTTCCCTTCACCTCTTCCCCTCCCTCGTCAGCTTCTTCCTCATTTTCCTCCATAGCCTCACCACCTCATCATCGTCTCCTCCCTCTTCATGGCCACCTCCTCTAACAAGTACTACGCCGTCCACGTGGTCGCGATTGTCCTCACTGGCATCTTTCAAGGCTCTATCTCCATCACGGTGTGATCCTTCTCAAACTCGCTGGTGTTCTCTTTGTTTTGATCTTTTTCTTCGAATGGGTTGTGCTTCCACTTTCTGTCTTGTTAAGGCATCATGCCTTTGTTGGTGGAAGTAACAGTGGAGCCCCCAGCGCCGGTAGGTTTCAGGAGGAGAATTCGAAAGCATCATCCACATGGACTGGACTCACCCAAATCCAAATTGATCCGAACCAATCCAAACCCGAATACATCCAAAATATTTATCCGATCTAAACTGGGATCGGATCGAAATTGAGGTTCAGATTGGAACCAAATGATTTTTTTTCCCAATCCGAACAATCCGAAATCCAATCCGAATTCTAAATTGCCCAGCCTTTATCCTGTGATTGAATAGTTGATAAATTATGAAAGGTGCCATTAGGAGAGAATATAATGGGATAATTTTTCACCTTTATTTTAATTTTATTTTATTGAAACTGTTAGTGTTTCGCATATTATCTTCGTAAATTGATAGAGTGACATTTTTTCTCCTACAATTTATAGAATGATAATATAAAATAAACAATTTGAATATCATTTTGTTACTCTTCTTTGTCGAAATTTTTTATAGAAAAACTCATCTCAATCACAAACAATCATCTTTTTTTTACTTTTATTTTAAATCTGTCCCAAGATAACCATATATCATTGAAACGGGAGATGATAAATGGTAAAATTAAATTAAGTAATAAGTATGATATTTTACGTTAAGGAGCCTAACCGAATGGTTTTCAAGCAAAATTCTTTATTTGACAATCTAAGTTCGAATATTTGAGATGAGGACCTAAAAACTTGAGATGGGGACCTAAATTAAGAGAAAATATCAAAAAGAGTGTAAATTAAATAATTGTGTAGAGCAACTAATGAACATTTGGTTCAGTAGGAGATCTCTTGCATTTATAAAGGTAAGCGTAAAGGTTCGAATTTTTATAAGAGCATTATGAAAGTTAATTTTAATATCTCCCTCAATTATCAATTAATTGAGTAGAGACGATTTTTCTCTCGAATATTTGAGAGGGCTTAAGAGTCTGGGCAGTGACGATTTCTCTCTCGAATATTTGAAATGGCTTAAGAGTTTGGGCAGTGATGATTTCTCTCTCGAATATTTGAGAGGGCTTAAGAGTCTGGACAGTCATAATTTCTCTCTTGAATATTTGAGAGGGCTTAAGAGTCTGGACAGTCATAATTTCTCTCTCGAATATTTGAGAGGGCTTAAGAGTCTGAACAGTGACAATCTTTTTCTCAAATATTTGAGGGGGCCTAGCTTCCTCAATTATCAACTAATTGAGTGGAGACGATTTCTCTCTCGAATATTTGAGAGGGCTTAAGAGTCTGGGCAGTGACGATTTCTCTCTCAGTCTGGCCAGTGATTATTTCTCTCTTGAATATTTGAGAGGGCTTAAGAGTCTAGACAGTGACGATTTCTATCTCGAATATTTGAGAGAGCCTAAGAGTCTAGGCAATGCTTCAGTGAAAAATGTATGGCTGGGCAGTGACGATTTCTCTCTCAAATATTTGAGAGGGCCTAAGAGTCTAGGCAATGCTTCAGTGAAAAATGTATGGCGAGGAGATTTCGTCCTAGTAGTATTGTTTGTAAATATTAATATATGATGTAATATCAATAATTTTTGTATAGGCAGAACAATAAAAAAAAAATAATTGTGTAGAGCGATGATATTTGACCCCCACTTTTCAATTAATCAAATATTTTTTTAAAATTACTCTTTTTCAAATAGTAAAACTTAATTTCAATTTACATCCATAAAAAATAACATTCTTCAAATTAAATCCATGAATTTAAACCATAATCATATTGCACCCATTGCATTAAAACCACCAATTGAAAAAGAAAATTAAAAAAAAATCCAATTTCCAATTCTGTTGCATTAAAAATAGAGTATAGGCCTCACATCTAAACATAATAACACAAAACCCTAATCAACCCACTTCACGATAATTCAAAATCGAGATAATATCTCATTAAATTACTCTTTAGTTATTTCTAGAAGTGGTCAACTAGCTATACCGTGCTGGCCTGGCCTATCAAAAGAAAGTCTATGCATACTCGTGCTTGTGTCGTACTGTGCCCACTATATATTTCATGTTATAATGTGTCGTACCTAATTTTTTTTGCTTAGGCCCAACCCAGCATACGTGCCGTGCCCACACGTACAATGCCGTGAGCCATGCCATGTTGTGCCTAAGTAAAAAAGCCCGCTAAGTTTTTTTCTTTTTTTATTTTTTAAAAGCGCATGCCAAGTTGTTAGTGTATTTTTTTCAAGTATATATATCTTTTTACATCCATATACCTTTATTTAAATTTAATATAATTAAAAATTCAATACTCAAGTCCATATTCAATAATAATAAATTAATAATAATAAGATAATATAATATTAATTACTAAGTTTGACCCTATAGTATTAGAATTATTTTTTAATACTTAACAATAACAACAATAATAAATTTTTATTAAAGGTTAACTTAATTGTTAACTTAAAATTACGCAGAGTCATATATCATAGTTCATAATAATATTAAAACATATTTATGAAATCATGATATTTATAATTTTATTTATTAAAGTCATGATATCAATTATTTATTTAATAAATTATAAACATAAATCAATTATAATTTTTTGGAAACTAAGAATTAAATAAAATTAAAAAATTAAAGCTAATAAAATATATTAAAAGATTTAATTTCAAGTTACTTGTAAAATCATAAAATTTTAAATTTACTTTTATTAAAAATTGAAACCGGCTTATTGCAGGTTTTTTCACGTGTCGTACTTTAGTCCATCTTTAATTGTGTCATGCTTTTAAGGTCTGCGTGCTCAAAATTCTAAGCTCGGCCCAACCAGCGTGCGTGTCATGCAATGTCACGTGCTCTATCGAAACGTGCTCCTACGTACCACGCTGTCCATTGGCCACCTCTAATTATTTCATAGTTAAAAAAAATAATAGTATAGAGGTGGACCCAGTCACCACAACCAGAGGTAGCATATACAAAAGCTCGTTCAATTAAGTAGAATGACCTTGAGAACATAATCCTAGTGCAAAGCACTTATTATTTCATGAAAAGCGCCAAGCACAGGCATTGAGGACATTTAGATTTTTTCATAGGTGCAATTTGATTAAAGTTGAAATTCATGGGTTCAATTTGATGAATGTTGATTTTTTATTGTTGCAAGTTGAAATAAACTATTATTATTTAAGGAATGGAAATTTTGAAAATAAATGGAGTTAATTGAAAAATCAGATTAATGAGATAAAAGTGAGAAGTTAAATATCACTACTCAATTGTGTATTCGACTCATCCTCCAACTAGTGAATCCTCGGGAGCTTAAGGATTTGAGCTTAGTCTAGAGATGACCAACAAGCTTGGCTAACAAAAAAAACCTATGCGGGCTCGTGTTCATACGGTATTGTACCCATCATATGTTCATGTCGAGCAATTAGAAATTTTATTTTTATTTTTTTATATCTGTTTTAGATAGAATGCCAAGCTAGTGGTGAACTTTTTTCAAGATCATGTACTTTTTTTGAGTACATGTATCTTTAGTCAAATTCAATATAATTAAAAGTTTAAAACTCCGGTACATATTCAATAATATTAAATAATAATAGTAAGAGAATATGATAATAACTATTAAGTTAAACCAAGCCGTATTATAATTCTTTTTTAATAATTTACAACAACAATAATAATTTTTTTTAAGGATTAACTTAATTGTTACCTTTGACTTATATAGAATTATAGATCATAGTCTATAATAACACTAATATATACACTTTGTAAAATCATGATGTTTATAATTTAATTGATTAAAATCATGATATCATATATTCATTTAATAAATTATAAACATAAAACAAATTAGAGTATTTTTTTTCTTTTGAAATTATGAATTAAATGAATTTTAAAAACTTAAAAGATTTAATTTCAAATTATTTATAAAATCATAAAATTTTAAGTTTACTTTAATTAAAAAATGAAACATATTTATTACGGATTTTTTGACATTCCTTGTTTTATCTCATATCTAATCAAACGGTACTTTTAAGGCCAGCGTGTATAAAATTCTCATCCCAATCCAATATTACTTACATACCATACTCATACCGTGCCACAAGTTGCCTGACCCGTCGGCCATATCTAGCTCCGTCTCATAGAAAATCCAAGGATAAAACAAAGGGCAATTAGCAATTAGCAAACTGAAAAAATTGTGCGATTGTTTGTCCACATTCTAAAGTCAGTATTTCAATGACATGGCCAGCCATTTGCCCGCACAATTTTAATAAATTATAAGAGACATGAGACGGAATAGGGTATAAGCATTATTGTCACGCCAATTTATGTACTAAAATGAAAAGAAGCTAAATTGAAGCTAAAGATATTTCCCTATTAGTGTCAACTAATTAAAACAGTTGGCTTGATTCGTTGTTACTTACGAAAACACAATACAAGTACAATTTGCCTCATCAATTTGCAGATATTAAAATGCATTGAAGCCTGATAATGATCTTTGCAAACATCCTTTGGCACTAAGGTAAAGACTGTCTTGGATCCCCGAAGATATTGGTTTGGTAGTATGATTATTTCAGTCCACAGGTATTTCTTTGACGATGAAACAACTTGAAATGGCCATTCCATTGATAAACGAATCGTAATTTCATTAATTAATTTATCAGATTTTGTAAAAACGGTTAATCATCAAAAAGAAAAAAAATAGTTAATATGAATTCAAGAGCTAGATAGGATATAGCCGGCGTGCATGCGAATCCTGAAATGTGAGCGTAGATCCTTTCCACGAGTCACGACATTGCCATTGAATTGGTGGCAAATGGAGAGACTGAAATCTTAAAAACAAATGCCCATCACATACTGCCGCTTCGCATCTTATCTCTTTATTTGCATCTATCTATTTATCTATCTACTTTAGACCTTTACATGAAATCATCAGATGCCATTGGTTCATATCATGGGATAATCAATCTAACGGATGAGAGAGTGACACATCACGAATGTCAAATCTCTCGATGTCAATTTTTCAATAATTGTATCATGACTAACAAATGGCTCGTGGACAAATTAAAGAATCAGAAGAACATTGATGCATTGAAACTTCCCTTTTCTACCCTATCTAATCATAGTCATTATTGGTTTTTTTTTTTTTTTTTCCCACATCTACACTAAAAATTTTAACCGAGCCCCCTTATTTGAAAATGAGGGGGAAAAAATAAACACTTTTAACGGTTTAAGCAAAAAATATTTAAAGAAAAGTACTGCTTACCATTTAAAGAAATTATTTACTTTCGATAGGAAAAGGTCGGTTAGGAAAAAAAAACGCACGCTTCCTCTTTCCTTCTTTTTATCAAAGATTTTATGAAGAAGAAGCATAAATTTTTTTAATAGGAGTTCGATTTAGGGTTGGTAGAAATTTTGGAATCTTGAATACTGAAATCCCGACCAATTAAGAATGAAATTCGCAAGGAGATTTTATTCTTATTTATTAGTTGGTTTAAGATTTAGAATGTTTGAAAATTTCAATCAAAGTTTAAATTTTTAGTAATGCATGACAAATTAGTTTAATAAATGATGTATATATGATACATGACATATTAGTTATAACATATGGCTTGACATTTGTTATGAAATTTATAACTTATAATAAAAAATTCACGTCATCCGAAATAATTTAGGATTGCGATCAGAATTCGAAATCCTGATGGAATGAAATTGAGACATTTTTTTTTATTTCAATTTATTATTTAAGACAAGTTCAGAATTCGTAAATTCCAGTCCACCCTGTTTCATTGCTAATCCTTTGGAGAGCGATGACCGCGCGCCTAAATCAATTCACCGAACACAGTATTAAAAAGTCCATGGCTACGAATATTAACCAAACGAATCAGTCCGAACATTCAAATGGGCGGGGCCCAGAAGAGAGTAGATAGGAAGGAGTGTGGATAAAACGTGTAATCCACCCGCCAATCGGAATTGAGAAATCAAAGTAGGGAAATCGCAAAGTCACCATTCCCTCATTTGCCCCCCATAAAGAAAGAAAAGTCAATAATTTCGTACCGACCCATAAGTCCCACATTTTTGCAGTCGCAAAAAACACCAAATCAAACCCAATACAAAAAAGCACCACAGAGATTTGTTCAACAGCCCACAAAACCTCTGTATACCCTCCCATCTGGCACCAATTTTTTTGAGGGGTCTGGGGGTTTTATCATTATTATCATCGGGGCACAAGAAAATTTTTGAATAAAGATTCAGAATCATGGCGTTTTCTAGTGGATTTGCCACCGCTTTGGCCGGTTCAAAGATGGAAACAACTTTGTTATTCAATCCTTCTGCTTCCTCTTCTTCTTCAGCGTTATTTATGAAGGGTGTCCAAGGTCAACTTGGTCAACAAATACGGTGGGCTTGTAAACCAAATCGGAACGAGAGAATTTTGCAGCAGAGCCGGAGAGGCATTGTTAGATGCGAAGTCGCAGCGGATCCCTCCTCCGCTTCCGCCCTCGAGCAGCTCAAGGCCTCTGCCCCTGACCGTACGTGAATGTCCGTTTATTTGATTATTTTGATGAATGCCAGTGGTTAATTCTCATTATGGGTTTTTGTGTTTTTCCGTAAGCAAATGATTGAGGCTCTCTTATTACAATGTCGAATGAATTTTTTTTATTATTTTAATTTCTGTGACTTTGTTCTTTTTCTAAGGCTTTAATATGAACTAGCATGGTATAAGCTATAGCCTGTTCGTGGATGAATCATAGTATGTTTCATTGATCATCTAAAGTGTAGTGTTCAATATGAGCTATAGCTTGTGTGTTTGAAGTCCTTGTTGATATGTTATCTAATGTCTCTCTAATATACATGTGTGGCTGTGCAAATGTGTTAATTAACTGTCCACCATTTTTTGGAATTTTAATAATGAGAAAAGAAAGTCTACTTCCCGTGGTAATCAGTTGAGTTATAGATTGACCCTGTTGTTGTAGAATTAATTAAACACCTGACATATCTACGATATCTTACTAACAAGTAAGGCCATTTTGAGTCCTCCGACCACAGCAAATGCTGTGATTACTGGAATTTCTGGAGTGTTTTTGTGCTTTTGGGAAACTATTCAATCGCCAATTACTTAAATTTTCACATTTTATCTCTGTCAGGATACACGAAGGAAAGGAGCAGCATTGTGGTCATTGGGCTCAGTGTTCACACTGCACCTGTTGAGATGCGAGAAAAACTTGCCATTCCCGAGGCTGAATGGCCACGGGCCATTGGAGAGTTGTGTAACTTAAATCATATAGAGGAGGCCGCTGTCCTTAGCACCTGCAACAGAATGGAGCTATATGTTGTAGCTCTCTCTCAGCATCGTGGAGTCAAAGAAGTGACTGAGTGGATGTCAAAGGTGCTTTTGTTCTCCCATTGTACCATTTCTGCTTCATTAACTCGCCTAAGATTTCTGGCATTAACCCATTTTACCCTTTCTTTTAATGGCATCTTTCTAGCAGAGCCATAGTAGATTGATTTTATTTGTTTTTGTCAAACTTAATTACTGAATTAATTTGATAATGAGAATTTGAGATTGCTAATAGCTCTAGACTAATAGTGTTTCCATTTGCAGACAAGTGGGATCCCTGTTGCAGAGCTTTGTGAGCACCGGTTTTTGCTGTATAACAAAGATGCCACACAACATCTCTTTGAAGTATCAGCAGGTCTTGATTCCCTTGTGCTGGGAGAAGGGCAAATTCTTGCTCAAGTTAAACAAGTTGTTAAAGTTGGTCAAGGAGTCGTTGGATTTGGAAGGAACATTAGTGGACTATTCAAGCATGCAATCACTGTTGGTAAGCGGGTTAGAACTGAGACAAATATTGCTGCTGGGGCTGTTTCCGTTAGCTCTGCTGCTGTTGAACTGGCTTTGATGAAACTTCCTGAATCTTCTCACGCCACAGCCCGGATGTTGGTTATTGGAGCAGGCAAGATGGGGAAGCTTGTGATAAAACACTTGGTAGCAAAAGGATGCACTAAGATGGTGGTTGTAAACAGGTCAGAAGAGAGAGTTGCAGCCATCCGCGAGGAGCTCAACGGTGTTGAGATAATTTATAAACCTCTCTCAGAAATGTTATCATGTGCTGCTGATGCAGATGTGGTCTTCACCAGCACTGCATCTGAAGCTCCATTATTCTTGAAGGATCATGCTCAGGACCTTCCTCCTGTTGAGGCTGCAGTTGGGGGTTTGAGGCTCTTTATTGATATCTCTGTTCCTCGTAATGTTGGCTCTTGTGTTGCAGATGTTGAAACTGCGCAGGTTTACAATGTTGATGACCTTAAGGAGGTAGTGGCTGCTAATAAAGAGGACAGGCTCCGAAAAGCAATGGAAGCTCAGGCTATTATCACTGAGGAATCAAAACAGTTTGCAGCTTGGAGGGATTCATTGGAGACTGTTCCTACTATTAAGAAATTGAGAGCTTATGCTGAGAGAATCAGGGCGGCAGAGTTAGATAAATGCCTATCAAAGATGGGTGATGATATTTCAAAGAAAACAAGGAGGGCTGTCGATGACCTTAGCCGTGGTATTGTGAATAAGCTTCTTCATGGTCCAATGCAGCACTTGAGATGTGATGGGAGTGACAGCAGGACTCTAGATGAGACCCTTGAGAACATGCATGCTCTGAACAGAATGTTTGGCCTTGAAACAGATACATCTCTTTTCGAGCAAAAGGTTCGAGCCAAGATCGAACAAAACCAGAAGTGAGCTTGAACACCAGTTTGTCAATGACACTTCATTTACTTCCTCAACTGAATAAGAGGAAAACATCCTTACCTTGTTGTCAGTCTCGGCCTCGCTTTATTCTTCATTTGAATAGTATAACAGTGTAGATCCCTATGTGGGATCATTCAATTTGTCAAGTGTTGTTACAAGACACTTTTTTCCTAACTCTCATTTGGGTGCCTTCCAACTTCATAGGCTAGATGTGAGCTTGATCCTTGTACCGATGAAACTACTATAAATCCATGTAATTAATGTACTTTATTATTTAGAGACATGCTTGTGTAAATGTCTTTATTGGGGATTTCTTCCCTTTTGGTCTTCATGAAAGAACTTCTGCGGTATCACGATTTTTGATTTAGTCTTTCATGCTCTTGGTAATTGATTTACTGCGGAGATGCTTGGGAGTTATGTAGATGCTTCATTAATACCACAAGCTGCAAGGTTTTCGTTCACAGGGAAGGTCCACTCAAACCCAATGTGAGGTTCAGAATCAAACCCACATTGAATTGAACCATATGCTCTCCAGGATGTTAGTCTTCTTAGCAACTGCATTGGCATCATCCATCAAGGCTGCAATGGGATATAGCGTGTTTATGGGCCTTTGAGCACTTTGGCAGGCTTCGCAGCCCATGGGCCAAAGATGACTTGGCCGGAAAGCTCATAGGTTCGGTCTGCTGAGCGTTTTTGTACTTTAGTTATGTACCTGAGGAGCAAAATCAGACCAAGACTAGACCAGACTTGACGCTTTAAATTCGACAATTATTGTGGTTACTAAGACCACTGTTGTTCGTCCGTAACATTATAGGCCAGAGTAATTGCACCACACCTTTGAGATTATTTGTCTCCGCAACTCCCACTGGCACATAAAAAGCTATATAGAACCAGGAATCCAAAGACAGCAAGTACACGTACGTTTTCGGGTTTTTATGGAGAACAGCTTGGCTTGTGGGTCACTGACGCTATAGTTTGCTTTATCATACAGCTTGTTCCTTCTTGTCCTTCAGCCGAAGTAACACGTATTGGAACGTGCACATAGGTGCAGTGCGTTTCCCGGTGATTTTAGCTTTCTACTATGAGATTTTCCCAAATAGTGGCACATTGAACTTTACAATAATCGCCTGAAACAGAGATGAGAACACGAGACCTTTTTTTGGCTCCCCCCTTTTTTCACTTTCCCTAGAAAGCGTAATCTTCTAACTAACTATTATGGCTATATAATATCCAAGAGCAATAATCTCTTTTTCTACTTCTTGATTTCAATAAAATCACCGCTCCTATAAAGATCATATCCTAATGTTACGCGCCATCACACAAAATTTAATGGAAAACAAACTTGCTGTTCAAGTCGTAGGAACGTGGGTCTGCGGCTTCCCATATGTAGAAGAACTGAAGTGTCACACCGTAAGTGCATGCTCGATTTTGCTCTTCTTTCTAGTACCAAAAAAGGAGCTGACGGATGACGCGCGGTCCCCCCCAATTCGTCTCATGATCACTTGCGTATCCGTGCCGTTATGTTTGATGTGTTGGCCGCTTCATCCCCGCCGTTGGTAGGTGAGCCCCGATTTCTGCTGATTGACGACTACAGTGGACCATGCAATGCTAACACTCACTCAGAAGAGGTCCAGACTACGGAAAACTGCTGCAGTAAAATACAATGCCAACACCAGTGCCAATACATGCACACAGGAAGAGCTGTTTAAATCCGCAAGCTTACAAATAATGAACTAAAAATGGCTCTGTTTGGATACAGGACCAGTACAGTGGACAGGCAGATTCTGATTGGTTCCAACCTTGTAAATTGGTTTAAAACTGCGCACATACAAATAACGCAACAGCAAAATAGCAGATAGGCGCATGGTCTCACATTGTCACTTGACAAGTAGCCCATGATTGCCCTCACAAGAGTTACAAGGTTAGCTGCAATTATAAGAATCAAAGGCAGTATGCTAACAACATTACTCAATCATCATGTATACTACAATACTACTGCTTTTCCAATCATTATGTCCTAGGCTCCTAGACCATTCCTACTACCCCTATCAAGACTTGAATATATAACACCAAAGCAAAAGCAAAATGGTTTTAAAAAAGGGGAAAAATAAAAAAGCTCCATTACACCAGCACTTACAGCTTTTTAAAATTTAAGTTGGCGATCATTATCAGCAAGATCAAGATCAATCCCTACAAACAAATGGAGTCTCTCTTATCCCTTTGGACTGTTACAAAGGACAAGCTCAAAATTATACAAGTAACCCAATCAAATAGATGTGGGCCATTTTTATCATCCTATGTAGAAAGGGCAGCGCCGTCTGCTACTAGCTTGTCCCTAATATTATATTATATTCCTCCTACATTTTTTTTAAATTTTTTTCTTTCTCCAAATAATAGTTGTTTTCTTTTCTTGGTTACGCAATAACTAATTAAACTAAAATCTTGCGTTTTCGAAGCCGTGCAAATCGCTAACTCTATTCAACGACTTTTTCATCATAGCCACTTTAGCCAGCTTCTCAGCCGCTCTCCAAGCCGACGTTGGCGTAAGCGGCTCCCCATTCTCATCAGTCACAACCATCACTTCCTTATCGCTCACTCTTCGACGTTGCATCGTCATAATCCGCTGCTGTTGTTGCCGTTGCTGCTCCAACAGATATTGCCTTCTCCAATGCAATTCTGCCAGCTCAATCTCCAAACTTCTCACATACTCTTCAGCCGATTCTGAGCTGGAGTGTATTAACAAAGCTCGAGCCGATGCAAGCAAATGATGCGCGTTGGTAAAATCGTTGTGCTCTATCAATCTTCGCGACTCGGCTATTGCTCTTGTACTGATAAACAAACTTCTCAACCGTTCGATCTTTGGTGCGGATGATCTAGCCGCATGTGGACATGGTACCAAGAGCGGCTGATCCGCGCCGTATACGACCTCTTGAGTTGCGGGGTCTTTGTATAGACACTTCACTGACATCACGTGGCGCGCCTGGGACCCAACCGCCGGTGTAGGGATCCTCAACTCTACGAGTAACTCCCTTTCTTCCTCGGCGTATAAATCGCCAAGCCGCACTGAGCCGGAGCTGAGCAATGTGGGCCGTCCATTGCATGAATAAACAGCTGAGATCTCAGCTGGCACGGATCCAGGCGCGAAGCTAAGCTGGATTCTTAAGTCTTGTACCACAACACTTAGTAGTCCGCCAACACATTTAGCAAAAGCATCCTCAGCTGGCTCGTGGCTGTAGCCGCCGCTCCGTCCAAACCCAAAAGAATGAACAGGGATCTCAATGTGCGCGAAACGAGTTGAAGACCCGTGGCTTACTCCATGCCTATGATTAGCTGATTTAGCCTGGACCCGCTCATCCTGACCGTCCGATAATAACATGATACTCGCAACAGGATTTCTCTCCCTCCGATCTTCAAGCACCTTAGTGGCTTTTCTCAAAGCATCACCCACACTAGTCCCTTGACCGCACGCCAGCCGGTCAATAATGCGCCGAGCGGCGCGCTGACCCTGAGCCGTCATTCTCCTCAAAGGCAACAATCTCTTGGGGCACGCGGAGAAAGCGACAATAGAAAGGCGGTCAGCCGAGCCGAGAGACGATATTACCAAACGCATGGCGCGTTTTAACATTTGCAACTTGGCTCCGGTCATGCTTCCGCTCACATCTAGTACAGTCACCAAATCGACAGGCGCACGATGCGACGCCGTATTGTTGCTGTTAACGGGAGGTGCCGGTGGCGGTGCTTTAACCCTCAATGCCACCGCATAAGTCTCGTAATTTTTACCAACCGAGATAACGGCAGATTCTGGAAGCAATCTGAGCTGAACAGTTCTTGATTCTCTTCCGTTGAATTCTAGTTGAACTTGATCGGATTTGATTGAAGACGAAGGATTAGGAATAACAAAAAATCCTTGAAACTCTTCGACTTCGTATCCATCGTCTTCGACATTCTCGTCTGCTTCAGGTATTGGATTGAAACGACCAGCAGCAGCGGCTGTTGGAGATAACAAAGGCTCATCATCATCGTAGGATCTAGAATCCGATGGAGCTACTCTTGGTTCTTGTTTTGGAGTTTTAACGAGTCTCGGTGAAGGTTCAATCATTTTCTTCTCTTCAACTTTGGTCTTTATGGTGATGCTGTTGGGTGAATCGTCGTCGTTTTGGTTAAGGTTCTCTTGATTGAGATTCTTATGAGCGGCGAGTAAAGGAACGTCTTTCCAGGTGGTGTTGCAGACGGGGCACACAAGGTTTCCATGTTTCCTCACGTGTGAAGCTATGCAAGGGAAATGAAACGCGTGTGAACACTCTGCAGTGTAAATGGCTGTGCCCTGACCTCTCTTCACGCTGTTCAAGCAGATCCCGCAGCTACTCTGGAAATAGCAATAATAACAACAAATACAATTAATTACTATAAAAAATAACTAAAATTGAAAGTCAAAACACTTTGAAAGATATGAGCACGGTGTTCAAATTCTTACTCTGAACTTGAAGCTGTTCTTGAAAAGAGAGAGCTTGAGAGGAGATCTTGGAGAGGATGGATTTGAGCCGAGTGATGGTTTGAGTGTCTTGGTCGCTTTGGGGGTGGTTTTGCATTGGAGTCTGGGGCTCTCATTTGTTGAAGGTGCCTCATGAATTGCAGTCCGGCAACGCGTGCTTGGGCTTGACACTGGCTGAGACTGCAATCGAGGAGTAGAAGGGTTGCTAAAAAACCCTAGCTTTGTACAGATTCTGGGGCTTGGACTCGGACTTGGACTTGCACTCTGTTGCTGCTGCTTCTCTGAAACTGCTGCAATTTCTGGATCTCTAGGGATCGTCGTGCAAAAAGCTCTTCTCCAACCGGTACCCATATTCACAAATCCAAAAGGTAACAACAACACTTTCTTCTTTTCTTTTCTTTTTTTTCAATTTATTCTTAGTTTCGAAGGGAAGGAAGAAAGAGAAGAAGAAATTTCGTTTTGATCGATCTGAGAGTTGTGCCCACGAAGACAAAATGGTAAGATCGAGTTTAGCGATAAGAGCATGGGATCAAATGAAGTAATAAAAGCAAAAGAGACAAACGAGAGTGTGAAATGAAGATAGAAAGAAACCCCAGGTCATCTCCCTTTCTCTTTAAAACTCTAGCTCTATTTTTATTTTTCTTTAAATATCCCCAAAAAGATCCAGGAAACGAATAGCCTTTTGATCTACTTCCTCTCTCTCCCTCTCTACTTGTTCTATCCAGCTTTCTTTCTCTCTGCGTATGCTTGAAGTGAATATTTATATTCATTGGAAAAGGTAATTTCTGGGTTTAACCGCGTAACCGGCACGTGTTGGGTTCAAATATTTTACGCAACCGGTCAAACGGCTGGGGCTCTTTCTGTTTAGAGCACGTTATGGCCACCGACCTGTTACCTCAAGGGTTATCACCGCCCATCTCTTACATGCTCCATGCACTCTGTACTAAGTCCCTCCATCACGCGCCACATTAGAAAATTTGTATCTAAAAACGCAACGCCGCTTGGATTTTTCACTATCCACGTGGCACGTGCTCTTCACTCATAGAAACCGCAAGTGATTCAGACATTGCTTTGTTGGACTTCTCTGTTATTCATGCATGATCCGCATAAGGTAGGTGTCTAAGGTTATGATCCTATACAACGAAACACCGAACAACCTAATCGAAGTTTCATTTTTATCATTGATAATAGCCGTTGATTAGGTTCGAATCATTCGAACATCATTGTGATGCGGGAGGGACCGCTAGAGCTGGTCTAGTACGGAACTGCTGGCCAATTACGCATAGGTAGTTAATTGCTAGTTACCACATACCATCATTCATGATATCAAGTTTCCGTGCATGCACTCGTAAAATTAAAAACGTCTAGGAACCTAGGACGCAGGCTATCATAATGGTGCAGTACATGAAATTTTTCATTGCATGTCTTGCTGCATTAAATACCCAAACACTGAATGAAAAAAGAAAAAAAGTAACAGCGATTAAGATTTAAGAGTAGTTTCAAGAGAGAAAGGTAATAGTGTACTCAATCGAATTGCAAATGCGGCTCAGACACCCACATGTTGGGTCGTTTCTAGGAGTGTCAGTGGTTCGGAGACCGTGAATTGGGCATATACTGAAGCTACCTTTACTTAGGTCCTGGTGTTTTTGGTCCTTGCATTTTTGTTGTGCCAGTGTATCCTGTGTCTTCTTTTTTTTTTTTTTTTTACCGGATGGTAAACGGAAAAAGGCGTGCTGACAAGAATTAAGATATCACGGATATTTTTTCCGTAAGTTGGTCCCACCATTGTATTGAATCGACTGTTCATATGCAGACGATATATTTATTACCTTCGCTTCGCCTTCCCTTTCACATACAGTACTTTCAAATTTTGCCTCCATTAGTCGTTAATAGTAAATTTCGGCAACTTCGATCTCACCCAAGTAAATTTCTATTTCAAATACAAGATTTGCATTACATAGAACGTACGTGTATGCATCTTGATCTGCAAGTGCAAAGCAAAAATGAGACCCCGCAAGCAAGAGTCCCAAAGTAATAAATATTTTGTACCTTCCCGAAAAGAAAGCATCTCAGAAATGGCAGAGAGACTTGACAGCGAGGAGAAGCAATGTCATCCACAGTCAATAGTTCCGACACTCACGTGGGGCCCGAATTTTCTGGGTCTATCTAAAAAAACACCCGCACAGACTTAACGCCGTTTACTTATTTGTGGACGTTTATTCAGCACATAGGGAACCTCAACTGATGAACTGCGTTATCAATTGTCAACTCCTTTCCCCGGGAACACGAGTCCTGCATTGAAATCAATCAATCATCCGTTACACAGTGCTAGTACCTCTCGAGTCTAAAGTCATTTTTTAATCACAATGTCTATTTAACCTTTTTCTTTTTTAATCCGAGTTAGGCAAACCAAATCCACTTTTAATGATTCCTTTTTAACTTGCGTGTTGAAATTAACCAGGGAGGGAGTAGGTTTTAATTAACTCTTCTTTTTTGGGGGCCAGCTACGACGCCTACAGGGTTAGGTTCAGTGATGTTTTTTTAACCAATTTCTTGCAGTGCTTATGTTTTAGGAGACAAAACTCTTACTTCTTGAAGGAATTCACAGCAGTCCCCGCAAATTTCCATCAAATCGGAGCATCAGTGCTTTATTGTGCCCTTCTAATTTCATCTTCTATTGTTAAAATTGGCCAAGTCCAATTAAGTGTCTAATCCACATTTAAGAGTAGGAATTTGATCCTTTGGCGCCAAAATTTCATCTATGTGTTCAGACAATCACCCCCCCGCCCCCAACACAATACTACAACACAGTTATGATAATATAAGTCCATCAGTAAGAGTAGAGCCATGCTAATACCATTAAATAGGACAAATATGCTAATCAAGTTCGGAAAAAAAATTTTATGTGTAATATCAAAACAACTCTTATGGTCTTAACATTTTGACAATGCTCCTAATACTTATAAAATTTGAGGACCATTCCTTGTGAAATTCATTATTGCACTTGTAATTTTGAACTTCCATCACTTAGATTAAATTTAGACTACATTTGTTGAGACATGCAACGAGAAGGGCTATTTATTAATTAGCTCTAAATTTAAAGGACTTAATTAAGAGAAAAACTTATGTAAAGTCTGTATAACATATCATTTGTCCATCTATCTATCTGATTACATTTTGACACATATGCATTCATTTTGAAATTAGCAAGTCATGGTATTGAGAGAGTATGATCTAAATCACATAATATATATATATTTTTTATGGTCCTGGAAGTAGTATACCATCTAAATTGTTTTTCGTTATTAACTTAATTCAATTTCTTATTGAAATATCAGTACTAATCAATTTGGCAGATATCATAATACGACGGAATTACCCACAAGTTTTGAAGCTTAACGAAAGATAATTTCTCGAGGAGACGAAGCTTAATAATTATGATGAGTCGTATCAAGCATTTCAAAAGAGATTCTCCTGATATAAGCTGCTTGCAAGATATTGCATTACAAGTAAGATGGGACAACTCAATCGGAATCAAACGTACAAGTAGAAGCGAAATTGTGGTGAAATAATAATGCCAGTCACCAATGGTATACTTGCCTGTCCCGTCCATTTAGACATCTAGATAGTAGTAATACTAAAAACAGAAATTTCCCGTTTCTTGGATTTCTCATTAAGTAACAAATTTCAATTTCTTTCGAATATCTTGCGGAAAATCCAGATGGGAAAAAACTTTACTTGAATGATGAAATAAAACCCTAGTAAAATATTTAATGCAAAATGCTGTGTTAGGTTTGTTTCACGGTCCAATTGAAGCTAAATTTTCACCGAAGTGGACACCTGCGTCTGCATGTTTAATGTTTCAGCACGCTTAACGCGTCATGCATGCAAAGTGTGTGCGTATTGATTATTGTGTCAGTACCGACGTAGAATTGCACTTTGCATTTGCATGGCGATTGGCGTTTCAAGCTTTCTGCGTGTGGGCCCGCTTCACGCGCCAACATGGCCCCAAACATACCATATGGGATGCCCATGTCGTCGTCATCATCGTCTCCCTTGTCCTACCTCCACGTGGCATCACGATTATTGGTTCGGCCAAATTTGTTGACTGCTTAAACGGTCGCGATACTCAAGGGAATCGTCACGACAAACAAAGATGTAATAATCTCAAAGATTTTATGTTTCAAATTTCATGTTCGACATTGTAGCTCGACCCCCTACTTTTACAAATAATAACTAAAAATTAATAATACAGCACCAATTTATAAAAGCATCCGATACAAAAATTTGATTTTATTTTATTTTTGAATTCGTTGGATGATAATAAAAGTGATGTAATTTCTTGTGATTCGGATTGGACCCAGTACGCTAGGGGCCTACCTACCATTTGATAATAGACCCATGTCTCACAAACACTCACAATGGCCAAAAATCTTAATAATTCAATCAATTGGACCATACTGTATGATATATTTATAGAGAGATTCATGAGAATACGTTATTATGTATTTCAATATAAATATAGCTACTATAGAAGAGGACAATTAGTAATGATTGATCTATATAGTCATATATTTTGATTTTCTTTTTTGGCCTTTGGGAAAGAAATTCCAAAGCTTTTATTTTATTTTCTGTCTGACCATGATTATTTTAGTCTTTGTTCTTAGAAAATTAAAAAAAAAATTAAGTAATTTGAAGTTTAGAAGGGACAGATGCATCTGTTTTAGACAACTTACATATCATCATGTAGTTACCAATTAAATGTTTTGAATATCAAGTTATGAGTCTTATGACATTAATAATATAGAAAAATTGAATAAATAAATATTAAAATAAATCAACTAACCAGACCAAACCCCACAAACAGCAATAATAAATTTTGGATGGCATATGATAGAATGAAGCACCTGCTGTTTATTTATTAATCATTAGAGGTTGGTTAAAGATTTAGAATAAAGGAAAATGCCCATGAATCACATGACAGAACTGGACACCTCATATGGGCATATGGAAGAAATCCAATTATTTTGCTAACTCCCAAATTGCTATCCTTAATCAATGCATTCTAGCAATTTGACTACTTAATTAATGGCAAAAATGATAAGAATAAAGCATCATTATAGAAGAACCTTTTTTGACCACGAAGCACACCATTTATTCGGCAATCACCATGTGCGACAGAAACCCATATGGGGCAAGCACACAGGTATGCGTCATGTGTATTGATCAAACCCCTTTCTAGTCTAAATTAGTTCTAACTTTAATTTTTAATTATGTTAGTACTGTAAGTGTTTATTATTTAATGGAGAGCTTTTGTTTTTTTGATTTGGGATCCCCCAATCGCATGACCCCATTTATAATCAACAAGATTACTTGGATTTGGTTGTCATTAATTCGGATTAGAAAATGACATCCCCTTTTCTTCACTTACCATTCTGAAAATTAACGTAACCCATGCGCTGGCCACAGCATTACTCTTTTTTAAAAAAAAAAATATTCAAAGCAGATTATGGCAGGTATTATTATCATTAATAAGTAAAAATAATTTTGCTTCTATTTTTCCTTTCGGCTATGACTTTTTTTTTTTTTTTAAATATCTCTTAACTTAAATTAGAGGTTTTTTTTTTGTGAGATGGGATCCATTGTATTGGAATTTGTTTCTATTGGTAAGTTTAGTGGCATTAATGGGTTGGCGAAGAGTCAGTCACATGGATCACAAGTTTGAATAACTGCAGGGGAATTGGTGTATGGGAAGTGAATATCCTTAATTAACAGTTTAAATTGAGTTACTGAATTGAAAATGAAATTATGAAAGCTTCACTTGAGGGCGGTTGTTGAGATGAGATGCTGCCATTAATGGGGCACATGTCGTGAAGGTACAACTACTAGAATCTTTTAACAACCCCTTATTTTTTACGTATTAATATTTGCATGACCAATGCGGGCGATGTATATGATCAAACCCTACTTGCTATTTTTAAAATTATTCATTTTAATCACTTAACATATAAAATCCCAAATAAAAAAAAAAGTTTACGTTCAATACATACTAGCGAGAAACATAAATAAGATTATGGCAATCTGTTATATTAGCATAGTATTTAATCATTAGTCAATTTGGCCTTTGTCTCTATCATAAAGATTCTAAGTATTTATTGATAAAATATAAAATTATCAATGAAGGCTCCTCCTATGTTGTAAATATTTCTTTATAAGCATGAAATAGCGTGGATTTAATCTTTATAATACCTGTGGTTTTAAAATATATTATAATATAATTTTAAAGTGTAGTTTAATATAAAAGATGAGCGGTGTAAGTTATTTATAATGTTGTGGTTTAACATCAAATTATAATTATATGTGTTATTCATTTATTTAATGATGAAATAAATATTACATAAATTGAGGTACAAATTAGTCGCGCATTCATATGCGTTAGTAAATTTCCGCGGTGGATTTGGCGATGATAATTGATGTTGCAAATTACCACGACACCATGCATATGATTCGGAGCTGCAAAACTTAGAAGTCGCCAGATTTGACAGCTGGCTTGACGTTAGTTTCCTAGTTTTGATTGAGATTGCAATAGTCTTTGATCTGTAGGCCCACTGAGATTCGTGCAGGTGGGCCCAATCAAGCTATGATTGGACACTGCAATGACTCTGTGCTCAATGGTAGAGATTCCATCAGCTAAGCAGCCATTTTTTCCGCATTTATAAAATGAGCAATCGTTTTTTATTCATTGGGCTTTATCAAACCAGCCAGGCTAATATGTAATGACACTTTGAGCCCCCAGTTTAATGGGTCCTTCAATTTTTCGCAAGCTGTGTTACAACCGCACAAGAAGAACACACATATGTTGTTATTTATCATAACTCAACATTAAAAATCACTAGGTTCAGGTTTTGTGATTTCCATTTTCAGGATTGAATTCCAAATCGAAACCCTATTGTTGCCCAAAAAAGATTTAAAAACACCACCACATACGCATATGGTTATCATCACATTTGCTTCATTTTGTAATTTTCTTCATTGTTTAATGCCATTTTTCTGAGTTACATAAGAGTAATGTTCAGAATATAATTTTTTTGAATTATGTGAGACTAATGCTCATATTACAACTCATATTATATGAGATTATTACTGATATATTTACAAACAAACAATTACTGAGACTAGTTTTATATTAAATCTTACTTATTTCGAAAATGAGACTATTATTAATATATCCTACATTAAAATGAGACCATTATTGATATATTGTACAGTAAATCTTACTTAGACTATTACTAATATATTTATTATCAGACAATTATTGATACTAGTCTTACGTTAAATCTTACTCATATTGAAAATGACATTATTGCTAATATATTTACAATTAGACAATTACTGCGAATAGTGTCTTCATTCAATTATTATTCATAATAGCCTTTATGTTGGTGGTATATACTTTTTGGGAATTACAATTGTAGAGAATTACAGTAATAATGATAGAACTTTATGGTGTAAAATCAAATGTGTTTACAACTCTGTATGTAGGAAGAAAATAAGTAAACTGTGAAAAAATAATGTGTATTTCAAGGTACATTACAAATGTCATTTTCTTTAAGACATTATTTGCCCCCATTAATTGAGTGATGCATATGGATTAAGCAAATACGTCTCCAAGATATAATGAAACACTTAATTATTTGCTTGCGTTGTACATTGACAAAAGCAAACTAGAATACTATTGAATGTTGCAGGCCTACCAAGAAACAATATATTGGATATTTAATGCACAAAAAATAAGTATTTTTATGATACAATTCGTTTTAGAAAAGAGGTGTGAGAAAAGAGTGGTGTGAGATCATTATTTTCATATCTAAATGGCTTAAACATGACCTCTATTTATAGACATATTTGTGCCCCTCCATTTGGGTTGTCATCTTTCATGATACCCTTTCATTTACGATCATCAGATTAAAATTTAATTTTAATCGGTGGTCTAAATTCAATCATCACCTTTTCAAATGAAATTTTACCGTGAAATGATGTATTTTTAAGTAAAAAGATACCTCTTCTATAAGGCACAATTAAATAGATATGCCTTTACAATAAAACACCTCTTTATAAGGCACAATTAATTTAAGATATTTTTACAAGAAGACGCCGTTTATTTTGAAAATTGTTCCAACACCTCACAATGCTTTGCAAGAGCTCAAACTACTAGCCTCACAATTGTAAGCACAACAACTATGTCATTTGACCAAACGTGGAGTTCATTTAATGCCAATTTGGTTTGTATCTCTAATCAAGCCATTGTTTTGAGAAAAAAGGGCGAACCCAATAGCAGAATTACATATAATGAGATAACTTTTACCTACTTAACTATTTATCCTTGTTTGTAAATTATGAGATTTTGATTGCTGTGATAATCTTCTAGATAGTATAATTGGGTTAAGAAAGTTATCACAAGCTATTAGTTGAGATAGGTTAAAGTTTGTTGCTTTATCAAAACAAAAAATTAATTAATTAATCAAATTATGAGACAAAAAATCAATTAATCATCTAATGCCATTTTTTTAGTTACAAGAGACTAATGTTCAGAATACAATTTGTTTTAATTATGTGAGACTGATGCTCAAAATATAACTCATATCACATGACACTATTATTGATATATTTACAAGCAAATGATTACTGAGACTAGTCTTACATTAAATCTTACTCATTTCAAAAATAAAACTATTACTAATATATCCTACATTAAAATGAGACTATTACTGATATATTGTAAAGTAAATCTTACTTAAACTATTACTAATATATTTACTATCAAACAATTACTGATATTAGACTTACTTTAAATCTTACTTATTTTGAAAATGACATTGTTGCTAATATATTTACAATCAAACAATTACTGCGACTGGTGTCTTCATTCAATTATTATTCATGATAGCCCTCATAATGCTTTGTGAGAGGTCAAGTCGCTAGCCTCACAATTATGAGCACAATAGCTCTGCCATTCGACCAAATGTTGAGTTCATGTAATGCCAATTTGGTTTCTATCTCTAGTTAGGCCATTGCTTTGAGAAAAAAGGGACCAACCCAATAGCAAGATTACATATAATGAGATAACTTTTGCTTAACTATTTATCATTTTTTGCAAATTACAAGATTTTGATTGCTGTCATAATCTTCTAGACAGTATAAGAGGGTTAAGAAAGTTATCACAAGCTACTAGTTGAGATGGGTTAAAGTTTGTTGCTTTATTGAAAAAAAATTTAATTAATTAATCAAGTCTTTGTTTGATTATGCCGTTTAGTAATTTTTATTGCACAAAATAGTTGTGAAACAAACGTTCTATCTATTAAAAGAAAGTTGATAGATATTTTGTAAACATTACTAGCTATTAAGTGAACTTATTTATTAATATTTTCAGAAATTTTTAATAAATTATTATGAGATAGATAACTAGACGTATCACCAAAATTAATGAAGTTGTAAGTGCATGTTTACCAAAATTTTTAGTAGTTTAGATGAAATGGAGCCCATGTATCTCTTTAAATAAAGTTGAATGCAAATAATGTATGAGATTAAGATAATCTACATTATCTTTACCATAATGGATAGAGATTACTTCAACTAAAGCAGAGGAAGAAATTTGTGTACAAAGAAGGTGCCTTTTCACCTAAAACTATACTTTTATTGCTACGCAGCAGATTCTAAATCTCTTGATGTTGCCAGATATTGGTTTTAAAACTCTATGTTTTGCTTTTTCTGTTGCGTCTTGACTCTGCTAGATTTGGACTTGTCAGAATCTCAACATAGCCTTATTTTTCTTTTTTCCCTCAAGGTCATGAGTCTGCCCAAGATTGGCATTAATAGGGTTGTGGCATATGAAACCAAGCCGTGTGGAGTCTTGTTGTACTAATTGAATTGTTGAGTGCATTATTGTAATGGGATTAGTTATTTATCGACAATTATCCCCTATAAGTCAACCCATGCATTATAAAATACAGATAGTGAGAATTTAACAATCATGATTACACCCATAATTTCTCAAATCAATCTCTCATCTTCTTGGACTTTTGAGTTCAGTTTCAACAAACTACTCCAAGTCCATTTCAATTATCGAGTACTTTAAATGGAATATATAAAAACGAGCTAGCACTGGACAGAAACAATTAGACTATTGTTCTAACTAGCGACTAGTGAGTGTATTATTGTAGTAGAATAAAGAATACTCCAGATATGTAAATAGAAGTTCAGACTTGTTTGCCTTCAGTATACGGCCATATTATGTTCATACTGTTCGGTGAGGACTGTATCGCATATTCACACGTGTCAAAGACCGAAGAGTTGTTGTAACAATTACTGAAATCTCTCGAGTCTGAGATGCAAGCTTTTACTCGTCCCTGTTAACTTATTTCCCAGCAGTGAGTGGGAGTTTTTAAGTTAGGCCATTCCCTGGCCCTGCTTGCGACTATGTTTGGTGCAAGCTCTAGCTATGTATCTGATGCATTGAATTAATGGGCAAGCATATCCTTTGTCCCCCTATTCAGCCACAGAATGTAGAGAACTCACCGATATTTGTTTATGGTCAAAACTCGATCGCCACCATCAGCAATCCTCTCATTCATTTGCACTTCATCGGTTTTACTGGATTGAGTCCCATACTTCTACCACGTGCTTTCCTTCCGATGGGCCAGATATTGTTTGAGGATGAGGAAATCAGGATCCGTACCAGTTAAAAAAAAATAATAATGATCAATGGGCGTGAGACTGATTGAAAATTGGTGTTCAAAAGGACCTCCGCCCTGCCACGTGTCCAATATAGGCCGACATTAAAACAATGATCAATGGGCATGAGACTGATTGAAAAGGGCTTTGTCTCCAGAATTGTGAGCATTCTAGGGATAGAAAAGACTAGGAGAAAGATTCATCTTCTTTTTTCACGTACATTAATTCTGCGAGGGAAGCTGACCTAAGAGCATTGGAATATCTTTTACAGATAACGCTAATGGCGCTTCGGAATTTAACAAGCTCGAAGAAGTTCCCAGTTCACCCGAAGGCAAGAAGCTCATTTACCCACAAAGTAACTAAACAAAAACACAATTTTCCTATTCACCCACAAATCCATTCACCATGCGTCCTCGAAATTGATCCTTGCCTCCAAGACGTGATGCAGACAAGGTTCCAGTAGCTGTATCACTCACTTCCAATCATACTGCACTAGTTCCAAGCTCCATCCCCAGCACAAATTTACGAGATGATGGATTCATATGCGGCCTCACTTGGGCAATTCACAGCTTCATACTAATCTCCCACGTGCAACACGAGTATGAAAAACTACAACCCAGCCAACAAGTACACCCAGTTAGAGAGTACCAAGGCCACCAGCTCCTCTCGAGATCCATGGCTTACGTTATTTCTGTGCCCCTTAATAATACCCAATGCTTGATGCAGAAATAAATTATTCAGCTGCAAGCACAAACTTCAACTATGAATCACGTGACTACTTTCCCTCAAGCATATCTTCAGTATCCATTTTAAATAATTGCCCAACACATGGTCATATTTAACTGCCCTTGGAAAAAGATTTTTCCCACATGAATTTCGAGTGTATTGCAGCTCAAATTGAAGCTGACTAAGTGCTTCTATGGATAAATTAATTAGCATGCGTCATATTCAGACAGATCAGCAGGAAATATGGCACAGACAGACGGTTAATGGAGACAGGGTTACAAATTAATGACATGGATGATGTCTTTTTTTCTTTTTTTCTTTTTTTTTTTCACCATACAAGCACGCAAAACAAAGTAGTTCAACAAACAATGCACTTTACAAACTTAAGGTACCTGTTGGGAACAGGAACTTGTCAGAACTCCTTGAAGAGATCCAATCTCAGAGGTTCACTCCCAAATACAAGGTCTACGAGAGTTTTATAATTTTAATAACAAGACGACAATCACAGCTTACAGAACATGAAAATCCATCACGGCAAACGTAGTAATGTGGGAACACAGAAAAGCAGATGCTCTCCAAAACCCCCAAGCATGAATTTGGATCATGTGATTTTCCGTCATCTGCCAGAATTTATCACCGAGAATTGCTGGATGAATACCAACAATCCTGTTGAACAGTAGCTAGTTTCTGTTCCTGCATTTCTCCACGGCCCTTGGCGCTGCACAAAACAAAATCGCCAGAAAAAATGAACATAATTAAATTAATTTTAAGACACATATAATGGCGGACACAATTTATTTGTTCACCAACATGATCTGAAGAACAAATCAGACTGACATGCAGAAGCAAAAACAGAACTTATGTAACGGACTTCATCATAAGATAATAGTTAATAAAGGAGACATCAGCAATGTCTAAGTTCTCAGAATACCATATAAGCTTCTCACTGGATTACATAAAATAACAGTAAATAAGTATCAATACTTCAGAATCCCATGATAAAAGTTGAGAAAACACTCCACACAAAGCAATGGGAATTTTGATCATGTAGCACATTGATCTAATAGTTCACTTAAGAATAGAGTAACAAAAACCAGATTATGTGTAGAATTATAATTTTTTTTCTTGTTGAATAGCTCTTGCAGTGCAGTGTTTGATTAAGTGGATGGTTGACTACGCGTACCTAGGCCAATGGCATCAGCACTCTTCATAATCCTCAGCCTCTTGCATGTATCAATAAACATCCTGAAATGAGTCCATAAATAGATTAGGTAACAATGCATGCCCAGGGATTTATACAACAATGTGTGACAAAAAGTTGAGCATCAGATGTGTGGGCACAGGATAGCAGCATATATTCAACTTCTATCTTATGAATAATAATAACAAATGCAGCAGTTAACATCAATAAGCAGCCCTTAAATCCCCCTCCCCCCACCCCCACCCCCCCCCCCCAAAAAAAATAAAATCAATAAGCAGTCTTTTCTGATTCTTGAGTTAACTAGTCTATCTACTAATCAAACTAGAGTAGCATCTTGAAATAAAATATTCATATATTCTTTTAGGAAATAAGAGCAGAACCCACACTGATCAGGCTGATTGGACTAGATAAATTTAGTAGATGCATGATATACATCTATTTATGCAAATCAATAGAGACTGGAAAAAAGCGTTACAACATGGTTGTGTCCAGAATAACATAAAAAATCAGCCCTGGATTATCTTATAAGAGCTTTGGTACTGATATAATCTTCCTCTCTGCTTTAAGTTGAACGTCACCATTGACAGTTGAAACAGTGCCAAAGAATCGTTCTTATATTCCATTCATAAAGCTCTACAAATAACAATTGATGATTGACACAAAGTTGATGTGAACCACCTTTCAACTCTCAAGGAAGGGCTCATGGGTTCTTTCAAAATGTTTCCCAAGTTACAGCTAAATAAAACAACATTAAAATGAAAGCTATGGTCAAATGTTTGAATAATTTATGTGTTTCAGTCTTCTGCATAGCTTAGATGTTACTCATTGCTATGCTACATACATTTGGCATATTCACATCGACTTCAGATACTCTAATACCTATTACTACATCTTCAAGCATCACATTTGAAATGTGAAATTTCTTAAATCTCTCCCACTACAATGACTGCACTATTCTCATAATCAAATAGCATGCTTATCTAACAACTCAAGATTCTAAATCAGATCAATGGCAACGGAAATTAAAGTAATTCATGCAACATGCAGGAAAAAATCAAGCAATAAGCAAAATAAAAGAAATTAGAACTTACTCCCAGGGGACATCACCCACAAGCATCCAATCCCCATCTTTGTCTTCATACGTGAGAACGAATTCTGAGCCATGTAGCAGATCCTTCAACTTGCTTTCACTCAGCATCTCCCTGCCCAGAGCCCCATGAGATCCATATTGCCCTAACAACAAATGAAAACAGCAGTAACTGAATCCATACAAACCAGAATGCGCATCTTTAAAGAAATATTGGCTCAGCACAAATTGCATAAATATACATAATAAACAGATCAAAATCTAAAATTCAAATAGAATGTTATAAAGGGCTCACCAATTGTAAAACAGCTGAACATCTTCTCAAGGGCAGAAGATAGTTCCTGATATTTAGAGTAAGTTTTCAAGTCCACTTTTCTCAAATAAGGAGCACCATCCATTCTGACCTTGACAAACAGAGCACTGGAACCTGCTTTTCCATCTACTTCTTCATTATTCTTAGAGGGAGTGGCCAATGAATTCTTCCTAAATGATCTAATTGGCGGCCAACCCACAACCTGTGCCCTGTCACCAAATAAGGAATATTGTAGATTTTTCGATCTTACTGAAGCCTAGATTTAACACAAAACCAACTTTGGACTTACTTGGCAGCAGGTGCACTGCTACTGTTACTTGCAGAACCATTATGGTTTGTTATGGTCTCATTGTTAGCATGAGGCCTTTCCTGCACTGCTTTTTGGTTGGCCATCTCTTTTCCTTTAGTGGTCTGAGTCCCAAGGTTCTCTTGAATAGAACCTGGCTTCAGCCCCAAGTTTGGAGCAGCCCTGGGTGACAATAGCTCAGAACTAGAAAAATATTTCCCCTGCACCAAAGATCGGGTAATTTTCAAGTTAGATCGTGATAGAGAAACTAACTTCCAATCCTCTTAAGCCAGATTAGTAACTTTACCTCTGAGAACCCATCCATAGCATCAGAGAACCCTCTTTTGTTTCCAGAAACAACATTCTTCTGTGATGGGTAGTGGCTATCATTTGTTGGATGCAAAGGGAACAATGGTTTCTCATCCAGTTGCGCAGGACCTAGGAGGCAGAGCTCTGAATCTCTCTCTGGAGACTGGGACCCAGGAAGTCCGAGCCTCAGCTCTGTAGCCTTGAGATTCAGACTGCTCTTGCTACTCTCACCAGAGACACCGCAGACTACTGAGCTGTCCATTGAAGAAGAGTCTGATAATCCCATGTAGTTACGCTCTTTTATCACCGAGCTTTTCTGGCATATGCTGCCCATGGAGGCTGGAGAATCCAGTAAATTGACATTGCCAGGGACCCTCTTCTCCTCACCAACACCAAGTGGTGGAGACATCAAAATCTAAAATCTGATACTTTAATTCTGTACAACCTGTTTAATATAAGAAGATATACCATACTGGGACGTTCAAAGAAGTTTATCTAAATGTAAACAACCCAGAATTTAAAATGAAAGATAGAGAAATAAAGAGCAATATGATCCTTTAGGAAATATTTTACTCAAAAAGAACTATCCATTCAATAACAGCTGTCTATTCTTGCAAAGCAATCAATGGAACATAGACTAAATGAATGATCAATATTGAAATTTTCAACACAATCAAACAATCTTTATATAAAAAATTATGCTGCGCATTATTCCAAACAGAATATGCCAACAGCAACTAAGTCAGAAGAAGAGATTCTACCAGTACAAAACTAACAGATCCATCATCTATGGGCAGAAAGGATAACTGAAGCACATGTGGTGTGAGCTAAGGTCTAACTTAGTCCTGCTTTGCTTTAAAAGGAATTCAAAATCTAACAAATTATATATCTAAATATGTTTAAAAAAAAATTGTGGTAAGGTTCAAAATGATCTATATGCATTAATTGTGCTGATTAATAACAAAGAAAAACAAGAAACTCATAAATTACAAAGCTTTAAAAAGTCAAACCTCGGCTTAAGAACGGAGCTCTGAAAAACTAACCAATACACCAGTATACGTACACATTTACAATCCAAGAGATCCAAATCCCATTTTGTTAATAAGTTTGTACACACTACAAACAGAGATTGCACGTAACTAAAAGACAAATCAAACAATTTATTGGCATTAAAATTAAAAATTACGAGCTCTACAGGTAACTGCAACCAATAATGCTGTGAAAAATAAATGCATGCGGGAGGGGAAGAAAAAAAAAGGAAGGAGAAGGTCTGATATTAGGTTCCTGGAAAATACAAGAATCTTATTTTTGAAAGAATGAAACAGCGGCGACGGCGTTGAGCATTTTCACTGTCGTGTGTACGGAAACTAACTACAGAAATCATTTACACGAGACTTGCACATTTTCTTTGCTTTACTTTTCTTTACGAGCAAACAGCAGCAAAGGAAAGCACAGAAAGTTAAATTAAAAAGAAAAAATTAAAGCACCAACACCAACAAGAAATCCATCAGAAATACAAAAATCAAAGAAAAAAATAAAAGAAATTACTCAGTTACAGTAATCATAGACCAGCAAGAAGACAGCAACTGAAAAAAAAAAATTAAAAAGCTGACCTTAGTTTTGTTGATCACTTGCTGAAGAAGAAGTAGAAGGTTTGCGAAGCTGAGACTTCGGACTTGAGAGAGAACAGGAAGAGAGAAGAGGGAGAGAGAGAGAGAGAGAGAGCGAGCGAGCTAAGGACCCTCCATTTGGCACAGAGCAACAAAAGCTTATTTGCCGTCCGATGTGAAACTCTATGCATTTTAAAAACAATATTTATGTCTTTTCTTTAAAAAAAAAAAAGTAAAAAAAAAACACTCTTCTTTCTTTTATTCGTTTTTTGTTTTCTGTTTTCTTTTTAATAATTCTTTTTGTTTTAATCCTTTTTATAATCCGCCGAACGATAGAAGGAACGCTTCTCAATGGCTGCTGGGTCCCTGATTGTTTTTATTTTTCCTTTTTTTTCTAAGGTGTCCCTGATTGTTAAATGCCAGCCGTTGACGCAATTTTAATTACACAATTTGGGATTAATTCTTTTTTATGATGAAAAAAGGGCTTTAGTGTAAAGTTCATTCATAAAATCTATCTGATGGGTGGAGACTGGAGCAAGGCATCACTTTGTACACAAACAGTATAAAAGTTGATCGGACGATGCATATTGTCCCTATCAAAATGTACTTGCAGATATCTTTGTCCAATCGACTCTCTTTAATGTGTTTTGTACTAGTGCATTACGCTTACACAAACGCTTCAACTTTTTACTATATATATATATATATATATATGTATATATTTTACTACACCCATACTCTCTTAAAAGATAATGCAAAGTTCGCATTTTTTAATTTATCCCCTCGATTCCCTTTTATCTGATTAAGTACAACTTAAATGTCAAACCAAAAATTGATATGACACGTCCAATTTGTCAAAACATTTTCATGCATGCAAATTACTAAAAGCGGATGAAATGATCAGACCAGGTGATGAAAAGAGATTGGACAGAGAGAAATTTACAAGCTACTGGGGCCACGGGCTATTATGCCATGCACATCAACGAATAAGCATGGGTTACATGTTGCGCCACCAGAATCATGTAATGTGTGCCTGGATCTGTGAAGTGTTAAGCCTAACATGTGGAATCCCTAATATGCCCTTGTAGCTGCAAATTTGTCTTATGACGTTTCATCTCCTGACGTGTCAAAATCACTGCCCTTGATTGTCGTTTCCCCAATTAAGCTTAGTTCAAGCCGATTAGATTGGAAAGATGTCCTCAACTTTTTGGGCAGCGATTCCTATTCCCTCATGAGAATGACAGGTGAAGAGACCATTTTACCCCCAACTAAACCTCCTTTTGACTTTATTGCCAAAATATTTATCATGTCTGTATAATCATGATGCTTTCCAATTGCCTATGTACCCAACACCGGCGGCTACCCTTTTCAAATTTCTCTACGCATTTGCAAAGAAAGAGAGCCTCGCAATAACAACGAGAAGCAAAGAAAAACAAGACTTGCTTAGCTAAATATAAGAAAATTCAACTACCCCACTCGTTACTCTCGTATTTTAATCATCAAGATTCCTCTGCTCCTTGCCCCATGGTACATACCAATTACTAATTTAATCTCACAAATACCCTCCACTCACATGAAATCACTCAAAATGGGTCCCGCCCACTAGTATCACATGGTTTGTTAGAGCCCGTCCTAGGGGTCCACAGCCTGCACACAAAAGGGACATATTAGTAATTATACTAAGGCAATTTTCTGCAAATAGCACAAAATTATTCGATGCCTTCTCATTAGGTACTTCGGCACAAGCCACACATAATAGAATAGGGGCAGAAATGGAATTTTGAGTAAAGTGGAAGGGAGGATAGAGATGGAGTAGTGTAAGTTACGTAGAGACCAATAAGTGTGCGCGCGCGCGCGCGTGTGAGGAGGGTGGAATTGGGATTGAGAGAGAGAAGGGGACAAAGAAAAACAGCGTAAAGAGATATCATTCATATATTGGGGGACAAGAAAGCGGCTTTTAAATTTGGATTGCCGGGAGCAGATTGCGACATGTAACTTCCTTCACTATCTCCCTTTTCTCACGCGATGCCTCCCTCGCTTGTGTTACACGCTCTCTCCGTTGACGATATTCCTTCTTATTCTGTTTTTTTTTATTTTTTTATTTTTCACAAACATCATGCTTACCGTGATTTTTATTTTTTTTTAAATAACTTTTTGGATTTACCGTCACGGGAAATAATATGATTACCAGAGTTTACATCCGTGGTTGTGGATAAGAAATTATGCTGCACGCGCGTTGGTTTGAAATGTGAGTGTGGAGTTTTCGTAGGACATTTTATTTGGTTTTTTTTTTTTATTTTCTGAAGGTGAGATTTAGTAACCATCATTAACTGCCTCCGATAATGCACGCGTTGCCCTAAATCCATGCGTACATGTAGTGATTGAGCATCATGAACATGCCACGGCTTCTGCAATCTCCTTCATCAACTCGTCCTCCACGTCATTTAGTTATCATCAGGATGAAATAAGCCCGTCAATCTTTTCGGCGCTGTTGCATCAATGACAGTGCGCCAGGCCCAAGAATTGGGCCTCTTTAAGCATTAGCGGATTGGCTTTGCTTAGCTCCGAAAAGTGAAAAAGTTGTCAAAAAATGGATGTTGGGAGTGGAAGAGTGCTGAAAATTTGAAGGTATTGTCATATATAATGGAAGATTTATTTGGAGAAAATCAGACATAAAGAGCAGATATTGTGGGATTATGCCTCGGAAACAGAAAGCTCTCTTGTGTTGACTATCTCAATGATGGTGACAGTTTAGCACCAATAAGATTTTAATTTCATTGTCAATTCGTGGGCCAAAAAGAAAAAAATAAAAAAAAATAAAAAAAGAGTGTTGTGTTGGGTCTATCGACAAAAGAGTGACTTTGATGAAATGGAATTTTCATAATTAATTTATGTGTTATTTCAAAATTTGTTGAGCGCATGCGAAGTGGTCAAGGATATGACATGGTTGATTCATAAAACAGAATTCAGAACGATAGGAACTTGGGTAGTCATAATATAGACTTTGTCACAAGCGAAGCACACGGGTGCACAATTTGTAAACTTGACTTCGTCACAAGCAAGCACACGGGTGTACAATTTTTACATATAGTGGAGAAAGCTACACCTGAACCAAAATGAGAAAAGGATGGCCGCTTTCTCATTTAATAATATTATTTCTTGAATAAATTCCGTAAGCTTTTGAGTCTTGCTTGACAATGCCATGCTTCTTTCGCGTGATCAACATGGCCGCCCCTTAAACGGACTGCACTGTTTCTCAAACCTTTGGGCCAAATTTTCAAATGGACTGGATGTACCCCTCGAAGTTCCTTACAACACCCCTTTTGAATTTTATTTCTAAAGTAGCCCCTGCATATTAAAATTAGCCATCTTTCCATGAAACTTTGCCTTAAAAAGAATATTTCTTTTAAATTTTTATATACAAAATGTGTACAAGTCCCAAAATCTTAAATTGTTTTTTTCGAATTACATAGTTTTAGTTTTCATAACTCTTATAAGTTTCTCAAATAATTTTTTTATTATTATATACAGCGCAATTTACTTATAGTTCCATAAAAATACTCAACCAACTGAAGTCCAATAAGCTCAACAGACAAAATCAAATGGGCTTACATGTAAATCTACTGTCATTGTGAAGACTCCAATCTTAAACAAAGCAATTTACATATAAGTCCACATAAATACTCAACTAAAGCCTAACAAAGATTAAAGCCTACCAAAGATTAAGCCCAAGAAGCCCAACAGAGAAAATCAAAGAAATCAACTCTCATTTGTCACTGTGGAGGCCCGAATCCTATACAATGCAATTTATCTATAACCTACAGAAATACTCAACTAAAGCCCAGCAAAGTAAGTCCAAGAATCCTGATAACGTGGAAAAAAAAATATCAACAGTTCCAGCACAGAAAATAAAGCAATAAACTCGGTGTTGTTATTGGGGACACTTGAATACTTCACCTGAGGAACTTAAAATAAACCAAACAGAAAATGTCCCAACTTAACCAAAATTTGACCGAAATCCGACAAAGTTTTATATAAATGCGAGATCTCAACCAAATTAACAAACTATTAGTTTTTGATTTCCAAGCTAAATAAAACAATTTCACAAGAAATAGCCCGGTCTAGATACAAGTTACTTTGAGAATATGCAAAACAGTTAATTTAGTGTAAATAGCTTTCGTGCCATTTCCTGTAGATTCCGCAAATCTAAAGGCAGTTTTATATTCGAGTTCATATGAGTATAAACAAAGATTAATCAGGAGGGTTGCGCACAGTCACTGTGACGTCCTTCTCTCTCCATGCATGGCCACTGTAGGAGGCTTGCATGGGCATGCCATTGCCACAAACTTCGGTACCTGATCCCCGGGCATCGATACTAGCAAGCTTTGGTATTGATTTTGCTCCGTCACCTGCAGATACAAGGATTACTAGCAAACTAACGTTAGTTTATGAAGTGACTATTGCGCCGAAATATATGGAAAATACAAACAGAGATAATAATCAATTAATTTTGCGCGAGAGAGGCAGATAGTTAATTACCGTGTGCAGATGGTGGATATCGGTTTGAATAACATCATTATCAGCGTGAATGAGGAGGGATCGAACCTTATGCCAATTGAGGCAACAAGCGAGGAAGCCACTCATGCAAAACAACATCATCAAAAGCAGAGCTAAGCCAAGAGGGAATCCTATGGGTGGCCGATTTGATGATGGTGCTTCTTCATCATTCTCCATTGTTTTACTTCTGGCTACGTACGTAGTACTCTTTGCTGCCTTTCTTGATTCCTTAAAATGTAGATTAATTAAACACAATCGTATTAGTAGTATTATAGGAATTCAATTTTCAAATCATCAAATGGGGTATACTCCGTAGTTTTAATTTTGCTCTCCAGGGTTTGGCCGTGGTATTGGAATTCGTTGCAATTTATTGCCTTTTTTTTTTTTTTAAAGTAACTTTTGGGTGGATGGTGGGTTAGGCACTTATAGTATTCACGTACAATTCAAGGCCGGTACGGAAGAAGAGGTGTGTTGGCGGGGTCCGAGACTCCCACTTGCATTCGTCTCTAGTACATCAATTGATGCTTTCACCATTCACTTCCCAAATTTTCTTCTTCGATCTCTAGATTGTAGTATTTTGTGAAGAAGAAATTAAGAAAATTAGGTCCCAAGATCAACTTAATTTGCAATATCAAGTACACTTCAAACTGTGTATATTCACTCAAACAATCACGCGGTGAAGACAATATAGTGCGTACGATATGTTTGAGATTGCAGCGGGTTCTATTACATGTTTGATAATCACTTGCATAATATTAATTTGATAATTGATTTTGCATTGAGTCCAAAAGAAACAAGCCAAATCAACGACTTAATTAAATAAAATTGTAATGATTTGGTGCATGGTCCTTATAAATCTAAGTCGCAAATTGATCTAGTTGTATATTATCTTGTTATCATTTAAAGGATAAATACTAGTTTAATCTCAATATTTTGACTTAAATATTTTTTTTATTTAAAAAAAAAAATTCAAAGCACCCTTACATTTAAATTTGTTACATACTTACCTTTATTTTTTCTTAATTGTTACAATAATATCTTTACAGCAGTATACCTGACATTAATTAATTTGTCATTAATTAAAAACGTTAATTTTAATAGATTAACTAATAAATCTCAGATGAAAGAACTATTATTTCTTTGTACATGTGCAAGAATCTTGCTAATAATTATTTAAAAGTAAGTTAGTATCAGCAAATTTAAAGTAATGCACAAGATCTTTACAACAATCTTACTAATAATTATTTCATAAAAAATTAATTTACCAAATTAATCCAAAAGGAAAAACAATAATATAAAAATTTGGATAAATTTTGATATTAAAATTAAGGCTAATTTAATAAATTATTATGATTTTTCTTTTAATTAACATCTCTAAGAAAATTATTATAAAAAGAAAAAAATAAAAAATAAAGATAAAGAGACTAGATAAACATTTACGCTCATTGTAATCACATGTCAAACAACCATTAACCTACATGATTTCATCTATGCATTTTAATTATATCATCATAAACGGCTGACCCCGACCCATTATCAGTCGAAGTAAAATTCTTGCACTTAACATATCAACGATGTTGCAGCTGTCACGTAGTAATTGTTCCACTTCACGGTTCTTCTAAATATTCTTCGATGCAATCATGACGTTAAGCACTGGTGCTTATAAAGTTCTTTACGGAACTAATTCGTTCTTAATTTGCCAAATCTCGAGACCTATACGTGTATCATATATATATATATATATATATATATCATTCCAAGCAACGAATTATATATGCCCATCATGACGTAATGCATGGATGGATCTTGCTTCTGCACCTTCACATATTCATTATCAAAACTAATTTGAAAGGTTAATTTTAGATTACTCCCTCGTGAAGTTATAATTTCTAAATTACTCTCTTCACTTTTGAAAACATCATATTATCCCCAAAAATCATTATTTCTCTATTATTTTTTATGGTCAAAAAGGTAAAATAGTATTTGCACGTTCTCCTAATCGTTAATTAACAAAAAGAAAAAAAAGTCAACTTCTATGTAGGCTAATTTGCATGACCCAAATCCATGACCATGCGTGACCAAGGCAACCAAATCCTTGGCCATGTGCAATCGTGCCAGCCAATTGAGATTATGGGATAAATTATGGGTATTTATATTAGGGTTTAGGTAGCATTTACATTTTAGATTGAAGTGAGAATCTTAAGTTTAGGAGTGTGGAGTGGTAGTATAAGTAGGTTATTTACTTATACTATAATGGAAGTATGGAATTCGAAACTTAATTCAATTTATGTATTTATTTTGTCTTGAATTAAGAGTAAATACTTTCAAATTATAGTTTTACTCAAATTATAGTTTTACCTTTATTTAAAGCAGTATAGTTTTTAATTACAAGATTAATAAAACATATATATTTGAAAAATAAAATATTTGTTTTATCATATTTGTAAATTAATAATAATTATTAATATCCTTAATTATGTGAATCATAATTTTTTATTAATTTTAATTTTAATTATGCAAATTAAAAATGATTGATAAGAGCAACACAAATGAAACATTATCATTAATAATATAGTAACAAAAATATTTTCTTAGAATAAACTATTTATAATTATTAATATTAAACAAATATAATACTATTTTTTAAAAATAAATATAATGTTTTATATTTTCAAATAAAGATATTATATAGTAATATTATTAATTCTTATGAATTATTTTTAAGTAATTTTAACTTAGAATTAATGTAAATTATTATTTTTAACTAAATATAATAATATTATATTTAAATAAGCTTAATATTATTGTTTTTAATAAATGTAATTTTTAAAATAATATAATAAAATTATTTAAATAAGTATGATATTATTTATTTTGTTTTGTTAAGTATAATCATATTAAATTTAATAAAAGAAGAGTAAAAAATGAAAAATGAGAATGGATTTCTACTTCCACCTCCCATCATGGGAGTGGAAATCCCACTTCCCAGTCCAAAATACGTAAGTGAATACTAAAGTGAGAGAAATTCTCACTTTTCACTCCCACTCTAATAAATAAATATAGCATTAGTGTGATTCTGATTTGGTCGAGATGAAATTGAGAAGATTTTTTTAGACTTTAAGGACTTCCTCTTCTTTATTTTTTTAATTTTATTAATTAAAATAGTTTTTTTTTAATGTTAAAATAGTTAGTTAATAAAACTATTAAAAAATATATTTTCATGCTTCAACAAATCAATTTGGTCAATCGTTAAAGTTAATTATTTTTAGGGACAACTTAAAATTTTCAAAAATAAAAATAGCGATTTTAACATTACCAATTCACCGTGCGAAGAGTAAGTTGAAACTTACCCTTATTTCAAAGAATCTAACTAGTTTACTGCCCGAAGCTCCTTCTTGTGGAAAGGGTTCTCCACCGAGCAGGGTGCGCTATAAATGTTATGCATTCATGGTCTTATCCCATAAGATAATTTGCGTTATATAGATGCGTCATTGATATATAAATATATGTAAATGGGGTGCATGTAACATCTATCAAGTTTCCCAATAAATAATGTCCAAATTTATTAGGTCACGATCGTTTCAATATTCAATTATATATCAATTCTCTTTCAAAATATATAGTGGAAACCATTATGATTTCACAGCCACTATTTATACACAACAGGGAAATTATTGGTGGACGTACAAATGTTGCTTTCATTAGCGGCAGAGCTGCACTTTTAAATTAGTTGGGGAAAATTTAATTTGCTTAAGTTAATTTAACTTTTTTTTTTTGAAGTACTTTCGTTCGACTCTGATTCTAATTTACTTTTACTTACGCTGAAGTGATTTTGGTGATAAAAATGTAACTTTTGACGTCATTTTCGTACTCAATTCAAATTCGAAGGGGGTAAATAAATATTTGATTGAGATTGGAAAATGATTTTTCTAAAAAGCCAGGGCTTAGTTGGGGCAGGTACCAAGCCTGGTCCCCATGTGACTTGACTTCACAACCTTTCACAGGCCACTACAATAAAACAAAAACCTAGTTAGCTAGTGCTTTGCTTTTTATCCAAATCGGAAAGAAAAATAAGATGCTCAGACATGGCGGATTGCTTTAATGCTTGCGTTGCGTCAATGATGAAATAAAGGCAAAAGAAACTGTTAAAATGGCCCGTTGATATCAGCAAAAGGGCCGAATCTTTCTTCGGTCCATTGACCCTCCATTCAAAAATTCCTTTTATGCACTAAGAAAACTGAACGTCCAAAGTCCAGTGACTGTCTCCGGAACATAATATTCGTTTTTTGGGCGAGTTCATGTTCAATTGTTCATTGCACAACAGTGTTTACAACTAAGTTTAATTTTCATGAAACCTAGGATTGATCTGAGGGAAGTGCAATAAATTTGATCCGGCTAATTTACTAACAAGTTTATTATTCCAACTTCGACATAATGTTTTAAATAATTCCTTGCTTCGCCGGTAAAGAGTCATAAAGACAGATTACAAAGGCGGCAGGCACAAGCTAATCATTTTCTCCAAAAGGAAGGCACTGTGCTGCGGACCCTGCAAAGGTAAAAATTTTGCCATGAAAAGATGTGAGGATCGGGGTAGCAACATGCAACTGTGTGAAAATGTCTCAGCTTCTTCCTGCAGCTGCTTTTGGAATTGGATTTGGGGGGCTTCATTTCAAAATTATGTCGAATAAATATGTATGCATAGTTTTACCTTTCCCAAAAGCATGGCCCCTTCTTTAGATCATAAGTATCAATAATATTGGAGACGGCAAAGTGAGTTTCACTTCAAGGTCATGCCAAGCATACCAGTGAAAGCACAAATTAAAGATCAAAAGCAATCAAAGACAAGACTGGAGTGACTTAATCAATCAAGACTGCTTTGCTTTTTATTTCTTTATATGCATTCGCACTTTACATAATAATTGAGCCTTTTATTCTTATCTGATGTAGAATTATTCATTTGGATTGGTATGCTTGTAGAGCTTTTGATTCCTTAACAAAACAATATGCCTCATTTGTCTTCATGGACATGATTGTTGTATTGTGGGGACATTAGATTAATCAAGTTTCCAACAATTTCTTTTTTCCCTTGTTGCGTTTTTTTAAGTAGTTCTCCGAGCTTACACTGATGGATCCATTTGGGTTTCATTTTTTAAATTTGTTTCTGAAACAGATGGATTGATGAACGTATTTAGTGTTTTCACACAACAATGTATGACCTTTATTGATATAAATAATAATTCTCTAATGATGATTTTAATAAAATAAGCATGTTATTAACATATGAAAAAAAAAATAGACTTCATCGTATCAAAAGATGTACTAAAATTTATATTTTTTTTATATTTTAATAACAAGTGAGGGTGTACTCATTAAAAAGGAACTCTCGATATGAAATCTCATTTTATTACGAGTTAATTGTCCAATCTGGAGTCCAGATATTGTTGGGAGAATTTTACATTTTAACTTTACAATAACTATCTTACCAATGTTGTTCAGTAATTTTAGCTGCATATGTGAACTCTGTTTTTAACTTTTGATTGGCAGATTAAGTACGATCTCAAGAGGCTCAGTAATTTCTAATTGTATGTGCCAAGGTTCGGGTGGCGGTGAGTGCGCACTGGCTGTCCTGTTCTCTTTAGGCATGCAGAGGTTTAACCTTAAGAATTCAAGTATTTTGATCCCAAAGTATCTGGGATAACAAATTAAGCAGTTTTGCAATCATAATCATCTTCAATCAAAAACAGATATTACATTGCCCTGAGAAGTAAACATAACTTATTTAACAATTAAACAGCTCAATGAATTCATGGAGAGATCGCTGATGAGGAATCCTCTTATCCCAAAACTTCCCTCTCTTGGTGTTCCTACAAACATTTTCCTCCATATCCTGCATTTCTAAATAATGCCTGCTTTATGTCTTCGCAACTCAAAGTTGCTTTCTGCTCCATTTCCTGTCACCATCACCAAAAATGATGAATATGATAACTGGGGCTAATGAAATAACAGAACATAAAGTTGATGAAGCCGGTAACCAGAATTTAATTGTGCCTACCTCCGAGCAAGAGGCTTGCATTGAAAAGTCGTTGAAGCAACTAATAACACACTGCTGAATCTCAAGACCCAGTGCTTCAAGACTCGACACTGTCGACAGCAACAATCCTGGCTTCCCTGCACAGGAAATCTCAATCCGGGTATCCATATTTCTTCTTTCCACATCAAACTGCAATGCAATTCCATTAATTAATTAATGAAGTTCGGAGCATCTGTATCTCATTTTAATTTCTATTCTAGGAATGAGTCCATGCATACCTTTGGTGAATTTCTTACTACAATTTCATTTGGCTTCACATCCTTAAAAACGCCAGTCTCCAGATTGTCTGAACCTGCTTCAATTTCTTGCTGCAAGCTACTGATTTTGTCAAGCAGCTCTTTCATGTAGTCTATTGTATCTGCAAGTATAGATGTTCTGTCCATCTATCAAATCAAACCCAATGAAACAATTAATTACCTTAATTAAACCATTTTCAAGGAAACGAAAAATTCACATGTACACAATACACAATGTAATGGAGTTCATTAAATGAATTGTTTACCTTGCTTATCTTAGGAACTATTGATCTGAGCATTGAGAGCCTGTCATTTAGTCTCTTCCTTCGTCGCCTCTCAGCCATTAGATTCTTTGATGGCTGCCCACCCAACTTCTTGTTTCTACTCTTCCTTTCCAGGCAATTAGAGCCCATGTTAAAAGCGGGGACCGTTTCCGGAGACTCATGAATAGGCTCTACTTTGAAACAATTTTGTAGCATCTCCAAATTCTGGAACTCATCAGCAAGTAAATTGTTGGGCTCTTCGTCCTCCAACTCCATCATGGACAATGGAGCCTCTTCTTGAATTGGAAATGAAGGCGGCGTATACGTGTGCGAATCAAGCGTGTTCATGGATGATGAATCTGTAAGCTGCGGAGCTGACAGCTGATCGTCACCATATGGACAATAGGCAGCCTCATTGAAGAAGTTGTTGTAATTGAAGTGATCTTGTTGATGAATTGGTGCTGGGAAAGAATTTGGAGAAAAGGTAACTGGGTTCTCATCAAAACAATCATAAATCCAATTACCATCAGAGAAAATCTGATTCATTTCTGCAGGCATACTAGTATCCCAAGTGTAAGCGTCTCTTCTTAGAGCTAACAATTCCTCTAAGAAGCCATGCTCACTAAACTCCATTTTTCTCTCTAAATGAAGTTAAAATTGCTAATTGCAGGTGCAGGCAGTACCTTGAGAATACAAGAAGTTGCACCTAGTGGGAGAATATATATATAGCTAGGAACAGAACAAGAACAACCATGAAATGATATTAAATTTTTTAATTAAATTAATCATAATAATGGATTAAATTAGAGTGTGTATTAGAAAATGGGGCATATAAGCTAAGATTGAAATGGAATCTGCCTTTTTTTTTTTTAATCCCTTCTTTACTGTTTCCGTGGTCTTTTTCACCGAAATCTGCAATCAAACAAACTTAATATTAAAATCTTTTGTTGCTCTGAAAATTTTGACCCACATATCTGTCTCAAACGAAGGGTGGCCAGCCTTAGCATCATAGACCCTGTCAGGTTCTTTGTACGCTTAATTAAAATTTAAAAACTTTTTTTTAAAAAAAATTTGGTGATGTTATTTTCGGCCATCAATTCAACACAACACAAAACAAACACCCCCATCTCTTTCTCTCACTGAAAAATTTGCTGATTTGGGTCCCATTTCCATTGCCTCTTTGCCTCTAGAATTCTTAAAATTTTTGGCCCAGCTCGCAATATCAAATCAGTTGGTGGGCCTTTTTTTTTTTGTTCTTTCTTCACTTTTATTATTTCATAAACTTGGAATTTTCTGCCCATGAAATGAATTTATTAATTTTCTAAAATTCTATCAACTAAATAAACTAGGCAACCTGGGTAATTTCATTTTCTTTTCTCTAATTAGAATCAAGGAATGATGGCATAGTTAGCCGATCATGCATAACTATAAAAATTAAGATGGTATATATAAGTATTTTTTAACGGTAGCTTTCAGCAGCACTGTACACTGCAATCAGTGGCGTTACCACATGATATCAGAGGAATTTTTGTCTATTCCCAATTGTTGGCCTCGTTCTCTCAAGACGTTAATTTCTTAATTTGAAAAAAAATTGACACATAAGTGTTTGTAATCATAATTATTCTTGCTATTATACATTACAGTCGCTTGTTCTCTATTATTATTAATCATGCATGGTGGGTAAGCAAGCTCGTTTTTGAATAAAAATCTCAATTTGAAGGTGTCGACATTGAGTCGCGTCCAAATAGAGGTACATTTTTTTTAGCTACTCATTGTTTATGATAATAGTGTCGATAATCAATAATTGTAAATATGGACTAGAGAGAGATAATAATGGAATATAAAATTAGTAGATATAAAAGCATTGTTTTGCCCAGATAAGAGGGAAAATATATATATATACACACACACACACACACATTCACTGCAGTCGGCAGATCTAATTATTTGCAAAATGCATGTATGCATGCAAAAATTTTAATTAGGTCATTCATAGTCATGGTGACATACATAGTCAACGTAAACCGCAGAGACTAATAATATTATTTTCGTTGATTGTTTCCTTGGGAAATTGGAATCCGCTGTCCCAAGCGACCACGGAATTTTGCTGGATGTTACGCCTCTACAGTAAAATCTGTCTTTACATTAAACACCTATTTGATATTGAGATGTTATAACTTTTAAATAATAACTTCTATTTTTAAAAAAAAACTATAATTATGAATAAAAGTTAAAAGTGTGTGATAATTACAAGTGTGAAATAAAATTAAAATAACTTTTAAGTTACAATAACAAGTGTTTATTAATTATTTCAATACTATAACTTTTAAAATACAATTACCCAACCATAATACCAAATATGATCTAAACACTTAGTATAAATGTCTATTGATTCCACGATATATCTACCTCACTCAATTTTATGAGAGATTTTTTTTAATAAATCATCCAATGGAAGAAAATTTCACTGCTCAAATCCACCACTTAAGGAATTGTAAAATTGTGAAGCATGCAAAAGATAACCAATTAATTATATATGTTTTAATGGTCATAGATATATTGACTCGTTTCACATTAACCCAATCAATAAAACCTCAGCAGAACGTGAGCCCAAGTAAAAAGATACTCTTGGTGCGGTTGATAAGAGATGTCTCTATCAGACGTCCAATAAAATTTCATAACCTGCTTTAAATCTTTACCATATCTTTAATAGCAGTTACAATTAATTGATTATAAGATAAATATATGTGTGGAACAATTCTATGTCGAGTATATGAATAACGAAAATGTAAGCGAAGTAACGTGGAGAAATTTATATAGACTCAGTCAATTTAGGGTTCGTTTGATATGGTTATTAAGAGATTCAGAAGTGATTTTAAAAAGTTAAAAACTAATTTTGGTGTTTAATAAATCTGTTTAAAAAATTATTTTTTTGTAAAATCATCACTTGACATATTTTGAAAAGTAAATATAAGTATTTTATTTTCAATATTTGATTTTAATATTCAGTTTTATATCTCACATATATTACATAAAGCTAAAATTATCCTTATTCAATGAGAAAGTAAAATCATAAGATCATTATTATGACTTTTTTAAGAAATAAAATTAAGAAAGTAAAAACATCATTTTTTCAAGGAGATCACTATTATTGTTAAGATATTTTAAGACATAAAATTAAAAAAGTGTAAATATTATAATTTTAGTTACCGGTTATTATATATAAATGTTTAGTTCATGTAAGTAAATTTCAGTTAAGTACAGTATATTCATTTTAGTAGTTTGCATAACTATATCAGTTTGCTAATAAGATTTATCATTCTTACACAGTTGCTTTTAAAATTAACTGCAATTTAAAAAATAAAATTGATCTACGGAACTGCCCTTACTTAACGTAATCAGTGGTCGGTCGTGCTCTGTGAATAATCTGTTTTCGCTTCTTCGAACAACTTAAAAAAGATGCAATGATTTGGTGCTAACTTCTCACGTAAAATTTGAAATTCTAAAGAGGAAATGATTTGGAGGAAGCAAGTTTCTAAAGGCTATTAACTTTCGGAAATTTCCCACGTTATTGTCCTAAAAATATTATTAATTAATTAGTATTATCGTTTCGTAATCAGCAGCCAGCTAGTGGGCATTTCATCCATGAAATGATGACGATAAACTTCAACGTTTGTTATATTAATTGAAGACAGACAAAAAAGAAAATAAACAAGTGCAATAATTACTATAGAAGAAACTGATATTAACAGCTAAAATAGCATATATTCTAATAAATATTTGCATTTACCGACTCTCTGATCTCCTTTCTAAGATTGGTGCTTTGCTGCTTTTCGATTTAATTAGACAGTTTCCTCCAACAAAATCAAAAGAGAAACAAATGAAAACAAGATTTGGACGAGAGCACGAACGTCGAGGAGAATAATGCTCTCTATGGGCACGTGAATTTCCATAATCGAACGTGTCATTTTTATATCCTTTCACGTGTCAAGTGAATAGAATCCATTAGAAGTTGCGGAGTAGCTTTACTTGCACACACATCCATGACGAAATTACTAACCCTAATTAGTAATTACTAGCCAATTTGATTTAAAACTTGATTAATGATTCATTGATATATAAAGAATTGAGTATAATTAACAAGTATTGTCTATATCGTCTTAACTAATGTTACAGCTTATCATTATCCGTGTCGTCTTAACTAATGTCTTGAATTAATTAAAATTCAAACTGGTCGTTGAACTAATACATGTATCTTCTTAATCAATTTAAAAATATCTACAAGTCACTTTTATTATGATTATGTATCATTTGAACCAATCTCATTTAAGTTTTAATATTTGATCAGTGCGATAATAAGTTGGTAGTATGTATTACCCCATTCTTAACTGATATTATTAATTAGATATAAATCTCAAAGGCAGAAAGCGACGAGAGATTGAGAGACCTAACAATTACAAGATTATTAAGAAGGGATTTGGATTGGTATTAAGAAGGAGATTAGAGACAAATGACAAATATATATTTAAAATAAAAAAAAAAAATACAATTGACAATGACGCAAGGTAGCACTCCACGAGAAGCACAGGGGCTTCAACGGTGGTGTGAGAAAACCGCGGGCAGTTTCTCCCCACCACCCCGACACTAAGCGGTTTTGGAAACCCTACTACTTTGACAGCCCACAATATCTTATTTTAGGGTTTTAGCTTTCTTCTCAAAACCACCAGTCTTTGCATTTCTTCAATTGTTATTAATAATTTGTCTGTTTTTGTTTTGTTTGTTTGTGACTTGTGGTGCCCCAGCCCCAGCCCTAGTGGGGGTCCAATACTAATACCAATACTGCTGCTTGCTACAGTGTCAAAAATGGCCTTTATTGTTGAAGACTGGATCGTCTTTTAATTTTTTTTTTTGCCTGCAGTTTAAGACAGTTCTTGCTCGTGTGTTCAATTGTCCGCAGGAAAGATACAAAGAAAGAAAGTATAAGTACGATACTTTTCTTCTTTCTTCTTGGGTGAAAACATATTTGGTATTGGCATTTTGTGTATGTCTTTGTGGATCGTGTATGATGTATCTGCAGGAAAAGTGAGTCATTATTAGATTTAGAGTCCAAAAGTGAAAAGGGACGTTCGTCACGAGTACTCTTTTCTTCCCTAGAAAATGAGCCAACCCCACAATATCGCAACTACTTCTCATCAAAAGCTGTGAAATGTGAAATAATTAGGATGAAAAAAGTGTAAAAATTAAAAAATTCCAGTAACTTTCATGTTCGTTTCACGCCCATTCACAATTTGTATCATTAAACAGTTTATTCAGGATTGAATATGTGGCATGTAAAATGCTGTGAAAAATTGGTCGTTTTTATATTATATATATAATGATAAGGTGATTCATTGTCAGTCAGTCAGTCGGTCGGTCGGTCGTTCTTTGAAATAAATTGATGCCCTTGTAGCTTGGCGTACAGGGTTAGTAACTCGTTAACAAATCTTTGTGTCTGGCTTTCCTCAAAATTCTTAATATGTGGGGGCACAGTCGGCAGACGAATATGTTGAATTAAGTCTGGCTAATTAATAAGAGTGAAGGCATGGCATGTACAAGAGGCAATCAAAATATCACACACACAATTGATTTACGTATGGCTAGCTAATTGCAATTTCAATATTCTATACGTAGGTAATCTAAAATCGATACAAGTGATTTGGCGTTAGAATTAAATTTGCAAGTTTTTATTTGAAGTAGAATACATAACAGTTAGTAGAGACACTGTATGTGCACTGGATCTACCTATACGTTTTACATAATGACAATACTCGCCACCCCCCCCCCCCTCTTTAACTCTCTTGAGTTTTTAAGTGTACATTGTTGACCATGCATACTAGCCAAGATTGATTCATTAATTGTTTTCATTTATATTAACTTTTGATAATGCATGTATTTTGGTTTACTTGCTAAGGTAATGGAAGTTCAAATAACCAGACCTAGGATCCTGATCTAATGAGGAAATTATGGCATGCAAGATTGACACAATTTTAGTTGTGAAACGATGCCATAATTATTAGCTAGAGACAAACGAATCATTGTCCAGTTCACAGTACACCAATTATTGATCTTCTTGCCCTAATTTTCACTTTTGACAATTAATTAATAAATTAATGCTTTTAGATAAATGTAACAGATAATTGAAACAGAGAAAAATGCTAGATCAAGGTTATTGAATTGAATTAATAGTGAATAGGGATTGGTTTGAGATCATTCCTTGTTGACTTCTCAACGTACGTACGTGGTGGGTCCTTAACTTACATGTGTATCGCGTGATCTCATCAATCTATCGAATTGCAACATTACTTCTAATGCAACACATAATCAAATGATATTGAACTCTAATTAATTGTTTGTTTCCTAAACTGGGAATATATATATCTAAGCTAGCCAGCAGTACTTTGGGCACACCTAATAATTTATTATCACGCATTGTTTATAGCTAACGTATATTGGAACAAGATTGCATTTCAACTGCTTATACAGCAACAAGGAACGCTTTCTAATCTTCCGTGCCACAACAAGAAATTAATTAATTAAGATCCATCCATCTGGTGGTCCTTGAACTGCTTTATAATTAGAAGTTAATTAGTTGTTATTATTTGGATAGTTATCTTCCATAACCTAAGATTCTTGAAGACCGGTCACGGTCTCCTCAAAGATCAATTAGACTCAAAATTAATTCAACAATATTAGTTCAATCACAATCTAGCGATAATGTGTCCATTTTAAGGATCTCCTTTCACGAAATTTGAACAAATTATCCAAGAATTAAGCAGCTCCCTGTTAAGAAGTCTCACTACAATCAGATCTAACCTCTGTCTTGTCAAAGATTGATCATACAAAACGATGATTAAATAGTGGGGCAAGTAGTTCTCTCACGCTCTCATAATCATCTTCAAAAGATTTGTTGTTTCCCGATTGTTATACATCCATACAAAACAGTTCTTTTAATATAGGAAAATAAATATATAAACGTATGTATCAGTATATATCGTGCTACAACTTGTCTTCTAAATTAACCTTCAAATAATAATAAGATCGCGCAACTTCTAGATATGCAGCTGTTCAATCATTGTCGCACAAGCACAACTGGCCGGTGCAAGTTTGGAAAGCTATCCTGAAGTCAATTAATTAATACCTTCACATACGCGTGGGAATGAAGATAGCGGGGATACAAATTATGTGTCAGAACTATATCAGTTTAGTATTATATATACGTAAAATTAATTAAAGGTTCGAGCTATTGTCATTTGCGTTCATATACCTAATTATTTACCTTAATTACCTTTTCAAGATCGTGATTAATTTGGTATATGGCACAGATGAAAGCATCTTTTTTTTTTTTTTGAAGGCCGACATTGGTGGCATGAAGGAAATTTTATTGGAAAGAGAAGGAAAAATGACTCTGGGCATGATGAGCACTACCCTAAAGCATAACTAGCAAGTGTGGAACATAAAAAAAAAAATTACAATACAACCAAAGAAACTAATACTAGGAAGACCATGAGCATCCTGATTCGAAAAAGGCATGACAGCAAAAGGATCAGGCCACCAAATGAAATAAAAAACTTTAGTGCGAATTATAGTAGCATCTTAATGCATTGATCATATCTGTCGAATCATGAGAATGAAATTATATTTGAACAAAAATGGCCGGGATAAAATTGGAGACAAAACCAATTTAATAAATATATGTACATAAAAGATAAAATTTATTTAAACAAGTGATGTGTTTTTTAGTTCAATGTTTTTAATCTTTTACCGCTTTTATTGTTAACCCCATTGTTGCAATGGCTGGTACTTGTGTCAAATCATAGGCTGAGGCCTCTAAAAAATAAAAATTAACTGAAAAACCAACGACGATCATAGTTTAATTAAGGATCCATATATAGTTTAGTTAGCAGAACCAGCTGGAAAATATACATATATTTTTGTCTGAACCTGTTGCAGAAAATTAACACTTGCTGGCGTTTTTGATTAATTAATTTAGTTTTGAATATACAAACTTAAAAAAGTCATGAATGAGACGTGTTTGAAGTTGCTTTTTTCATCAGTAGTTGATCAATTTGTTTAAGGTACGTTATTAGCTGTTGTTTGGAGTGATTATGAGACATCATATCTCCTTGTTAATTGGAGGAACATTAATTTAGTTGAACTTAACTACAAATTATTGACCAGATAGGATTTCTTTAACAGAACAATGCCGATTAATCGTCCAATGATAAAGATTGTAGACGTATCTTTCGACTGTTAAAGAACTGAATATTTCAAATAAGATTATGGTAGTGGAAACTGGATGGCGAATCAAATCTTTGAAACTGATGAATTTTTTAATTAAAGAAACTCTCCATTATATTAATTTGTTTCCTTGTACGTTCTTCTTTTGTTTGTGATATTACTTGCTTCCTAATATTATCAAAGGAATTAGAAGATTCTCTACATCTAGATGCCTCGTAATAATTCTTCATTCAAAAGAAAAAAGGAAGGGCAAAAAAACAAGTCTCATAAGAAAACCCCATATGTGTAGTTGCAACCATGATCGATGCGATGCGATGCCATGCATGCCCTAAAATTTAAGAGGAATGGTACAGGATTTACTGTTTAATTACTGAGGGAGGATTAAGATTTTGGAGTAAAAATTAAAATATCTGAGTCCACATTAATTCTCAGTTCTCTTATCTCGATTGAAACTGAAAACTGATTTTCCTAAATCCAAACAAGTTGAAAATATTGATGGTTTAACATGCTGCATGCTCCCATTGTACGTTTGTGCTGAGTGATTGCTGAAGAGAATCTAAAACTACTTGTAAGCATTACAGGTACAATGAACCACTACTGCTCATCTCCCTCAGTTGCAGGGAACTTCAGCACTTGCAGGATATGATGCTGTTCTTACCTAACATTGAAACCAACTAGTTTTCTTACCTAACATATATATCATTTGTATCGGAATGCTGACTTAATTTTACAGTCCCATCGCGTATGCACATGCAGATCCAGGGGTTAGTACACGAAATAAGGATATTAGTAATGACATCTAATACACTGAGTTAATTTATTGTTGTCGTGCAGTAAATGATTTGAACCTGCTACTGCTCGTTGGATGATAAAAACAACTTCACATCCATATCACACTCATTATTCAATGATATAATCAATATTTTTACAATGATAAAATCAATATTTTTAAAAAATTTGACCACAAAATATGTGTGATGCTCCTAATTTTTTTTTCAAAAATGAAATAAAACAAAACGACCGTAAAACATCATTTTCTTTGGTTTTGACCCTCTTCTTCTATTTTTCCTTTTTCTTTTTGTATTATTTATTGAATATTTTTATTATTATGTTCTTATTGTAAGTTATTTTGGGTGTAAAATCCAATATTAACATAAATATACATAAAATTAATAAATAAACTATACTAAACAATTTATTTACACTTGACTTGATTATATTGTTGTAAGTATGTGTTAAATCTTTTAAAATTGAGTATGTTGAATAGTTCTATTGGTATTTCAAGTACGTAAAGAATTTTTTTTAAAATAGATTCTTAAGAGTATACAAAGTAAAACTTCAAAATTAGTATATGAAAATACAAAGTACACTACTAAAAAAATGGGTTTTACTAACACTAATTTAGTGTTAGTAATGACTTTTACTTACACTTGTTAATTGTGTCAGTAATGCCCAAGTTAGAACACATTGACACTAATTATTTATGTCCGTGATTCATGTTACTATACTATCACCAAAATAATGACACCATGGCGTTCGTACTCGACGATACTATTTATGTGTTAGTAATCCATGTCACTATAGTATCACCAAAATAATAATATGATGGTGTAAATATTTAATGATACTATTTATGTGTCAATATTTAAAATTAAGTCATTATTTAGTGATATTATGCTGCTTTTGGTTGGTAGTATACTTTTATTTTAATTGTATTTTTCCTGTTTGTTTTACAATTAAAAGAAAACTTAAAATATATTAAATATACTAAATCTCCCAACACAATTCACATAAGAAATATCCCAAATACATCACTTACATTAACATAATTCAACTACACCACCGTTTGAAAAAGAAAAAAACACATAAGTATCAAATTAAGTTTTCAACAAGTTTTAAGCAACAAAGTACTAAATTAGGTTTCTACAAAATTAACCAACAAGAATAAGCACAAGAATGTCACTAAAAATCCATACGTGGCTTCATTTTTTTCCCACCTACAAGCACATAAAATCAATTAGAACACCACAAAAAATAAGTCTTGGATATTTGGAAGAAAAAAATGATTATAAATTACTCATATATTACCTCGTGATTGTAGATTTTAATTAATTTGGCAACATATGTAGTCAATTGATCACGAAGTTGCAAGAGCTCTTTCAAGGAGTACTCATCAATTCCATTGAACTTTAATTTCAAAAGAACAAGTTATTCACCAAAAATTAAATTGTAAACTACTTAATTATCATTTATTTAAATATATCCATGTGATAGCAGTTCAAACACTTTATGCACTTGAAATGAGCTCCAACAATGCTACTCTTCCATAAAAAATTATACAGGCAAACACTAAATAGAAAATATTGAAAACCATGCTAATAAGAAAAATATTTCAAGGAATGTTGATCTACATTATCATATAGTAATGTTTGAAAATAAAGCAACTTGTGAACACCAACACTAACCACTTTAATGCAAATATGGATGTATATACAAAACCTCAATAGGTATATCTTCATCAAAATGAAGTACAAGCAACAATATTGTAACATGTTGCCACTAATAAGTTAGAGACTGCAAACACTAGTTTTACTAATAAAGATTACCTTCAATTCCATCTAATTCTATTATTTTACTAAAAACCAATGCAACCAAATACAAGCTAACCTTCAACTATAATTTTGTAATGTGCCATTTCACATCATAAAGTCTTTAGTTCTCTTGTTAAATGTAAAAAACAATAACAAAAATTATAAAATTACAATGGTCCCAATCAATTTATTCCTAAACAACTAAATTTGCCATCTGTAACTCAACATTGACCAAAATAAAAAGCCCTATAAAAAGAAAAAAGGCCCATCAAGGCCATGTTAATTTACTGTTTGTTTTTATCTCCACTTGGAAAGAACCAAATAGAAAAGGAAACAACCATTTGACTCTCATTCCTATTTCAAATTTCAATGGCCTAAATTCTCTTTGAAATTTCCATTGAAAACTGAAATCAAACATAATTTTCACACCCCTTTAATAGCAATCCAAATCTGGATGAATTAAGTACATGTAGACAAATGTATAGCTTATGTGTATAAATATTTGTTAATATTTCGAAGGGGGTCATAAGTCCTTCTCACTCTGCAATAGGCAACGACAACTGCAACTGCAACCTACTCACCAATCACCTCTTTTTTTCTTTATTACATTACAATACCCACCATGACCATCTCCACCTACTTGCCTATACTACTGCTGGATGCCTAATGCTACTGCCTTTACCCCCTACTTCACTTTTTTGTTCATGACTTTTATTTGCCAGCATGTCATTTTCAATGAAGCCCATTTTTAATTTAAAGTCATCCTGGATAACCTAGATATTTCTATTAAGTGATGCTAATAACATGTCAATAATCAAAGACTCATTGCAACAATAATTTTACTACATGTTCAAGAGCAATTCTTCATTAAAATCAGTATAGTCAATATGGGTGGTAGCATATATAAGTACTAAGTTGGTGGTAATGGAAAGAAAAATAAAGTTTCTTTATAAATATTTCAAACAAAAATTGATCTCATCAAAATAATAATTATAAAAAAATTATTTAAATAAATCTTAATAAGTTTTTAATTGCAATCAATTAGAAATTAAGCAAAGCACATAAATAAGACCAGTGAAACAAATTAAAAAAAAAAAGGAAAATATTGAGGTAGGCATGAGATTGACTGTTGTGCAAATTTTATTGAACTCGTAAGCGCACGAATCTATTGTAGAATAGATCAACGGTGACGAGTGTCGATCCCATGAGGAGGTGAATTTTAATTAATTGTAGAATTAATTTTCTAAGTGGGTGATTAGATTTATAATGAAAATGACGTAGGCAATCTATTAAGTTAAATTAAATTGGTAGGAATAAACTATTAAAATGAAGTGTTTGGATCTCCAGATCTGTACTCAACATGCACCATCAGCTTAACATTCATTATTAGTACCAATTAAATCATGAAGGGGGATTTTTCACTCCTCATGAATTACACTTTAATAGATATGGTGCTAAGGGCTTCCCATGCCAAATAGTAATAACCTTGCCTAGGAAGGCAGTTATTCCAGCCGATATCCATACAAGATTATTACTATCTATTTACGAAAAGTCAAAACATCCACATAAATTAAAGGGGAAGAAAAAGTAAATTTACCAAATTAAGCCCATGGAGCATGTTGAGACTTCACCTTCAACCCAAGCTTGAAAGGAAATTAGCCCCTCATAATTGAACTAGGTGTAAAATGAGAATTTTATTAAAATACGTGAAAAATATAAGATAGAGATGGAATTACAGAAAATTGAGCACAAAAATGAATTCAGGGCTGTCAAATTAAGGGGAGCCCCTTTTTATAGATACACTGAGTAAATCATGACCATCGGATTAAAACAATTTGGACGTTCAGCATTGCGTCACGTGGCAAGTTCCTATTGGATAGAACACATCATCATGGTTGTCATTCCGTGTATATGCATGTACCGTACGCACATTTTTTCAGTCCTCTAACATTCTGCCACGTCACCGGTCAGCATTTTGGTCTAATAGGATCGTGACACGTCATCAACTAATGCCACATCATCAGTCAATGTCACATAAGCGGTTAATTCCACATCATTCGTCTAATCAAATGCCGCCACGTCATCGTATAGTGCCACGTCAGCGTACAGTACATGTGAACAGTGTCGTGAATAGTACCATATATGTGAACAGTATAATTTATCTTTTTATGCTCATTCTAAGGTTTTTGACTGTCCTGAGTTCAAAATTGCTGTCCGTTTTTCCATCTGATCTCTCGTTCATTGTGAAATGAGCATGATATCTCCTAAAATACATAAAATACTTAATTAAAATAAAAACATACATAATTAAATTACAAGGGACTTACAGACATCAAAGTATGGATGTTAGTAAGACTTGAAGTGTAAAATGATGATTTTCTCTATTATAAATACACACTTTCTAGTAATCAACATTGACCTTATCTTAAATAGAGATTGAGACAGTATAACAATGACAACAGAGGTTGAGAAGTTGTACCGGTGATGAACGGTTGAGCATTAATGATGGCTGGAAGCTGTTACGGCTTAAGGGTGATGATAAAAGTGAATTTGTTATTGGTGACTGCCATAAGTCATGACAGTGGATTTCCAACTTTGGTGCACAAGAGAAAACAAGAGATGACAGCAGTAAAAAAAACCAGACTTTGGTGCATGAGAGTGAACGGTAGTGGCTAGTTGAGTGACAGTAATGACAAGAGAGGTTTTAGGTGTGTTCACTGCGTGGTAGATTTAGGGATTTTGCAAGTTTGGATTCACTTAGATGAAATGGGGGAAAGAGATTGATTGGGAATTTTGCTTTCTAATTTTTGTTTTTTAATTTTTTAAGATAATATCTGTGTTTTAATTCTATAGGTCTGGGGGCTTGCATACCAAACATAAGCATTTTAAATTTTAGGATTCTTATGTTTGAATTCTAAGCTTTACAAATTTTAATGCTTTTTTTTTGTTTATAATACTTTAGTATCAATGATTTCTGATATTTAATTTACTGACACGCTAGTATCAATATTTTATTATATGTGTTTTTTAAAAGCGAAAAATGGTGCATTTGTCCATAATTACTGATACTTTTTACAAAGTGTTAGAAAACTATGTGTTAATAAAAGTCATTGTTGTAGTAGTGGTAGTGGAGTATTCAAAGTAAATTTTAGAATGCAAATAGCCACATCCTACTTTAAATTCTGATCGGCACGTAGATCTTATATGACTTGTCATTTATTGTTTTGTTTACAAACGACATGCCATTCATATGACGAGCATACAAATGACATGGCGTTCAATACATTTGACATATGTAAAGCCGCAAATAGTATGTGTCGATGCATAATCTAGATGCTTATCGTTTATATTTTGTTCTCAAACAGTATGTCATTTCTGTTGCAAACATCTTGATAATATGACTTCTTCATTCTTAATTAACAAATGACGCCTCATCAATTAAATTGAATTCTACATGATTTTAATAAAAGTAAGATATCTTTTGTTTAATGATTACAAAAAAAAAAGTCATTACAATTGTAATTTAAAAAAAAAAAGCTTGTGGCTTTTGTTATAAGTCCTTTGGAAGCCCCTCCTTCGAAGGGATTCTAATAGTTGTTCATTTTATTTGTATTTAGGTATGCATATATACGTGTTGCATTGTCAAAACTCAACGAGATGTGGCTACTATAATTATCAAGTCACTGAGTGCTTCTTTTTTGGTAATCTTTTTTAGTAGAGAATTTGAAGATTAAAAATAAATTATTGTACCTCGACCAGTAAAAGCTCGAATCTTGCGCTTGGGAGCAGAGGTTAAAATTTTTTTTTAAAATACTAAAATATCTAAAATATTTTTTACACATTTGACATTTTTATTTCACTACTTTCATAACATAACTTTAAAAAACTTGCTTATTAAAATAATTTTATAATTTTTAATAAAAACTCTCATTGATGACCAAACAACTAATTTTTTTCTTTTCTATAAAAGCTCTACTAACAAAAATTCTATTCAAATAAGTCTATTTGAAAAAGTATATTAAACAGAGTCTAAAATAGTAAAATGAACACAAAAAATTAAATGATCAATTTTACATACAAGTAAAATAAAGTTACAATGCAACATATTCATGAAACTCTACACATAGTAATTATAGAAAGAATAGTAATACTTGACCTCGTCTAATTCTTTTATCAGCCTTCACTTTTCGATTATTCTCATTTATTTCTAAAATTACCCTTATCGAATAACAAAAATGTTAAACAAAAATGAAATTATAAAAATCCTAGCCATCTTCCACCACTACTGTCACCTTCTTTGGTTATTGCACCATTAGTCACTTGTCACCAATTGATCCTACTAAAAATTTCTCAACAACTGCCAACTAAAACCTCTTATTTATTTTAATTGATTGTGGCAAGATTGATGCATTAATATCAAAATCAAAATAATATCACATGAAAAGATAGAGAGAATAATTGAAGTATTGGAATCAAGAAATTAGAAATTAGTTGTAATGAATGGCAAAGATGAAAATGAGAAGGCGTGCAATTAAGTGGCTGAGATTAGAATGAATGATAAATAATGGTTGCTTGAGGGAGTAACAATGATGGTGGAAGGTGGCTAGGGTTTCTAATTTATTTTTTTTAATTATATTCTTATTTTTTAATAAGAGTAATTTTGAAAATTAAGGAATTTAATGACATAATAAAAATTAGTGTGAAAAATTAAAAGGTCTGATGTCGCCACTCGTATTTAAAACAAGTTAAACATTGCAATGAGGCCCATCTATCGCCTCAGGTGTTCAATAGAAAAGCCATTTCCTTGTTAAATTCACCCAGTGTCTGTTCATTGAACATATTAGCGAAGGGGTGTTTATAGAATTAATGTTTAAGTAAAGTACAGATCATGTTGCAATCTTGTCCAAGCCTAAAAATAAATTTGGCTCAACCCAAAGCCTTCTTGATGCCATTTGGCCCAAATTAACGTGCACTGGTCTTGATTCACGCGGGGAAATGTCGATGCCCCTGCTCTTATTGTCGGGAACTGGGATAGAATCATAGGCTTGACAATTTGCAAGCCTAAGTACATGCCCAGGCTCGTGCATTCAAAAAAAGATTAAATTCACAGAAAGGTCATTCAGTTATGAGCGGGTTAGGCCTTGATAGGTTTGGGCCGGACCCAAATCAGGATTGAACTTTTATAATGTTTTAAAATAAATTTTTAATAAAAATGTAAAATTATAAACTTAAAAAAAAATAATTAAATTATAAATGATTATACAATACATAATTATTCAACATATAAAATAATAACAATTCAACATAATAAATCATAAACAATAATATAAAAAGTAAAAAAATTATATTAAATTATATTTTTAATTTTTTTTAATTTAAATTTTTTATTTTATATAATACAAGGCCCAAGCCATTTATAGATTAAGCCCGTATCCAAGCCCAGTATCTATTGACTTTGAATTTTTAAACTCATACTTTTAAATTTATCATGTGGACCGAGTTTAAAACCCGCGAAGCCGGATTAGGCCTAATCAAATTTGGGTCAGCACAGACTTTTTTACCAAACCTATAAAATCATGACTTTTGTTATAATTTAAAAAAAAAAAAATAGAAATATACTAATAAATTTGACAAGGAACTGAAGTTGCCAGACAATGAGTTGTTTTTCAGATTCAATGAACCTAACAATTTGATATCAGCACATACATTTATCTTTGGGAAGTTTACGTTGTCAAAACCATTATAGTCTCAAGTCATGTCTGTATTGAGTTGTTGTAAATTTTAAATCACAATTCATGTAAAAAAAAACTGTAATTTTAAAATAAATATTGATGGTATTTGATAAATATATTTTTTAGTAATAATTTTAATAAAATAATAAAAATATTATTAATTTTTAATCATAAAAATATTACATTAATCTAATTTAATTTCTAAATTACAACCGTTAATATTTATTAAATAACTTTAGTTATATAATTTTTAAGTCATAACCCTAAGAGTAAAAGTACACATTTTAATTTTTAACAAATAACTATCCTTTTGTTTTAGGAACGAATTTCATTTTTACCTGTGGAGACATTGTGAAAAGTCCATCTCATCTGGAGTCACGTGTGCATTTTATTTTTTAATGGGATAGAATAGATCGTCGAACCGACCTCTGAGAATATTATATTGTAGAAAGAAGTTGTCCTTTATTCAATGGAATTAGTATAATAAATATCTTTCTTATTATCTTGTATGTTACGAAATCAAAGAGAGTGAAATATGAAGACGGAAGCGGTAAAGACGACGCAACAGTGTATGGTCCCAAAAGGAAAAAAAAAATAAAAAACAAAAGAGGCTAGTCTGAAATAATAAATTTAATTTAATTTTGGTTGGCTATGGAATTGTGGGTGGCGTTTGGCCTTGGCAGCATTTTCGCATATGCTGAGGATAACATAAAACACAGCGCCAACAAAAACGGGCTCATCACGTTTTTCCAGGGACCGAATCACCGGGGGGAGAGAGAGAGAGAGGGCTATTCATTCAACTCATGTAACGCTCATTCGCTTAACGCCAACCAAAATAAATTAAAAAAAAAAAAATCAAAAACAAGTTTGAAAAAAAGAAAAAAGAAAAAAAAGAAGCATGACCGTTTTATTCTTAAATAATTATAATGTTCCCAATTTACATTTTACTTCTCCTCCATTTGTTGCTCCTCCTTTTACGAGTTTTCTAAAATACCCAACTCCACCGCCGCCCAAACACTTTTCTCTGATTCGTAATCCCCCTAACCGGCTTTCTGTCATTTGCTTCCCTTCTGTTCCAGGTTACTCTTCTTTTCCCTTAATCTTTCTTTATTTTATTTAATATTTGGGAATTAATTTATTTGATTTATGGTTAATGGGCGCTTAAAGTTTTTTTTTTCTTTTTAATATCTTACATTGTAATGTTTTGATTATGTTGTGGTGGTGGGCATTGTTGTGTTTTACTAATCTGGGCCTTCATGCCCTCAGATGGGATCTAGTTGCTTGTGTAGTGGAACCAGTAAGTTTTATTTTGTTTTATATATTTATTCTTTTGTTCTTAAACGCACGCCACACGTCCGTTTTCATGAGACTTTAATTAATTTCTTGTAGCAAATCTTATGCTGTTGAGTTTTGATCTTGTTTGTTTGTTCCTATGCAGACAGTATGGACGCCGCAGCAAGTACAAGTCTATACCCAGTTCACAGAAGTAAAACCATTCACCTGGTTTGTGCCAACTTTGCCCTTTATATATATATAATATTGTAGAAATTTGGTTGCACTTGGAATTTGGACAAAGCATGCATGATGTGATCTATGTTAAATTTTGAATTTTGAGTACAGGTGAGGCATGCTCAGGGTATTCACAATGTAGAAGGAGAGAAGAATCATGATGCTTACTTGTCCTATGATCTTTTTGATGCACATCTTACCCCACTTGGCTGGCAGCAGGTACTTTACCTACTCTACATTATTTCGTTATCAGTTTTTAGCTCCAATGATCTTTATTGAGAAGTTCCAATCAATGAAAACTAGAATGTAGAATGTTATTCCTAATCATATTCTGATAGGAATAGCTTATGTGTTGTGTGGAGTTTTAGAACAGAGGGAATTATAAATCTTTAGTTTGTCTGAATTTTGAAACTTTTAATGGTATAGTCTAGGTTGGTCCTTAATGGCAAGTTATGGTCTATCAAGTGTCGCTTAAAATTTGGATCACAAAACTTCTCTCGAGATTTATTTTGATGAGATGAATTTTGTTTTTATGAAAGGATGATGCTTTATATTATTCTTTGTGCAATAACAGGTCAATAATCTGCACAAGCATGCTCACGAAACTGGGCTTGCTAAGAAAATTGAGTTGGTTATCACTTCCCCTTTGTTAAGGTAATACTTCAAAAATAGAGTTTTGATTTTGTATTTTTTTAGTTATTGCTTAGTAATTTAGCATTGCGTAGTTGACTTAAATTCTTGCATACATTTTATCATTATTCATGTAGTCTTATTCTTGAGGTTACGATTTTCATCATTTGGATTGCAGGACCATGCAAACAGCAGTAGGAGTCTTTGGTGGTGAAGGGTATGCAGATGGGATAGATGCACCTCCGTTGATGGTGGCTAATGCAGGGAACAGCAACCATGCAGCAATATCAAGTCTAAATTCTCCACCATTTATTGCAGTTGAGCTTTGTCGTGAACACTTGGTATGCATCGCACATAACAGATTTTAGTCATGTAGCATAAACAAAAGAAAAACTGTGTTCTACTGCTTGAGTTGGGATCCTAGAATGTGTGACATCATTGGTTCTCTTGTTTTAGTTCTTTAAGACTCTTTAATTTCAGGGTAATTTTAAATCCCTATAGGAATAGAAATAGGAGGGCCCTTTTTTTTTTGCCCTTTTCATGTTTGTCGGCTGAGAAATCTAAGCCGTTTAACAGTACCCGGGGATTGGGACATATTTTTGGTCTTTCTTCTACTTTTTACTTGATTAAATGTTTCAGAAATAAAAAGAATTTAATTTTGAAATTTGTGTTACCCTAGTCATGTTTAACTTATTAATGTTTCAGAAATAAAAAGATTTTAATTTTGAAATTTGCGTTACTCTACTCATGTTTAACTTTCGCCACTACAGGGAGTTCATCCGTGTGATAAGAGAAGAAGCATCACCGAGTATAAGTCTCTTTTTCCTGCTATTGACTTTTCACTGGCAAGTAATTGGTTATGATTGGTTTTTGTTTTACTGATGGCAGTAACTTATGGAATTTTTCTGCTGACAATCCAATTTGTTTTAATCTCATATTTGGCTTAGTTTGACTAATAGTCTCTTTTCTGAATTGTTGTTTAGATAGAAAGCGATGATGACATTTTGTGGACGGCTGACATCAGAGAGGCTAATGAAGAAGTTGCAAAGAGGGGTATGAAGTTCATAAACTGGTGAGTTCCCTTTTGCCTGTATTCAAGATTTTAATATTTCGAATAACATGAGAAAATAACAAAGTGCTGAAAGTTTATGCATGAATATGGAGAATAGGGCCCCCGAGGGGGCAGCCCAGTTGGTTGAGGGCTTGAGATCTGGTGCTTGGCTATATCAAGATCTCAGGTTCAATCCTTTTGGTGAGCTTATAATTCCACCCTTTGTTGTCTCATGGGTCATGGGGTTGGCTGTATCAAGATCTCAGGTCCAATCCTTTTGGTGAGCTTATAATTCCACCCTTTGTTGTCTCATGGTTGATGGGGTTGGGGCTCCCGACTGACCTTCCAGTTTAGGGCCTGGCTGGTGCAGACCAATGGTCCAAGTCATGCAGGACTCTGGGTTCCCAAAAAAAAAAAAAGGAGAATGGGGTATGTGCCTGAAATTGGTTAGAACTATTGATATAAAATAAATTAGCCTGATGCAGAAGGAAGTCGTCAGTAGCAGGGAGCTATCCGACTACTGACCGGTGAGGCCTATTTTGGCCTTTCTTGCACTAGTCTATGTTTTACAAGACTTTGGGCTTCAAGATGCCATTGTCCTGTAGTAAATTCAAATTACCACAGTTTGTCTTCCATCAAATGGTGGCCACGTGTTTGTCCTATCTGAATGGTTATTAGTTTCCTTTTACTTGGCATTCTTAATACTTGGTGTCTGAACTTTGTTTTTTATCTCATTTTGAATCTACTTATACTAGTTATTTAGGAACTTTATCATGTCAGAGTCTGTTGTACCTTTAAATGCCACTTTAATAGAGGAATTTGGGTGACTTTTTTTTTTGTTTTGGCGGGGGTGTGGAATTCTAGCGAAATTGCAAATGCTCCTCTTTGATTGCTGAGGATATTGCATAGTTCCTATATTTCCCTCCAGTCTTGTTTTCTTGTTGAATAAAATGTATACAGACATCTAACGCACACATTGGTAAGCAGCTATTAGCAGATTTTATATCAAATCTATTTCTCACAATTTCCTTGCCTTTTCGCATTTCAATTGTTCCAGGTTGTGGACAAGGAAAGAGAAGGAGATTGCAGTTGTTAGTCACAGTGGATTCTTATATCACACTCTAAGTGCTTTTGGAAATGATTGCCATCCATCTATAAAGAGTGAAATATGCACACAGTAAGTGTTACCCTCATTTGTTCAACTGCGATTGTCTGTAAACAGCTTGAAATGTCAGTTACCGTATATTTTCTTCAAAGGAATTTTGTTAAACCTTTTTGTAAGTGTTGAACTTCATGCTTGATGTGCTATTTTAAGCTATTTGGTTGGTGCCTGACTCTCCTCCATTCTGCTGATTGCTCATTTACTTTTCTAAGCCATCTCTTAATAACTTCCGACAGCAAGATATCGTTTTGAAATTGCTGGTTCATTTCTCAAGACCGGTAGCTGGATATGACTTTCTTTACTTTTAATTATGTGCCTATTTTCTGTCAAGCTCTAGGTTTTTCATGTATACTTTTGTAAGATTCTGGATGGCAAATAATGGTACTTTGGAATTGACCAGATGTCAGTTTCTGTTTCTAAGTATTCTTCTGAGGTACAGTTTTTATCTTAAATTAGTCATCTAGGGTGGTAAAATTGGATGGCTTGGTTCCAGGCCTGGGTTCTAGTCTCCTGAGGAGATGAATAGCCTCTTCAAGGCGCTTGCATGTAGCAATTACTTGCTGAAGAATTGATAGCAGGGGATTAAACATATCTCAATGGTTTTATACACAAATATATGTTGATTTGGTTCAATTACTTGCTAATATGGTTTCTGCCATCTGTCTGCAGTTTTGCTAATTGTGAACTTCGCTCAATGGTTATTGTTGATAGAAGGTGAGCATCTTGAGAATATAATTTCCTGAGAACTTACCGTCCAGCCTATGCACATCTCATGTTTTCTAATCGTTGCAAAATAAAAAAATTATCTTTTTTTGTTGCAGCTTGATTGGCTCAGATTCTCCAACAACAAACTACCCAGGAAAGATTCCTAGCGGTCTTGATCTTCCTAGTGATGTTGTTGCTGAGAAGCATCCGAAGCAAGAAGCATCTCAGTAATTACAGCCTGGGCCTGGGGTGATACATTGATCGAACCAGATTATGAATATGATGATAACAAGAATTTCAAGTGAATGACTGAAATCGCTATATTATCCAACTAAAAAATTTTATGAGCTTGCAAGCTCAGTTACCCATTGTCAAGATTCTTTCTTGAAATAGCAGATGTGTTTAAGGTTTTAAGACTCGGCGCCAATTCTTTATAGGATGTATGATAATGAATTATATGATAAACTAAAAAGGACCAGAACCTTAGATCATTCTTATGATTATTTTGCTCGTGAAGAATAATTTCATCAAGATCTACATCCTTTTGATGTTTCCGTTTTATATGTACATATTTATTTATTTCCATCTTTCCCCATTTCCCTACTTTTAATCGATCATTTCTTATATATATATTGTGAGTGCCAATAGGCATGGGGTAAATATAAGCACGATTAAATCAATTGGTCTACGTAATTGCAAGGAATAATCATTTCAAATTTCAAGTTCAAAGTCCAAGGAAATACCGTTCTTTTGAATCTGTTCAAACTTCAAACCAACCAGAGATGGTGCAGAGTCACCATGGAAAAAAAAAGAAAGAAAAAGCAATGGGGACCCCGATTTAAAAATATGTTAATAGACTACGGGGTTCAGTTGCATGAATTAAGATGAAGAAAATATTAAACACGCTTTCAGAAAATTCTCAACAGGTCTCAGGAATTTGGTCCTGCATTTACGTTAAAGGCACAAAATACCGAATCAAAGTTGATACAAGTAAAAATCAAAGTAAACCTACCGAGCTCACGCTTCGTTTATCATTATATATATATATATATATATATATATATATATATATATATGTTGCTCACGGCATTTATCGTCGTCCCACACTCAATTGTGTCGTAAAACATTTTCCCAATTTCAATTCAATACTGCTAGCCGTAAAACTTTCTTCATTTCCCCTCTATTTTTGACAGACGACCTTGCAGAAATGGTGACTGCCCAAGCTCAGTTTCTGTACTCACCAAACAATTGCAAAATCCTACACATGGTGAGGCACGGACAAGGGGTTCACAATGTGGAAGCAGAGAAGAATATCGATGCATTGTTGTCCCCAGAGTTGTTCGATTCGCCAATCTCGGCATTGGGCTGTCAGCAGGTTGCTGATCTCCGCAAGTACGTTCATGCAACCGGACTCCTGAAGCGGATTGACTTGGTCGTCACTTCCCCTCTGTTAAGGTCGTATCATTATCATCACACGCATATCACCCCAATTTCATTTTTTAACCGCTTTTATCTCTCCAGCTAACTAATGCTGCTTCAAAGCCACTCCGGCGAAATATAATGACTTCACTAACAATTTTATATTTGGATGTTGAATTATTTCCATGCATGCAGGACCATGCAAACTGCCGTTGGAGTGTTTGGTAGCGAAGGAGCAGGCGCAGGATGGGATTCAAATGGCCCGCCCGTTGTAGCTCACGAGCTTTGTCGGGATCGTTTGGTATTAATTGTTTGCTTGCGTCATGATTAATTAACTTGAGGAGGCTGACCTTTATACACATACCGAATTTGTTCTGTTTTTCATTAATTGATTGATGAATCTTGTTCGCCAGGGGCTTCGTCCGTGTGATCAGAGGAGAAGCGTCAGCGAGTGTCGGTCTCTTTTCCCAGAAATCGACTTTTCACTGGCGAGTGCATTATGCTTTTACCGATGAATGAATTAATTAATTAATTAATTAACGCTGTCGTGTTTTGAATGTCATCACGTTAATTAATTGATTATAAAATCATCAACTAATCCGTACCTTTTTATTTATTTATTTATTTATTTATCAACGTAGATGGAGAGTGAAGAAGATGATATGTGGTACCCCGAAGCCAGGGAGCCTTATGAAGATATTGAAGCCAGGGGAATTGAGTTTCTCAAATGGTGATTTGAATTTGAGCATCATCACATGCATATACATACATGCCTTAATTTTTATTTTTTTCTTTTTCTTTTTTTCACCCCCCGGCGCATCAACTAATTAATTAAGATTAAGCATGAAATTAGTTAACAAATTTAAGCTGGGCCGGTTATTAATTAATTTACATGCACAGGCTGTGGACGCGGCCGGAAAAGGAGATAGCAATTGTGAGCCATGGGGTAGTGCTGCAACACTTTCTCTATGTTTTGGAAAATGACAGTGCTGACCCGTCCGTCAAAACTGGTTTGTGCAGACGGTACGTACGTTGTACAGCCACCGGCACCAGTACCAATTCGTATTGGCTTCCTCCGCTTTTAGCATTTTGGTTTGACGCGTATATTTTTGACCAAACCCAAAATGTTGTCTCGAGTCGCATGCAATCTTGATGTCTGGCTCTCTGCATATGCTTAATTACTGTTGTTAATTAATCAATTAATTGATTAATTAATTAATTAATCATCAATTTTTATTTTTTTTTTGTTTCTTGATTTGCATGTACTCAGCTTTAGCAATTGCGAGCTTCGTTCTGTTGTCGTCGTCAACAAAGGGTACGTGTCAGCTTGTTATTCGCAACAAATATGAGTTAACGCTCTGGAATCTATCCATTTAATTTATTCCCAAAAGGCTCACCCCTTTTTTTTCGATTAAATTCGCAGGATGATGGACTCAGATTATTTTCCCCCGGCAACTAACTAAGTGATAAGCTGCTTTGCATCAATTCCTTCTTGTAGTTAAGTGGTCCACCGGCTTCCCGACTCAAGGATGACGTGACTATATATTGTTTCATTTATTCAATTTTTTTTTTCTTATCCTTTTTTCGACTGGGACTCTCTCTCACTCTCTGTCCAAACCCAAGGATCGATGATACGACGACTACTTATAAATTGCTTCATTCATTCATTCATTAGTTTTATTATTTTTCATGAGGATTTTGTATCCAATTGAACACTTTGTTGTTAATAAGACGTCGCTGTACTCTTTATGGAATCCCATCAAAATTTCACAAGCACTTGCTGGCTTCGTCTTTGCATTAATTTCTTTTTCATCTTCGTTCCAGTATTTTTGTTCGGTCGTTTTTTGTGAAGGAGCTTTAATTCTCAACAACCAAAAAAAAAAAAGACGAAGTTTTTGCTAAAATATCAATTATTTGGTCATGATGCATAATATATCTCACGAATAAAATTACATTAAATTGCCTTATTAGATTGAAAATTCAACTTGAGATAATTATATTATTAATCAAAATATTTAATGTGGAGAAGGAAAAAAAAATCAAGCATTAATTAATTTTCTCGTCGTTAAAGTTAGAATGTAAATATATCTACTTAGAAGGACATAAGTATAATTTAGCCAAATATTAGGACGGGACACAATCCGGCCCAACCAACAAATAGCTTTGCTGCTGGGCCGCAGGTTATGATGAATCTTTTGGAAAATTGGTAAACACTTTTTTTTTTTTACTTTTTTCTTGACATTGATATCACAATCGGATTATATGAGATTATTACTGATATTTATAAATTAAATTATTATTAAAATAAATTTACATTAAATCTTATGAAGTACCACCTAAATATTTTTTATCCTTCTTAATATTTAAGGAACATTTACTCCACTCGTATTCAGATATTACTGGAATAAGTTTACATTAAATCCTATGAAGCACTGTCGAAATTTTTTTTGGCGTTTTTAATATTTGAAAGATGTTTACTCCACTCATGTTTTATAAAAAAAAAAATAGTCTCCACTCAATTATTTAATAATTGAAGAAAGATTAAAGCCCCCTATAATGCTTTTACGGAGAGTTGAATTGTGAGAGTAACTACTCTAACCACTCGCCTTGACTTGTAAACACTTACGTGTACAAACATTAAACAATTTTTTGTTTTTAAACGACAATACTATTTGAAATCTCTTTCTGCAAGATAAAAAGTTGTAGATATGGTCAATTTCAAGATGAAGCAAGCAATACTGAAAACATAAATTACAAAAGTCACGCATACATCTTCTTTTTTATGGATTTAGTTTTAAATTAGGTAATTATTAATTTTACATAGTGAGCGGGTCTTGTTAAAAAGGAAATGAATTTTTAAAAATTTATTATCTTATAAATTTATCAAACTATTAATTTATCATCTTGACCCCAAATCAGGACTAATAAAAAATATTATTTAATTAAGAAAATCAATTTATTGAATATTAACGGCAGAACTTCAATAAATTAATAAATTATGATAAAGACTTGAAAGCAAGTAACCTTGGCATCACACAATTGGAAGACTTTAAAGCAAGTAAAGGGGAAGAGATTGGTACGGTGTCGATTCAAATTCCTATTTTAAGACATGGAAATTAATGGGATCATGATAAAGAAGTCCAGCAAAAGCTCCTTCCATGCAATTGCCGGCATTTATGTTGGAAATTTAATATGCGTTTACAATTCCATGCGTACAAATATGATGCATGAACGCAATCGCTGGCAGGTGGATTTTGGTTCTTCTGTTGTTGTATGCCCCTTTACTGTTTACAAGACCTGTTCCACTTAGGCAATTAATCCATCTTGCAACAAGTCAAGCTGCGGAAGCCAAGCAACGTTGATGAATCCGTTAATCAATTATTTATTCCATGTACATTTTTATTTGTTGAGAAAATTCCTCCCGACCAAATCCATTTGCGTTGGCCTCAAATTGACTAACTGCCAACTAAAATATTACAATAATAACACACTACTGGCGAATTATTAATTACAAAATGCAAAGTTGGAAATGAGTTGGAAATTGGAATAATAATATTCGTAATTGCCTCCGTAGCTAGCTAGCAGCGCCATGCCGATGTCGCAGAAGCAGACAGACGCTTTCATAGAAGCTTCTCAATGGAAGTACTTTTCGTCCAATGCATGGAATTTTATCAGTGTTTTTGTCTCTGACTAAAGCTCTCCAATTCCAAAGAAAAGTCAACAGATTTGCAAATATAAAATCGAACTATATGCATATATAGATATATATCATATTCCACATAACACCACCACAATTAACATCGATCCTCACCAGCTTGGCTTTCCATTTGACACATATATGTATGTGTGTGTGTGTGTGTATTGACAATAACAACAGCAATAATAATCCAATATAAAATTCTCTTCCTGTTGCCTTCCTGTCCGAGTTCCCTCTTCCGCTCATTTCTTCTGTATTATTATTATTATTATTATTATTATTATTATTAATTTTCCAAATTTAATATCAGGAAAAAAATAGAAATGGATGCTTTTGCTGCTTTATTTCGAGGCAAGACCTTCGTTGTTTCTCCTCTCTCGGGTACGTTAGTTATCTCCTATTGCTTCTGCGGCCGGTTGGGAAGCGTGTAATTGTTATGTTGCTTCTTCAGTTCTTCTGATTAGCCGTCTGTTGCATGTTACTTTTGAAAAAGTAAAAAAAATAAATGCTTCGTGCTTTTACAGTTCTTGCTTAATTAATTAACATAAGTTATGGAGTATGGACTTAGTTTGATCTTCCAATGCTGCTTTTTTAAATTGTTGTGATTGAGTCCTGTTTGGTATTAGTGTATTGCAGTTGGGTAACTGTAGTTTTTAAACTACAACAAAATATTTGATAAAATTTCATTTAAATTATCCTTAAGCTTGTGTGGTAATGGTACGACCAAAAAGTCACGCCATTGTCTAGGAAGTTGGATCATGAATTGTGGGGAAACAATGCCAAGTAATCCATTAACGGATGTATTCCGTTCCGAATAAGAAATTTCTCGTGATATGATCTTCTATACAAGCAAAGAAATACGGCAACTCGTATTCATGGTAAATTCTTCCAAGAAGAATTTACAACGGCACAGACGGATCACCGTATATATTATTTATGGGAGCCTGTAAAACACAAAGATTAGAAGCATATATTTGCTGCGTCATTGAGTAGGATACATGCTGTAAATGACCTCTAGCTAGTAATTGCATTTTGTATCCGCCTAATTACTTGGTTGCGTGCGATTCTTTTGCACTCTCCGTGCATTGTTTCTCAGTTGTATCGTTTGCAGATTTGGATGCCGCTACAGCTAAACATCTATATTCACTGCAACATTGCAAGATTCTTCACCTGGTTTGTAACGCTTTGATCCTTAATTTTGATATCTAATTAACTGACTTCCCCTAGGCTGCTTTATTTAGACAGTAATCAATTGCAGGTAAGGCATGGACAAGGGGTCCACAATATGGACGGAAATAATGGTCCCGAAGCCTTATTATCTCAAGAATTTTTTGATGCACAACTTTCACCTCTAGGGAGGCAGCAGGTAGATAATTTGCGGAAACGAGTTGCAGCAAGTGGACTTACCCAAAAGATTGATTTAGTCATCACATCCCCATTGTTAAGGTTATTATTGATTTAAATTAGCAATTATTTTATTATGACTCGAAACAAAAGATCAGCAGTCAGCAGCTTGCACTGGATTGTGTCTTGTGGGTAGCTAGCTTACATACGGTTTGTTAATAATGGGGGGTTGCAGAACTTTGCAAACGGCAGTTGGAGTTTTCGGCGGGGATGGTGAAAGCCACACGGATGGGATCGATGCGCATCCATCTCTGACGGCAACAGCAGCTGTTAGCTGCCCACCAATTGTAGCACTTGAGCTTTGCCGAGAACGTTTGGTACGTACGTTAGCTGATGCCTGTAACGTGCGCAAGAATCATGATGGCTACCACCTGACCGATTCTCATGAGACTTTCAACTTTCAACACACATGTATAATTCTGCTCACAGCTGCGTCGTCTTCTGCATGCAGGGGGTTCATCCATGTGACAAGAGAAGAAGCATCAGCGAGTATCAGTCACTTTTCCCAGCAATCGACTTCAAATTGGCAAGTAGCTGAGCCGCCATCATCGAATTGTCCAATCGATAGAATTGAGTTAAGAAGAATCTTTTAGTCGGTATCACAAGTTCCTTCCTTTCAAGTAAATTTTGTTTGGTTTTGTTTTGTTCAGATAGAAAGTGAAGATGACAAGTTGTGGAAAGCTGACACAAGAGAGCCCTTCGAAGAAGTTGCGGCAAGGGGAATGGAGTTTATGAAATGGTGACTTACTGTTGTTTTTTTTCTTTTTATTTTTTTTAAAGTGACATGATCAAGGGCGGCATGAAGCTTATAGCTCTCCTATCATACGTACAGGTTGTGGACTCGACAAGAGAGGGAGATTGCAGTTGTCAGCCATGGCATATTCTTGCAGCAAACTCTGAATGCTCTTCTAAACGACTACCAAACATCCCCCAACCAAGAACTATGCCCAAGGTCGGTCAGCACTAACTATACTTTCGATAATTTTATTTTTTATTTTTTGTTTGCTCCTATTGCAAATTCAATCATAAACAATTGTTTTTAAACCCTCACCTGCTGTCTGTATACTACGTGCTTTAGGTTTACAAATTGTGAAATACGATCGGTGGTCATTGTGGACAGGAGGTAAGCACTAGACCCAGACGACACGTGTCTTCCATTCTTACCATAAAATATTCTCAACATTCCCTCTCTCTCTCTCTCTGTGTAAATCTGCAGCATAACGGGTTCACGTTATCCTGGAACTACATCCGGCGTGCTTCGTCTTCCTGGGGATGTTGCGAAAGAGAATATTCCGAGGGAAGAAGTATCCAATTAATTGGCCATTATGATTTCACTTGAAACCATAATGTTTTTGACTAAGAGCTGGTAATATCTCTCAGTATGCGCGTGCAGCCTCCCACAAAAAGACAACTTGTTTTATTATTTCTGCACCCTACTGCTAATCAAGAATTCTACAACGTTTCTGACTCCTAAAAATGAGGGGCCTTTTGTCACTGTTGCAAATAATAAAATATACCTTCCTTACTGTACATTTGTGTACTTCCTCCCTAATTCAACAAAATTTCTAAGACAAAAAACAATTAAATGCTCGGATTTTTTTTTTCTTTTGGTAATTCAAAAAAAAAAAAAAGAAAAGAACCATATGACTAATGAAAAAGATTTTGCTGGGTGAGCTAGAGTTTCTTAGCAATAAGCACAAATCCTACCAGAATAGAAAGCAGCAGGAAAAAAAAGGCAGCCATGATGTTGAAATTAGCAGTCTTCGTGGGATATTTGGTCTTTTCCTTTCTCGTTTCAATTCCCTTGCTCTCTAGGGAAGGGCTAGATCCCAAATTGAAAGGGACTACTACATCCCAAAAAGATTTACTGATTACCGATGGTGCTTCTACTTCGGCGTCCAAGATTGATGAGAAATCACTAAGAGCTTCCATGGACATCAACTCAACACAATGTTCTTTAAGAACCTAACATAGCATGAAAAACACGAATCAAAACAAGCACTTGAAGCAATGAGTAAAATCAGTCTTTATCCATTCATCATAAAGTTTTTATTTTATTTTAAACTTTTTTTAATTTAAAAAAGGCTTGGATGAGGATGGGACCTCAACAACCAATCACCAACTCTTGTCCTTTCATCTTACCATAAACTATTGAAGTTAGTCTTAGAAAGAAGAGACGAATAGAGAGTTCATATATTGTTTCAGAAATACAAACCTCAAGTGTTTCGGATGGTTGAAGGTAGTCACAGATATATGTATTCACCAACCATGGCACAAAAACTCTTCGTGGAAATGAAAGACTGCACGTTTTCCTAATTTTCAAGTCAACAGTAGCGATCAGCACTGATAAATCATGTTCCAGCAACAGCATCAGAGAACTTACAAACTTGAGCTTCAAAAATGGAAATACAGGTTTTTACGAGACAAGCACGCTCAGGATGCAAGAAAACAATAAGGTTGTATGAAAATTAAAGGAAGCTTCCCAAAGAGGCATTAAAAAATGCAGGAATCCTATATGAATTGCCAGCGACTAAATTTGGACCATTGGACATTTATATATGTGCTCATCTAAAACAAACAGTGAAACATTAATATTGCAGCTAAAATACCTCAGTGAATTAAGGATAAGCTTGGAAACAGGTTTCTTGTCGCTTGCTTCCTCACCATCACTGATGGTTGGAGCCAGATCTTCATCGGCCTCATCACAAATAACATCTAATCTACTTTGCAGACTCCTGATGATATCACCCTGAGAACAGAAAAGCAGTCCGTGATTGAATAAGAGATTAAGAACCATGAAAATAAACAAGAACAAGAACAATTGACTTCAGTTCTATCTACAAACTAACAACTAGCTAGCTTTTGCGAGCATGCCGTATACCAATAGGATTGGCAAATATACGTCATGTGTCCAAATGTAAACACACACAACAGCAGAAAATTTAAACTTGAAAACACACAGAACATGAAAGATGGTGAATTCCATCAATCTTACTCAGTTCATGCGAAATACAGGTTAGGCAAAAGTTGATACAGTAAAATCAGTCAAGTTTTCTCAAATGCTTGAGAAAGACCAGAGCATGCATAAGGTTTCCATTTTGAAGTAACAATAAAGCCAAAGCTGAAAATGATTAGATACCTTTATTTCAGAAAAAGCCTGAGAAATGGGTTCTTTTGGTGTCAAGTATGCAAAAGAACACACGGAGCCACTTAAGACAAGAAGACCAACTACATCTTTCTGGCTGCATGCTTTACAATATTAAAAATACAGTTAATGTTAAAGTTGATAATCTCAAAACAGTTCAAGGCTTCAAGCAACAAAAAGAATTACATGATTCAAAATTTAAAAGCACACCTTCTGCAGACGTTTCATTCAAGAATGGTAGAAGCAACTCAACTTCATGCAAACCATCTGTTGAGCAGGGCTCATCATTAACAACCTAAAATTGCATAAAATGCAGAGTAAACTCACTGTAAGTCAGTATGGAAAGAATGCTGTGTAAGACAATTCTCATTGAAATTATTGAGAATTATTAATTAATTGAATACAAATTATAAAAGGGTCTCGTAATATGGATGCATTTTATAAGCTCTAATTTGAATTCTTTGCGAGATTACAGAAAATGGTTTCCAATAGTTTCTAGAGTTATTATTCCATGCTGAACATGAATTAGGCTCACCATAACAAAATTAGAATGAATAATATAATGTGAGGTGCTTACAAAATTTCCATCTACAACAGCTTTTGCACCTCTAAGCTCATTAGCATGAACTGAAATTCCTTGGCGAAGAATTTCACTAAATGTTTGGACATTTGATGCACCAACAAGCCTTATCGGCAGTCTGTGAGAATGTGGGAATCATCAAATGACAATCAGTCCAAAGATTAATGAATTCTCAAAACTCAACTGGTGCAGCAAACATGACTATACTTACAGCAGTTAAAATGAAAGCTCTCAAGCACAAACGCAAATATAGTAAAACCTCTCTATAGTCATAATGTTAGAACCAAATTAATTTTATTACTATGAGGAAGTTACATCTAAATAGAGATGTAGTTACAAAAATTATTGTTTTGACCTAGCTATCCTCAATGCAAGTGATACAGAGGTAAAGAATGTGCTACATTGATAATTAATTAATAGAACATGTCAAATCCAATGTATAAACATAGAGAAAAGAGATATACATTCTTATATTTGTGTAGAGTTGGGAATATGTAGAGTCATCTTAAAAGTCTAAAGAATAAATCATTGTGCAAAATAACTATATAAAAATATATTTTTATTTCATCTTAAATCTTTAGTGTAACATAGCATATATTTTTCAAAATATATAAACTACTATTATTATGTAGCGGCAAGTTCCTTACGACGGGATCTAGAAAACTTATAACTTATTACAATTTGGTATTTATTCTTATTTACAATTGGTCCAAATTCGGACCATAAATTTTTATGAATATACGGAGGTTATTCTTATATGGAGAATCACTATAGAGAGGTTTATCGACAACATCGTTCGTGTGCTTATAAAGTGTAGAGTTATTAGACATCACATGCTAATGTTGGAAAGGGAAAAAGAGTAAATGAGTAATAAATGATGCATTTACCTAAGACTGAAGTTGTATGTGCACTTAAAAGTTTGAAGTGTTTTTAAAACCAGTCCTGTTTTGAGATCACAGGGTCGTAGGCAGCTTGATGTAATATTAGAAGTTATCGTGCAATTCCGACATGTGAACCTACACAAGTAAGCTCACTTATCAGCCTTACTGTACACACACTAATCACTAATGTCTATTAAGATAGAACAACAGGACTGCAGGATCGGGTACCTCCTAGGACTATAACCAATGTGTATGAGCAGCCTTTCATCTGAATCAATCTCCAAAATAGGCGCAGCTTTCGCAGTTGCATTCACTGTCTGCAAAGTAGCATTAAGATCTTAAATCATTAGAAAATAAAACATGAGGAGGACCGGCTATTAACCAAAACAAAAAGACCATGGGTTACCAAGCCTTTTTTTTTTTAGTGGATAAAAGAGGCTTTCACTAAAATTTACTGTATTGGCCCCTTTGAGTTTATGTTGTTTATGTTATTGGCTCCTTAACTTTGTTACTTCTCAATTATGACCCCCACCGGGCACTGGCATTGCATAGTTTGCATTAGCTCAAAATTCTCAGGAAACGTAATGTACCTGACAAAGCTCGACGGTAGAATTCTTGAAGGCGGAATCGGTAGCCCAAACATAAATGCCAACGACCTTGATACCTCCCAATAGCATTCTGGAAACCTGGCGCGCATGTTCGGCGATCCAATCCTTGTCAATGACCAAGGAGATAGAATCGGAAGGCTGAGACTTTGATTTGGAGGGCGGCTTTTTCTTGTCGTCTTTGGAGAGGGAACAAGCTGCCTCTCCGGCGTCGTTTTGAGGGGTAGGGATGAAGTCGAATATGAAGCCTCGGTCTAGGGTGGGGCTTAACTTGCCGATCAACAGTCCCACCTGCCAATTTTAACCAAAATTAATTAAATCTCTAAATTTTAGAATTTTCAAAAGAAGAAGAAGAAGAAGAAGAAGAAGAAGCGGACCTGAGAAGAGAGACCGGATTGAGAGAGGCGATCCTCGGCTGATATGAGTTGAGGTTTCTCTACGATGACGGTGTTAACCATTGTTATTGGCTCGCTCGATTGAATTCTTTTCTCAATCGAGTCACAAAGATTTTAGCGAATGCTGAAGACGCTGTTGCGTTGAGGTCTGGGCTTGGACGAAGGACCATTGTTTGGGCTTAACGTTGGGCCTCTTTGGGGTCGTCTGGTGACTAATGTTTAGCCCTCGAGTGATAAAACGCTTGATTCGTTTCATTTAATTTTTCTCAAATCCCGCTCTCTCTTTGCGGTCTAAGTGAAAAATTAGTCCTTTTACCAGACCAAAATTTGGTATTATAAGTTTTCTATCTGTTACTTCGAAATTATTCTAGATTCACAAACAAACAAAGAACTCCCTTCAAATCCATTTCATTTGAGGGTTTCATAGATGTTAAATGGCCAAGACAAAGTACGCGGTAGGCAGTGGGAAGTTGATGCCACAAGCGCAAGTGGTGCTGCGAAAACGTAAGTTCCAGCAAATGTGGTGCCTCTAATCTTTGATTAAACGATGTCGGTTGGCGTAGGACTGTTATGCCCATGACGCTCTGACCGTCCGTCACTGACACCAATTAGGCAATTAGCATCGCCCATCCACATGCGGTTACTTCTCAAAATTCCGAATGTCACGACATCAGCCAGAGGTCGACCATTACTTAATTTTGTTAACTTTTGCCTCCATTTTTATAATTGCGCGCCCGCTCTGCTCGGTTGGCGTAACAATTAATTAATTATATATTCTAATTTTAGGTCTTGTTTTTGTCACATGGAATGAATTACAGTGGGCTTGCTGTTGGAGTCGTCTACGGCGGGATTAAAGAAAGTGATTTGCTGGGAGTTGTCGCTGCTGGGATCAATTAATTAATGAATTACCAAGTTGACACATGCATTTTTTAGTCGATCCAATCTGGTGTTGATGAATGACTTGTATGCCAGCTCAGACACAGCCGGAAAATTCCCTGAATTCACTGTTGCCCCCTTTCTTTACACTTTACAAGAGATTCTCTCCGACATTTGCACTCCTTTCACTCCCACTACCCCCCAATACCATATAAGTTTTTGAATTATAGCTGCTTTTCTCCATTTAATTTTCTCCTCCCCAAGTTTAATTGTTGACCGCTACAGTGGATTGGAAGAGATAAAAAAAAGATATATTTTTTTTAATTTTATCTTAAACTATTGAATATTTACAATAAAGTGATCGACAGAAGAGCCATGATAATTTAAATTGAAAATTTTGATAGAATACTAACAAAAATAATAATACACCCATCTCGATGCATTTTTGTTAATTGAATAGACGCAAAATAAATTAGGCAAAAAATATATGTTTTCTATTTCTTCATTATTTCTCACCATAGTCCACGTATCTGAAATGGAGAAAATAATATTTGAAAAGCACCAACAAGCATTGGTCACGAAATAAATGAGGCATAATTAAAATTTGAAACTCTTCTTCTATGTGTTTTCATATAATTAAAAATTCTTTAATACTTTCCTACATAGAAGCGACTATCAATCACATTCCAGCCAGATCTTTTTGCAAATTGCAAGCCGCAATGAAAAATATCAGTGATTGAGATCCATCAACTTCTAGAGTCCCGATGATGAACAAAATAAATAATGTACCACTGATTAATAGTACAAAAAATAAAATAATATTTATGACTATAAAAGTTTTCCTTCCACGTCTCGTCATTATTTACCTTCTTAATCAATCCACTAAGCAGGTCCCACACAGCACCCACATACATTACCAGTTTCTCACCAGGAGAACAAAAGAGCAACTTCGGTCCTCTTCTCGTTCTCTTGCAACTGGTACTACGTCGTTTCAACCCTAAAATGGATCTTCTCAGCCTCGCAATTTCCCACAAACCCTAACCGCCAAAACCCTCCCTCTACTCCTTCCCCTCTCCCTCTTCCTCGCCATCTCTAGTTATCAACAATGGAAAACTATTCGTACTCTTCTTACCCTGATTCCGGCGACTCCTCGCCACGCTCCCGGGAAATTGACAGCGAGAACCAGTCATGGGACGAGCCACTCGCCAACTACAAAGTTAAGTTCATGTGTAGTTATGGAGGCAAAATCCAGCCCCGACAACACGACAACCAACTCGCTTACGTAGGCGGCGATACCAAAATCCTAGCCGTTGAACGAAACATCAAGTTTAGTGCCATCATGGCCAAGCTCTCCGCTCTCTGCAGCGATGATAACATCTGTTTCAAGTACCAGCTCCCTGGAGAAGACCTTGACGCGCTGATCTCCGTCACTAACGATGAGGATCTTGAGCACATGATGTTGGAATACGACCGCTTGTACCGCGCGTCGGCTAAACCGGCGAGGTTGAGACTGTTCCTGTTCGCATTGAATCCGAAATCGTCGGCTGCCGTGACCGAACCGAAGTCTGAGCGTCAGTGGTTTGTAGATGCGTTGAATTCCGTTCAGATCCAAACTCTAGAAGGTTCTTCGCCTTCAGCAGCAGCGGTGTCGGCGGCGAATCCAGATTTCTTGTTCGGATTTGATAAGCCGAAATTGGTTGAAACGGCGGCGGCTCCACCAGAGGTAGTGGGTAAGGATGTGACCGCGGGATCAGATTGTGGATCGGAGGATCGTCACGTGATTGGTGATCCCGTAATAGAGATTCAAAGACAAGAATTGCAAAGATTGAACATTAGTGGTCTCGAGCAAGCTAACCAAATCCCAAGGGTAAGTTACGCCGGAGGCGGACAGAAAATGACGCCTCCACCGCCAGGGGCAATTCCTATGCCGATGCAAATGCAGATTCCAGCAGCTTCTTATTTACCGGAACGGCAGGTGACAGCTGGCACTTATCAAGCGGAGCAGCAGCCTGTTTATTACTTGCATACTGCTCCTGGCACTGGTGGTTTGTATTCAGCTCCGTCAACGCGACCGCCGGCCAGTCAAGCGTATTACGGAGTGCAGAGGATCTTACAGGAACAGCCTATGTACAATTTGGTACCGGCGTCAGCACCAGCACCAGCACCCGGTCCCATTCAGCAGCAGCAGGCTAAAATTGGGGGTTATAGTGAAGGGGTTGGGGTTGTGCAAGTGGGGTATGATGGCGCAGGAAGACAGGTGTACTATACGACAACAACGGCCGCCGCAGCACCACCAGCGGGTGGGATGATGGCGCAATACCAGGCGTTGAATCAGGAGGGTAAGGTTGTGGTAAATGCTAAGCCTCCTCAAACAAGTTCTGTTTGATTTCGGTAATTATATCATCATTATATTTGCTTTTGTTTTTCATATTTTATTTGTTGTTAAATAAGAAGAAAAACAAACATTTTATATAGGTTGAATGTTGAATTGTTAATGTTATCTGTGGTTTGACATTGTCGTGTAAATGCGAATTCTTGTTATTGAGACTGTAAATTGGATGATTATTTGATTAGTTTATTAGCAAATGGAGAATTTGAGAAGGTTTGTTCAGCAACAACTCTCATGTGATTTTCTTGCCAAATCTCCAACGGCTTCTGAATTTCGGAGAGAATTTGATGTATTTGCTGGGTGCATTGTTGCCTCTGATTTTGTTTTTTTATTTTTATTTTTCTTATTTTTTTAAAAAAAGAATAGCTGAAAGGGGATGCCCTTGGGATGGCCATTGCTTATTTCCTCTGGTGCCTGAGTTTTTTTGTCGAGTGCACATGCTCAGGGCATCTGCTTTGGGAATCTTGCATTTGTCGTTATTTTAGCGGGCAGCTACTCTTGCATGTGCCAGTCTCTCTCAGGTTTTTTGACTTCTTGTGAACATCAATTGCACTCTTTTCCTTTGCTCTATGCACTCTAATTTTTCTTAGGAGATGTTGGTTCAAATCAAATTTCTTAAAATTTGCCAGACTATTGAAAGACGTGTTTAATATTTTCCTCAGCTGTGCAAGAAATCTCTGGAATGTCGGTGCCCGTTTCAAGAAAAGTTAATGGAATTCTGAGAGGAAATGTGTTAAATGCTGTTTAAATAAACGAATAAGAGATTTCCTATAAAGAAAATTAATAAATGAATAAGAGATGAATGGTGCAAAAACTTTTTGGAACATTCTCATGAATTTAGGATGCTGGTACGGATTTTTTTTCCCCTTCTTTTTTTGTTGTTGCTCCTGGTCATCCAACCTCAACATAACAATCTAAGTGTGGGACAAATTCGTAGTTACTTGGAGCTTTCCTAAGAGAAGATGATTGAAGTGCAGGATCAAAGCAAAACGTACAATGAAAGAGAGCAGAGGATGTCATAGGTGGTTCAACTACAATAACTTCATGATCTTCTGGAGGCAACGGCAGAATTATTGGGTGCAGTAGCTTATTTAGATACCTTACATTGAAGGCTTAATATAGCATAAATGTCACAGATTTTATGCTGGTGACTTCTCAGGCGGAGCAGCTGCCCCTGCAATTGCTGCAACCAAAACACCCTCCACAAGGCCCACAACTTGCACTACTAACGGCGTTTCGTGATTGTAGTCACAAAGTGCGCGTTCGTCTTCAACCGTCTCGTTTTTGCTTGTAGGTTTTACACTAGGGATTGCTCTTATTCCAATGGCGCCATTCACTGTCTCCAAGTTGTAGAGACCTCGCTGCCAGAGATGCATCACTGCAGTTCACATACCCTCCATAAGGACTGGCACAAGCACTCCTTATATTCACGTGCTCATGATTACATACAAATCTTCCAGCCGCTGCATCTTCCACAGCCACTTCATTTCTTGGTACAGCAGGAGAAAGTGAAAAAAACCGCTAAAATTCCAGGCCGCAATAGCCGTTTTTCATTGATCTGTTCGTCAAGTATAGGAAATTTTCAAATGCAAGTTATTATCATACTATTCCAAAAAGCTTTCGATTAACAGATAACGACGACAACAATAATAATAATAATAAATTGCCTGCCTTAACAGAGCCAGACTTCAAGTTCAGCAATGTCACAGCTCTTCCATAAGGATTCTCCACAGAGAACTCAACAGTTGCCATGAAGTTATGTTCAGATTGCCGCTTCTCTCCGAATCCCACTTCATATCTGGCTTTTCTACCAGCAAAAATAATCACCAGAGCAGGAAATGCAATTGAGATCTATTGATAAAATATGAAAAAACACCCGCACTTTGTGCCGGATGGAGTAACGCCATCATTTTCATCGGATTTTCTTTGCAGTTGAAACAACTAGTTTGAGTTTGTCAAAGGCCATCCTTTTCCATGGAACTCCTGCCAGCACAAGTGTTTCAGCAGATTTGGTCATGCCAATCACTCTACATTTGTTGAATCCCTGAGATGAACAGAGAATCAGAAGGATGAGTGCCAAAATTCATTTGTTTACACTTCATGCGGTCATCATGTGAGAATAACAAACTAGTGAAATGGTGCAAGCATGCAAATAGGAATGGTAAAAAGAACCCAGTATTTCACAATACAGGAAAAGGAACATTTAGGGGCATTAACTGAATTAGGCTGACTTCTCAACTCTGAGATCAGTATATTATCATCTAGGTATCCTCTTTGTGTGTTTTGAGTTCTGTTTACCTCATGCGGAGGTTGATGACCTCATCACCAGCCTCATCCACCACACTTGTCCAATCCTTAAAACTCTTGGAACCAGGCATGGCACATATGGTGCTGGAACTGGAGAAGTGAAAGAGAGTGCAATGCGCAGATTGATAGGTCTCAAACCCACAAATCCAGAATTTGATATCAACTCAAACCATTTCTCCGCCGAGAGTGCAGAGATTGGATTCATTGGGTTCACAAGGTCTGGTAGAGATATCAAGATAGTCCCAATGATTTTTCTGGCCTCGCTACAGAAAAAGCTGAAAGTGACTATGAAATGAGTTCAAAGACAAGCTCACCAATTGGTTCACATTCGAAAACAGCAACATTCTTCTCCCCTGTCTCAGACATAACGCTTAGTTTTCTTCTGGTATTGAAGAGGAAGTCTGGTTGTCTCTTACCACAGATGACAAGGAGGCTTCTCCTGTGCCTAGATGGTAAGTTTTTTACTGCAGCTATCTCCACCATAATCTGATGAATTCGGAGCCAAAGATTTAGAACTTTTAGAAGTTAGAACCAAATACCTTTGGCAGATAGATAAGCCAATAGAAGCACTTGGACTGTAAGTTTGTGCTTTTCATAGATTGAATGTTTGAAATAGACTACTAATAATAGAAAAGGATATTTAAGGCTACCTCCACAAGCATTCTTTGAGACAGCTGAATCATATTCTCATTGGCGTTGGACAGGACTACCTTTCTGCCCGTAGTATCGAGTTGGATCATATTGGTCGCAAGAGGAGATGGAACATTGCCTTTATACAATGCTGCTACCTCGAACCAATTGTCTCTTCCCGCTACGTAATGGTTCAACTTATTACCCTTGGTTCTATCAGAATCTGTGTCACTGTACTGTTAACACTTTGTCTGTTACTTTTACTAGATCATTGCAGTAACAATCAGGTAACAGTTTGTGGGAGTGCCGGATAAGGTCAGTGTCATAAGTTGGACCACAGAAACAACGTATGGACCTCTCCCTGTTCCTCTTGTTGGCCACCGCTCCTTCAAAAACGGATCATTATTCATGTAGGCTCTGGATACCTACACAGATATTGGTGCAAAACTCTACCTGACAACCGTAAATAATAGATAAAATGCCTAAGGTAGCTAAAAATTTAGAAACAATACTATTAGGACACGGTGATTTTAGAAACTTTAATCGTGCCAAGTTGAATCTTTTAACCAAGTTATTGGAAACATCCAATTATAAGTAGATTTTTAAATAGTATACACCTGACTGATTTCTTCTTCATTACCTGATAAAAGAATGAGTTCTCCCTTTTGAAAGCTGCAAGTATATCACAGTTGGTGGTTTCTAGGATTCCCAAAGTGTTTTCTGCAACAGTCGCTGAGAAGTACTGTGTGCACACATTTTGAGTTCTTATGTTCATTGCGGTACATTTTGTCCACCATATCTTTAGTTTGCTTCCTACCAATACCCTGAACAGACACAGTGGATACAACATTCTTGGTGGCAAAGGATCTTTCCAGAAAAGTTTCTCACAGTCAGCCTTGTAGCGCACCTGAAAAACCAATAAATGCAATTTAAGTAATTCAACTGCACTAAGGATTGAAAGTCTGAAACACATATACGCATGCATATGCATGAGTTCTGTTCACAAACCTACCGGATTGAGCCTATGACAATGCCAAATCCCTTCACTTGTGAGTCCATTGGATACATCTTTCACTGCCTTCATGTTCAAGAGCACATCCACAATAATCCTTCCCTTTTTGTGATGGTCCAGCGTCGAGCTATGTAAAAGAAACCGCAGACTGATGTATTCAAACGGGCAACGATCGATCCTTCACATCAAGATTCTACATATAGAAATGCTCATCTTATAGTATAAAAAAATCATGGGTATATTGATTAGTAATTGAGCCCTATAGCCTATAGGGACAACGAAGTCTCACCTAACCATATTGATTTGGATTAACGAGGGGACTCTTGCTCTTCTTTATCTGGATGTGATTCTGTTAGCTTTGGCTATCAATTATGAAAAATTGGCACGTTAATTTAAATGAACAAAAAATAATGAGAAAAAGCTACGATATTCCTCCGGAGGCAGGTATTGTCAAACTCAAAACCAAATAAATATAAGGTATTGGGCTAAAAGCTCAATGGAGAACCTGAACTAGTGTCCTCAACAATGTTTTGGCACTTATTCCAACACTCTAATCTCAGGCAGATTCATTTGATCTTTACACAAATTGTGGAATTACGGGTAAACAATCTCCTCATTTGCAAAGGCGTGAAATGTAAGCTATAAAAGCCTCGATACAACGACGACGGCCTCTTCTTTTCAAATGTGAAAACCAGTATCATTGGACGGCGAATGTCTGCACTCGTGAACTATACCTGCCTTTGTGTTACAGCAAATAAATGATGTTGAATTTTTCAACAGCTTCCTTTTCTCGTTTCTTCAACCTGCTTTGAGGTAACAATTCAATTTGTAAACCACATAAATTAACCTACTCGCCTTTCGCCATTCAAAAAGGCCAAGAACAGGCATTTATCACAATTTTTTTTTTTTTGCAATACATTGGTTTTTTAAAATAATGCATATTTTATTAATATTGAACAAGATCAACATCATTCCCTTCAATTTGACATATAGTAATATTGTATATGAGTGAGTTACTCGAATATTATTATTTAAATTTTTTTTACTATTTTCTTTATGTTTAAACCATTATAATTAGAGGATCCAAATCTATAATATTAGAGTAAAAGAGCTCAGAATTATAGAGGTCTACTGAGAGAAATCCATGCACTTACTATTGACTATTGGTAAAAAATCAATGCTTGAGATTTTTATCCCACACTTACAACTAAATATTTATAAACACCATGAATCTCTCACAAGACTCGTTCTCTTTAAAGATGGTCAATTATTCCTAAGAAGGCCCATGAGAGCCTGTGGGTTGGCACTACATGACCCATCATGTGATTGAAAGCCTGTGGGTTGGCACTACATGACCCATCATGTGATTCGTGCCGTGCATTGTCTATTTTTTTTTGTCCTTTGGACTTGACCTAGTACATGTGCCGAACCCATGCATACCATGTCGTGGGTTATAATACTTAAAAAAAAAATGTGCTAAACTTTTATACTTTATTTTTTTAAGGAGGCATGCCAAGTTGTTAGTGTACTTTTTTCAAGTCCACGTGGCTTTAGTGAAATTTAATAGAATCAAAAGTTTAAAATTTTAGTCCATATTCAATAATAATAAACTAATAATAATAAGAAAATGTAATAACTAATTACTTAATTAGACTTTACGGTATTATTTTTTTTTAATACTTAGCAACAATAATAATAATAATAAATTTTTCTTAATTGATAACTTGGATTTATATAACATCATAGATCATAATCTATAGTAATATTAATACATATATTTTATAAAAATCATAATATCATCTATTCATTTAATAAATTATAAACATAAAACAATTAGAGTATTTTTTTAATCTAAGAGTTAAATGAATTTAAAAAACTTACACTAATAAAATACATTAAAATATTCAATTTCAAGATATTTATGAAATCATTTAAAAATTTAAATTTACTTTTATTAAAAAGTGAAATGTGTTTATTGCGGGTCATTTCATGTGTCGTACTTTAATCCATCTCTAATTGTATTATGTTTTTAAGACCGCAAGCATAAAATTCTCAACCTAATTCAATCTGCGTGTGTCGTGCCACGAGCCCTTACCAAAAAGTGTTTATATCGTGCCGAGTCAAATGGACACGTGTCGTGCCCATAGCATACCACGTGTTACCTACCCATAAGCCGTCTCTAGTCTGGTCCCCTCTATAAAATGAAAAGATCTTTGCAATGGGATTTTTGTTAAATTATTTATCAATTAGGAGCACAACAATATATCAAAAGAAAGAGAGAAAGCAAATAAGAGACACATTGTCTAGAAAAAAAAAATTTATTCAATCTCAAGAGTATATAAATAAGGAGAAGAAACCTCCTTTTTATAGTGATACAACCATAAAGTGGTAATTAATACATTATAATTATAAGAGATAACAACCCTTAAATTAGGGAGATAATAGGAGTTATAAGAAATGAAAAGTTGCTTGTGAGGAAATAAAAAGTTACTTTGATCAACATTCACATAAATTATAAGATTCCATAACATTTTCCTTTGGATGTTTATCTTACAAAGAATATGTCTCATTAAAATATTTGCTAATAAATATTTGTTCAAAAAAAGACTAGGTAAGGAAAAAAAGTACACTATTCATCTATATCTTATGAGGTGCAAACTGTCTCATTAAAACCTTATTAGAAAAAATCTAATGGGAGAAAAGACTAGTGGAGGAAAAAGAATACAGTGCATATAGTCCTCCATATAAATAATTCTCCTTGTTAAATATGCTTCCCCTTAAAATGACATGAATACTTTAAAGATCAATCATAATTTGCTGTAATTAATAATATTATGGTGAAATAATTTGTAGGATCAACACCATCTTTTTTAAGCTTGAAAACGTATAAAAAATTATAGATACCATTGTCTTGAATTTGAAGAATATTGTCATGCATATATCTTCATAATTTTGTTGATCTTCTTAAATAAAATCAAGTTGTAGCATCCATATCAAAGAAAATATGTCATATACCATCACATTATTTTGATATTTTCAAGTTTATGTTGAACATATTTTAATTTGTAGTTATGTAATTTTCTAATGCCTTTGTAAGCACAAGTTAGAATAAAATATAGTTTTTCAGGACCAAGACAAATATAACATATTTAAAAAATAATAATTTTGAGTATAAAATACTTCAGGTACTTTTATATTATCAATATTTTACTTGATAAATTTCAATTCATAAATTGAAATGAATTCTTTCATTTAAAAATCTTTTGCCTTGAATTTTTTTTTTAAAGAGGCAAATTCATGAGCTCTTCAAGAGTCCTTTATGATGAAATTATAAACACATTTTACAAAAACTAGAAATTTAACTTATAGTTTTAATAAAATCACATAGCAAAGTGGATGAGGACATATTTCGCTTGTAATAATTCACTTAAGTGATTATCATTTTATATGTCTATATTGCTATAATATACACAATTATGATTATAGTTTTATCAGGGACATATAAGGTGCAAGCTTTTTGATTTAGTACTTTTAGTACTTGTTTCAAGTATTTTATCCTTTAAGGATAAGTGCATAGATTCTTCAATTTACTTTTTGACACACTATAGTTCATTTTGATATTGTATTAATAAATTTTATAACTTCATGCGTATGGACTTCATGTTCAAAATTCTTTATATCTTACTAATTAATTATACATTTTCTAGTATATAGACTATAGGTCCAAATTTTGGCCAATCAAATAAATCGATATTCTTTCATATTTTTGTGATTTGGGATCCTAAATATTTCATCATACAACTAAATTTTACTAACAATAATCTTATGCCAATTTTAATTTTTCTCTTGGAACAAGTACCGACATACTATTGATTAAATATTTTTTATTTTTCAATATATGTGCCTAATGAGACCTTTCGAAGCTTCTAATAAATATGCCTCTATAAGGACTAAAGATCTATCTTTCTTAATTTGCATGCGTGTCTTTTATAGGGTAATCTAAATCTCTCCATTTCTCATCATTTACCTCTTTAAAGTATTTGATATTCATTTTCTAGTTGGTAACAGTATACCTCTCCAGGGGCAATATATTTAATAATTTAATATAGATAAAATATTTACTATACATGCAAATATGGTCTCTTCAAAGGTACTAAATTATTTCACTTCAACTTCCCAATAATTAAATTTTTGCACCAATTAATCTATTATATCCTTTAGGCATTCATATATTAATTTGTCTCATCATTTTGTTCTTCAAGGATGTCAAATCAACCCACAATCATATTCGATTTATGATTTTTTTTCTTTCACATATCAATAAATTCACTCAATAATTGATCAACAATGCACATTGTACAATAATCTTGTTGAACTTCGAGTTTAAATAAATTAACTCATATAAATATCAAAATGAGATAAGGTGATGTGAATAATTGATATTGTCCACCAAATGTATATCACTTTGCTCCCCGTAATCACACAAAAAATTTTAAGCTTGCATAGCGAAGTTAGTAATCCAAATCACTTAAGATTTTGGATTGAAATTCTGGTCCATCACCACTATTGATTCAATTTCAAACTATTTTTGGTGGTATAATTTTCACATATTGATTTCTTATGATAAGATCTATAGCCATTGTAATTTTGAAAAATTATTTGATAATGATTATATCTAATATGAATCCATAAGTAATTCATTAAGGAATTAAATTAGTCATGATTTTCTTTTAACTAAAAACTCATATTTTGTCTTTAACAAAAGAAAACATAACATTAATTTCTATTGGCACTCTTGATTTGCTACTGCAGGAGCATATTTGTGCTATAAAATCACATGTCTTCTAATATGTTTTCTTTTACATTATTCTCTCTACATAGTTTCAAATGAGAGAATCAATTAAGCTTTTGAAATTATCATCAAGCTTATATATGAACTTTTCGCCTCTTTAGGGAGATGATCATAAAAGAAAAACATAATCTTTTACAATCCTTTGGGGATTGATTTCTTCCACAAAATAATTTTAGTACTATTCATGATCCCAAACACATGAATAGTAACTCAAGAAATCATAAAAGAATCACTAAAGTCTAATATAAAATAGTACGTATATATGCTACTTACAACTCATTCCTATATTTTATTATATCAAATTGTTCTTCAAAATTATCTAATATAAAATAAGCATGCAAAAATTTGTCACTAAAGTCTAAGAGGTTGAAAACAAAACAATGAGCCAATGAAATCAAGAAGTTATTCAACCCAGAAACAAATAACTTTTTAATGACACATTTACTCAAACACTTTTGATTGTCATATTTTTCCTTCAAATTGTTTCAAAGAAACAATTATGCCTTATTTTTATATTCATTTTGTAACTTATTATGGGAGATACGGAAGGAAATTCAAATATAGCCTTGCATGACATATACATGAACCCATAATATTTGTATAATCCTTCAGGGACATGTAAAATATACTCTCATATAATGAATCCTTCATGAGTAATATGTTGGTGAATGATATCATAATTTTGGAATAGTTTTTTAGAAACGTATTTTGAAAGAAAATCTTCATTATGTCTAATGCAATCAGATCTTTCACTGTTTATTATAGTATTCACACTTTGGGCTGAAATTTAATATAAAAAAATACGAATCAATTTAACTTTTCCAGAATACCAATGATAATAAAATAAAGTTAACTGGCAATTGCATAAGAATATAAGTAATGATGAATCAATATACGAATTCATTGTGCTAGAACATCAAGATGTCATAAGCATATAATAGTATATATGATCGGATACTATCTAGATAATCAAATATATTAAGAAGGTAAAAATGCATACTATCTAGATAGTCAAATATATTAAGAAGGTAAAAATGCATACCTTGGTATAAATTTACTATACAAGAGGATAAAAAAAGGGAATTTACCATACAATCTCTTGTGGCTAGAGACCTCTGCTGATAACATGTTAAATTATTTATCAATTAAGAGCACAACAATATATTAAAAAAGAGAAAGAGAAAGCAGATAAGAGACACAACGTTTAGAGAAAATTTTTTATTCAATCTCAAGTGTATATAAATAAAGAGTAAAAGTCTCATTTTACAGTGATACAACTATAAAAAGGTAATTAATATATTATAATTATAAGAGATACCAACCCTCAAATTAGGGAGATACGGAGAGTTATAAGAAATAAAAAATTATTTTTGAGGAGATAAAAGATTATTTTAATGAATATTCACATAAATTATAAGCATTTCATAATATTTTTTTTTTTAATTTTTAATGCAAAAGCTGTGGGCGAGTTGAAATTAATCAAGTGGAGTGGACAGTGGGCCTGGCGCTCCACTTTCGTAAGAAGCTGTAATTATTGGATTACGGGTTGGCACAAAATACAAATAGGCATTCACTTTATCTTCTTATTGATAAACCTTATTGAAAAAAAAAAAAATAGGGCAAATTCTCGTTTTACATTCAGTTCCTTACCCTAATAATTAAACGCCAGTTGCCACGATGCTTATTTTTATCCCAGAAAGCTATCTTATCTTTAATTTTGACAAATTGAAGCAAAATTAACTGCGGAATCAGTGTTCAAGTCATTACAATGTAATCAAAGATTAGAACAACTATGTAATAGGATTGCAAAAATCTTCAGACCAAAAGGATAACGTGGGTAGGTGGGCTGTATGTCGGATCAGCGGACAGAGGTGCATGCTTAAGCTTACAATAACAAAACAGTGCGACAATGATCTGACGCAACACAGGTCAGTGTCCATACAAATTTCTTTTTTTTTTAAACAAAAAAAGAAAAGAAAAAGAGAATGATCTGTCACCAATTAAATGAAGGAAAGCAAAAACCTGGGCAGTCAGCGCACACTAAACAATTTTATTGGTCGACTAACTTACATCGATTGCATCAAATAGCCCACGCCTCAACGGTGTCTGCTGTCTTATCCCACCTAACCTAATCCCTCCAAACCAAACCAAACCAAACAAAAGCTTCCTCAATTCAAATTCTCTCTTTTATTTTATTTTTTTAATACATTAAAAATAAAATAAAATTTCCATAATCCCATTTACCTAAAATTCGGACCAAAAAAGAAGAAGATTGTCTGAAGAAAAAATTGGAAAAAAAAAAGGAAAGTATTCGGACCAACTAATCCAGCCCCTTTTCTTTTCTGCCGCTTTGGGCAACCTTCCTGTAATTGGTAAATGTATTATTATTCTTCAGATATAATCAAATCAAATCAAATCGTGTGTATATATTACTAATAAATTAATTTAAACATCGATAAAGGTAAAGCTTCCCTATTACATTTGATTTGATATCAGACACGCACACTGTGTCAAAACGAGAATGCTGAGATTGATCGAGTGAGTTCTGAAGAGGAAGAACAAAGTTATTAGCTGCTGCTGCTGCGGCAAATTAAGAAGAGAAAAGAAAAAAGACGAGAAAAGAAAGAAAAATGGTGGTTCGAAAAGTGGGGAAGTACGAGGTGGGGAGGACGATCGGAGAAGGAACATTTGCGAAGGTGAAGTTCGCGCAAAACACGGAGACAGGTGAAAGTGTTGCTATGAAAGTTCTTGATCGAAGTGCTATTATCAAACACAAGATGGCCGATCAGGTTTCTCTTCTCTTCACTTCTCTTCCTTCTCCCCTTTTTTAATTTCCATGCATTATTTTCAAGATAATAAAAAATTTTGCATTTTTGCCCTTGGTTTGGTGCTAAATAATGTTCATTAGCGCGTAAGTTAAGTGTTAGATATAGCATTAATATTTATTAATAAGAATAATACTTTGGTACTATTTAAAGGGCATCTTTGGGGAGAGAGCGAGTTGTTCTTTTTAGCTGTGAATCTGGCAATTTTTCATCGAAGTTTTGGAGACTTTGGGATTAAATTGTAGATTTAGTACACAACTAAGAATTGGCCTTACTTAGATGCCTTCTTTACGAAGGTTTAGATGTAGTTCTAGGTGGCCCGGCTGCAAAATTTTGAATTGGTTGATCCGTAAGTGCAAGACATTGGCTTAACTCTTGAGGACTTTCTGTGCTTAAGCATACTACTTAGAGTTTCTGGGTTCTGATTGGTTGTCATTTGTCATAATCTTGACATTTATTATGAAAGAGTGAAAGCAAGTGTTACCTTTGATATGATTGAAATTAGTGTGTTTAGGTTCTTGTATAATTTCATTTGTCATTTATTTGCAGCTTTCTTTCCTAGTTTTCCCTCTCAAAATGAATTATCTTTGTTTCACAGATCAAGAGAGAGATATCTATAATGAAGCTTGTCAGACATCCTTATGTTGTTCGTCTTCACGAGGCATGGGAGTTTTTAGATTTATTTTTCACAGCATTAGATTATTGAGGCAGGGAATTGTATTCTTATAAGCTGCTGCTGGTTGTGTTTCAAGTTCCCTTACGACGCTAAATTGTTTTGTTAGGTTCTCGCTAGTCGCACGAAGATTTATATAATATTGGAATTCATTACAGGTGGTGAATTGTTTGATAAAATAGTGAGTACCCTAACTCGGAATTGAACAGCTCAAAACCTTAAATTCTTCACATCATCGTCACTCTCATTTAACCATGGTTATGCAGGTTCATCATGGACGTCTTAGTGAGGCTGAAGCTAGGAGATATTTCCAACAACTTATTGATGGTGTGGATTATTGCCATAGCAAGGGTGTTTACCACAGAGATTTGAAGGTATACTTCCACTGGCATATGGAGAGCTGTTGTGTTTTGCTGTTGCACTTAATTTTAACATCTGTTTTCCTATCCATGTAGCCTGAAAATCTATTGCTAGATTCCCAAGGACATTTGAAGATATCAGATTTTGGTCTAAGTGCATTGCCAGAACAAGTAAGACAATTACTACATTTATTGGAGTTTACAGCTGTTCCTGACTTGCGGTGTAACTGAGAGAAATAATAAAAATTGCATCTGTTTACTTGGTGATTTATGCTGTTAGGGCGTTAGCCTACTACGGACAACTTGTGGGACTCCAAACTATGTAGCACCTGAGGTAATTATGTGGATATTTGCTTCTACTTCTTTTTTAATGTGGATATTTGCTTCTTAGTTGAATGAAACTTGGTATGAATTGCTGACACGTATATTTATGGACATTCTGTACCAATCTTTTCACTTTTTGTTGCAGGTACTCAGTCACAAGGGTTATAACGGTGCCGCAGCAGATGTATGGTCTTGTGGGGTTATTCTTTATGTTCTGATAGCTGGTTATCTTCCATTTGACGAGCTTGATCTCACCACGCTATACAGTAAGGCATGATCTTTTATTTTTTTATTCAATGATCTTATGATTTTTTTTTTCTTGATGAGAAACTGAGAATGTTGTATGTATTAACCTGAAAAAGATACAAAAGGGGATCCATAAGTAGTTTTTTATATTATGATTATGGTGCATATAACTAGCTTTTGTGGTTACCTATCGAGTTCTTTCTCACAATATTCAGAATTCTCTTAACTTTTAGTTTGCTACAATGTTGCAAACCAGATGAATTCTCTTTAGTTGATATTTATCAACTTCTTAGTTTACATAATTTAAGCAGTAATTTGGTTATTGAGTGAAGTGTTATGTTGAAATGAGAAGGAATGTGAAAATTTACGGAGTCTTCATGTATAAATGTAATTATTATGCACACTTCCTTACTGCGGTGTTGATTGTATAATTTCTTATTCATCAGTCCAGGCATTAGATGGCCAGTCACTAATTAGACAACTTTGCTTATTCCGATGTTTGTTTTTTATCTAATTTGATGTCAACATGAATGTTAAATAACCTTTGATTTTGATTGAATTATTTGATTCCTTTTGCAGGTTGAGAAAGCTGACTTTTCATGCCCAACCTGGTTTCCAGTGGGAGCAAAATCTTTGATTCATAGGATTTTAGACCCAAATCCTGAAACTGTAAGTGTCAGCTCTCTGAAGAGACTTTGCCTTCTTGTTTGTATTTGTTTGAGTACCATTTGGCACTTGCGGTCACGAATTGCAAAATCTTTGATTCTTAGAAAATGTTTCATAGAATTCATTTGTGTTAGTCTCGTTTCTCTGCTTTTGTTCGATGCTTCTTAATTCATCTCTCCCTCTCGCTGTGCAGCGTATTACCATTGAAGAGATCAGGAATGATGAGTGGTTTAGGAAGGGTTATGTTCCAGTCAAACTCATTGAATATGAAGATGTGAATCTTGATGATGTAAATGCTGCTTTTGATGATTCTGAGGTTGGTAAGGCTTTCAAATGGTAACTTCTGTTTTTTAAATATCCAATAGAACTTAAGTGTGTCTATTTTAACTGATGAAGGTGGTGCTTGGATCATGAACTTTCATTCAAATGCACTATTGTGGTAATTTCCTGTATAAATTCTTGACATTCATGGTTGTATGGTTCATCATAGGAAGGAGAGCTTGATAATGAGCAATGTGGGACTGAGGACATGGGCCCTTTGAACCTCAATGCCTTTGACTTGATAATTTTATCTCAAGGCTTGAACCTTTCGACACTATTTGATCGTGGACAGGTATGAATTTCTCATTATTCTAATATTCAGTTGATTTTTTCCTGAGGCCAGCTCGCTTATCGTACGTTTGAGTAATCAAGATATCAGCTTTATTTTGACACTCTTCACATTACAGAACTTGCTGTCCTAGCTGCTAGGATTCTAATTGTTCAATTATTGATGAAGTGAAGCTATTTCTTATTAGAATGTTTTACTAATGGACCTTGTATTGAAATTTAAATTGCTGTTTCTCAGTATAGTGTAGATTTATGACTCAAATATACAACATTTTATGAAATAGCTCAATATAAATATACAACATTTTATGAAATAGCTCAATATATTTTATTCTTCTACTTCAGTTACGATACTGTCTTTGACCCTTGCATACAGGAATCTGTAAAGCATCAGACACGCTTTGTTTCGCAGAAGCCAGCAAAAGTTGTTTTGTCAAGTATGGAAGTCGTTGCACAATCAATGGGGTATAAGACACATATTCGTAATTACAAGGTAGAATGACTGACCATTTGGAATTTTCTGTATCATGGCATTTCTACCATATCGTGACATCAACTAGTACTCTGTTTCTTCTTCATTGTATCAGTACTTATTTTGAATTAAGAATGATCCTGAGCAGTATTTCTGAACTCTTATTCACCTATATTTCATTTACTTGCAGATGAGAGTGGAAGGTCTTTCTGCAAATAAGATTGCTCATTTCTCAGTTATACTGGAAGTAGGTTCCCAACTACCAACTCTGGACGAGATTTCAGTTTCCCCAATATTTCTGTCTACTCTGTTTTCATTTTCTTTTTTAATATGTTTGGAGTGAAGGTTTTTGAAGTGGCTCCCACATTTTTTATGGTTGACATTCAGAAAACAGCTGGAGATGCTGCTGAATATCTCAAGGTCAGTTATCTGTAGTATCCTTTATCACTGCCATCTTATTGCATTGAGCCAGAAATTTTTGTATCAGATAGTCCAATATGATGTCTGCTTGAGATGATGATAATTTATTAATGGTTTTTGGGTTTATTAATTTAGTTGAAGAGGATGAATTTCTGTGTCTTTTGCAGTTCTACAAGAACTTTTGCAGCAATCTTGAGGATATCATCTGGAAGCCGCCTAATGAATCAACTAAAGCAAAGATCACCAAGTCAAAAAGTAAAATGCGTTGATTTCTCTGTCGCCTAAATTAGAGTTTGATGCTCAAGTTGTTATTAAACATAAATTAGGGAAAAAGAAAAAAAAACATAAAAATATTATTGTTTTGTATGGTTAGTGTTTGTAACAACTGAGAATAATACCTTATGAGATTAGATGAATATACATATATCTGTAACTAACTGTTACTTTCAGAAAGAAAATTAGTCAAATCATGAAATCATAGTTCTTCTGGCTGTGTGATTGTTGTTTTTGTTTTTCGTTTTCGGGACATTGCCAAACATATCTTGCAATATATTGTCCCCGCAGTAAACTAAGAACATTCAATTTCAAAGATTAACACCAAAATCCCCACATGTACAATGCCCATTGAAAAATTTATGAAGCCGCTTGCTGTCTCTAACGATGATTTCTCTAGCTGTAAGTGATGTGGCGATCTTGATAAAATCATGGCAATCCCTGCACATAGTGGTACTCTTAATAACCAGAATTGGTGAAACAATTGGTGTGTTTAGTAACCCAAACGCAATGGCCAACCTTTCGCTGTGATAAACTGAAGCACTCCCCTCATCAGTAAGCTCAAAGCTTTCTTGTTGCTTGTATCCAAAACCCCTGGCTTTTTCAAGCAGTTCATCTAATACCTTGACCATCTCTGCACTACGAGGATGCAACCCATCATTGGGTTTAAATGAATAAACCTTGTCTTTCATTCTGATCCAGCTCCAATCATGTGTTTCACTAAGTTTATCTTCTCTCATTAAATTTTTCACAACAATAACATCTTCCCACCTCCCTGCAGAAACGAAGATATCCAACAGCATGGCATAACTCTCAGGATCTTTTGGTTTGAGCTTCAGCAACTGTTCGGCGGCATAAAATCCTAATTCCATGTTTCCTTGTCTCCTACATCCTGCAATCAAGACTGACCATATAGCCTCATTCGGTTCGAAATCCATTTTCTTGATAAAATCAAAAGCTTCCTCTAGACAGCCTAGCCTCACAAACATATCAATCAGGCACATGTAATGGTCCATCACAGGCTTGATTTTGTATTCCTTTTGCATCATTTCAAAGTAACCAAGTGCTTCATGGACCATTCCAGCATTGCTACAAGCTGCTAAAACACCTACAAAAGTGACCTGGTTTGGTCTAACACCAGCTAGTACCATATCCTCAAAGAGCTGCAGTGCTTGATGACTCTGGCCATGATTTGCAAACCCGGTAATCATAGATGTCCACGATATCAATGTTCTTGTCGACATTTCCACAAAAACTTTGCTTGCTCTCTCAATTCTTCCACATTTTTTATACATGTTAATCAGTGCAGTTCCCACAACCACATCTGACAAAAACCCGGTTTTCAGAGTCAGAGCGTGAATCTGTTCCCCTTGTTCTAAGGCCACCAATCTACTGCATATGGTTAAGATACTTGAGAAAGTGTATAGATCAGGTTTCACTCCTGAGCTGTTTAATTTCAAAAAAATATTCAATGCCTCGGTTCCACCATTGTGAGCTGATAGGTAATCCTTAGCAAGATCCATCATCTGGGCATGGCCTGCGATCATTGCATTCCATGTAACTAAGTTAACATGACTCATGCCATCAAAAAGTTTCTGTGCCTCATCAAACAATCCACATTTCAGGCACAAATACATAATAGAATTTCTTACACGAAGATTTGATGCATAGCCTAGTTTAATGCCCAAAGAATGAACCTGTGCTCCTATGCGTAAAGACAGCATTGTACTGCACACGCTCAAGATGCTAGTTAATGTGAATTCATTAGGCTGAATACCTTCAGAAAGCATCTTAGCAAAAAATCTTAATCCCCGTACAGCTTCACCATTTTCACCACAAGCACATATAACTGTAGTCCATGACATCACATTCTTTTCTGTTATCCTGTTGAAGGCTTTAATTGCAGAATTTAAGTTGCCACATGTTGAATATAAGCTACATAGTGAGTTTCCAACACTCGTGTCATCTTCAGTCTGGTACTTGACAATGTAAGCATGGATTTGCTTACCCAATCTAATGGACTTCAATGAAGAGCATGCAGTCAAAGCAGTTCCTAGAGTAACATTTGTAGGGTAATTGCCAGCTCTCAACATATCTAGAAACACATGAATAGCAAGCTGTGGTTTTGAATTTTGAACATAACCCGAAATCAAGGATGTCCATGAAACAACATTTATTCTAGGCAGATTGTCGAAAACTTTCTGAGCTTCTTCCATATTGCCACATTTGCCATAAACATTGACGAGGAATGTCATAACAAAGAAGTCTTGATGGGATCCAGTCTTTACAATGTGAGCATGAATAATTTCAGCATTCGAAAGTGATTTCCTATTTACGCATTCTTGTAAAAAAGAAACATAACTAGATGTTTGAACTTTTGTGCCTTCAGTTACCACAGACAGAGCTTCTTGAAAGCCTAGAGACCTAAGTAGTTCTGAATTGTCATTCAGTTGGGTGATTGTATTCCCACTTCTCTGATATGAAACGGTATGATTCTGTGATATAAGATACGGCTTAGCGTCAGTGCTTGCAGAAAAAAATAACAAGGCTCTAATTAAAATTTCTCAATAAATTAAGATGATGAAAACAAAGAAACCAAAACTAGGCACATGAATTGAAATACAGGGTCACTCAGGCTCTGGTAGCAAAGTTGCACCCCTTCATTTCTTCAAATTAAAGCAAGCAAAAACACTTCCGAAATACTAATTGGCTAATTATTCTAGTTTCAATTTGTTAATCATACGCTATAATCTTCTAAAGGTGTCTGAAGAATTGATGCTCATCCTTCAGTGGGCAGAATTAAAATTGGAAAAAGAAAATGAAGAGTGGAGCGGAAAACAAAAGGTACCTTACCCTTTAGGGTGGCCAAAAAGCTGCTGGGTTGCTGTCTGGATTTTGTTTGAAGAGTGCAGGCGGCAACAGCAGCCCAAGGCACAGAAGCCATAAAGAGAAAGGAAAGTAAATGAAGACGAACAAGTGCTTATTGAAAAATTACATCTTGGGAAACAAGCATCTTCTCATCTCTTTTCTGCTAGGATAAGAAACTGTGGAGGGAAGGAATGGACCAAAGTCAGTTATCGGTTAACCCATCTTCATCTTGTGCCGCAATAATTTAACGTAAATTATATTTTACTCCCCAATTCTTTCCTCACTTTATTCGACTTTTTCCCTAATAGTTTCAAATAGTTTAACTTTTGGCCTTATTTATTGAATGAAGAGTGAAGTGTGTCACGGGATGAGTATTTGCTCACAGCAAATCCGTGCGGTTCTTAGACGACTTCTATCATATAAATCGTCAAGTAAGTTTAGAATATTTCTCAAAGTAGATAAGTAAGGATGCTTGTGATGATACTAGATAGAAATAAGAACAATATGATCAAATATATAATTTTATTACTCACAAAGAATAAATTACAAAAAAACTTTTTACAAGAGCTCGTGCGTGTATGTGTGCGCTGAAATTGTTGGTGTAGTGTACAAAAATGACAAGGGTGGTGAACTATTTATAGTGTTGGATAGCGCATTTGCTGCAAAGCTTTCATCCTACTCCTTGTAAAACCTCACTATTAAGCTCCATGTGCTTTGATTCTTAACTTCTATTTTATAATATGTTGTGTATACTAACGTAATTTCAACACTCAGTGGAGGGCTCTGTGAATTAAACAGCTCTGCGTTGTAAATACCTTAAATTAAAGTGTTCATCTTTTGCTCACAAATCATAAGCGACTAAAAATTGAGTTCTCTTTTTACTTTGATGTGTTCATTCACCTTACTATTCTTTAAACAGATCATGGCTACGATGGGAGAGACTTATTAATAAATTGCTGTGAACCAACTTAAAATTTATTCCCATACACTTGCACATTCGGTATAAACATCAATGTTTATTATACATTGCACAATGGACCAGGTAACAACGTTGCAATGGAACAACTTAGAAATTATTCCAAATAAATTTTTGATACAAACATCACTGTTTATACTTTGCAATAGGGCCAGCTGATGAAATTCAAGTTGCATATGGGATGAAGATTCTGATTTCATCTGTGGATCTCGTAGATGGAAGTTCAGCGTGCACTAATCTTTGAGGCTGACACTGGTTCCCTATCTGACAACAAATTCGCCTGCATAACTCTGTTTCAAAGCTCATCATGATCCAGTTAAGACCCATAGTCTTAAATATAAAGATACCCCAACTGCTATTTTGACTAAAATTTATCCTTTCTGACAAAGTTCTAATTGATGGTGGTAAACATTTGAAAAGGTATCCAAGGTTTCTCTGTACAGCAGTGAATCAACGTCAACAAATTGCAAATAATTGAATTACTAATTGCTGCTCCAAGACACCAAATAAACTTGCAAAAGCTGGCATTATTGATATAGACAGAAACCACCTACTTAAAACAGATTTTAGAAGCTTTCATGAAACAAATATATGACATACCTTGCTGCATAAATATCATTAAACATCCTTCAGTTCTTGTATTTCATTGTTTCTTTCTCAAAACCAACAGTTGGAAATTGTTTCGCATACTCCTCGACTTCACGTCGGAGCTTTGAAATCTCAGATTGAATGCTTTCATCTGACTTCAAAGTTGCTACAAAATCCTTCAACTTTGTTCCTGGAATACACAAGATGGTTAGTAAAGCCAACAAAGATGACGAAGATGATTACACCCAATAGAAGATGGCAGTGTAAAGAACCTTTAGTATCACCCTTGATCTTTAATGCCAACTTCACAGCTGCATCAAAAAACTCAGCTACCTTTTCAAAATCTTCCTCGACAAACCCCCTAGATGTAAGGGCTGGGGTTCCTGGCGCACCAAAGAAAAGAATGATGCTGAAATTGAAGTACTTTGTCAAAAATTAGCAGATGATAGAGAATTAAAATGGGAAGACATACCCATGCGGATGCCACCAGGAACCATAGCAGACACATCACCAGGAACAGTGTTTTTGTTGGCTGCAATGTGAACTGATTCCAAAACCTTTTCAACTCTTGATCCGTCAATACCCTAGGAAACAAGATAATGGAATGAATGAACCGATTCCTTTTCTGATGCTATAATATTGTTTGCAGTACATCCTGCGGAAATTGAGTGAAAACCAAGGTCTATATTTCAAGGTGGATCTAATTTCACCACATATAAGATTTCATGTACCTTGTTTCTCAAGTTCACCAAAACTAGATGGTTCTCAGTTCCACCAGATACCAGATCATAACCTCTCTCCAGCAAACTCTGCAAACAGAGTGGATTTAGAAATGTATTTACTTAAACTTATATTGCTCTCGTACATATGATTATGGGATATACCATCTAATCATCCAAATTAACAAAGGAATACAAACTGGGTATAGACAAAGCATCCAATGATAGAAAGACACATTCAGTATACCTGCGCAAACTTTGAAGAATTGCTGAGAACTTGCTCCTGGTAGGCCTTGTATTCAGGGGTCTTGACCTGGAATCACATGACAATCAATGAACTGAATCAACACAGACTAGGCTAAAATGGTTAGAATTGCTTGATCTGGCATTCTAAAAAGCATAAAAGAACATGCATGAAATTAGACCACATTCCTGGTGTTTTCCTTTGGTTAAATACATAAAACTAAAGCAAATAAATATAAACCTGCTTAAGTGCAACAGCTAATCCTGATATGGTGTGATTATGTGGACCACCTTGAAGTCCAGGGAAAACTGCCTGATTAATTTTGTCTTCATAGTCATACATCACCTGTTGGAAACAAGTGAACCATTATATAACTCATTCTAAGTGGTTTGCAAGGGAACTTCTGGTCTGAATATCAACATTACCTACCGGTAAAAGGCAAAAATCTTGCACGTATGAAACAGTGAAAAAAAAGGTTCAATTGAAACAACAGCACTTTCTTGTTCCTTGCTTTCTAAAGCATGTGATATTTTATTTTTCGGTCTCACAATTCCTTTTTGGGATGAAATATAGGACTTACTTCTTGTCCTTGTTTATTAATCTCTTTAACCCCCTTCCTGAAGAAGATCATGGCACCACGTGGACCACGGAGTGACTTGTGTGTTGTGGTTGTCACAACATCTGCATATTCAAATGGAGATGGAATAACACCAGCAGCAACCAACCCACTAATGTGTGCCATATCAGCCAACATAACAGCTTTCTGCTTGTCACAGACCTACCAAAATTCATCATTTTAAAATTTGTAACTGCCAAACATTCTAAAATTTTACACAGGCATGTTATCACCAATGTGTCACTGAAACAAAAGCAATTTTACCTTGCGAATACGAGCATAATCATAGAGGCGGGCATAAGCACTTGCACCTGCAACTATGAGTTTTGGTCTGAAAAGTGCTGCACTTTTCTCCAACTGCAAAATTCCCACTCACATAAGCCAGAGCTTAATAAACAAAACACAAAACAAACTTTCCAAATTTGAAAGACAACTGAAAGAAGCAGAAGTGCTACGTCACCCATTACTAGAGAAAAAAAAAAAAAAGGAGCTGGAACTATGATGACCCATATGTTTAATTCTGAAAAAGAAAAATTTACTCTTGCTATAAAGCAGATCCAGTGACTTCCTCATATAGTGACGTGCTTTCATCATCAGCTAGGAAGGAGCTATAGATGATATACAGTCACCACACACAGTATAGTTGTGAGCAGATTTTATGTTGACAATCCGAAGAAGTATACAATTGGCAATACTCTCACTGATACATCCAATTTCTGAGGATGAACCTTAGCACCCATAATGTGAGTTTGGTGACGTAGATGAACTTAGCAGTATTCCAGATTTTTTTTTTTGGTCAATTAAGAAAACTTTCAGAAATGCACAAGTGGCAGGCTACCTGTTCGTAATCAATATATCCTGTGCTCTCATCCAACCTGTATGGCATTGTCTCAAAGAATATGGACACAGCAGATATCTTCTTGGTATCAGTCTACGTAAGAAATAAAAACTTGTCATGAATTATTACAAGCACAAACTCTGTAGGCTCTGGAATAATAGAGAACTAAAACTATGTTCAGTGGGCAAACTTATGAGCACCTGATAACCATGTGAAAGATGTCCACCATGAGGTAGATCAAGGGCCATAATTCTCTCATGAGGTTTCAGTAATGCAGTGTAAACTTGAAAGTTAGCAGGAGATCCAGATAATGACTGCACATTAACTGCAAGGGTGAAAAAAACAAAATTGTACCCATTTCCTTAAACAAAATCAATCTATTTATGTATCAGGAATAATTGAATTTGAATCTTCATAGACAAAATGCAACTTTTTAGCCAACATTCAAGCAAACTTTTAAATTAAAACAATGGGCAGTAACAACCAGAATGCATGAAATTATCTAATTAGGAAATCGTATTCATGATTAATTTACCTCCCCATTTTGCAGGATCCAATTGAAAAGCTTCTAATGCACGCTTCTGACATAATGATTCGGCCATGTCAATGTACCTAATTGGATAGCAATCATAAATGGAAATGTAAACAGAAAAACAATTAAAACAAAGAAAAAAGAAAAGCGAAGCAGGGTGGTGTGTATGGTCCTCTTGTCATACTCGTTTCCTCCATAATATCTAGCGCCAGGATAGCCTTCACTGTATTTGTTGGTCATGACAGACCCAACAGCTTGCATCACCGAGACGGATGCAAAATTCTCTGAAGGTATAAGTTCAAGTCCCTACAGATTAAAAAAAAACTTATTTTAACTCCAGGATCACCATTACCTCAGCAAAACTACAATATACGTAAGTTTTATATTAATTGAATACCATTACAACATATAATATACCTTCCATTGCCTAGCTTTCTCAAGTTCAATGATGTCAGCTATTTCGGGATCGATTTCCTCAAGTGGAGCATTGAGTTGCTTAATCCACTGAAACCAGTTGATATTGAATTAAAGAATAAAAAGCAAACGGGATATATCGCAATCATGTCATAAGTAAGCAAGTGTTAATAAAAGCTTACGGGAGCAGGAGCTTTCTCATTGTTTAGTGCTTGGTCGGGTAAAGAAGACTGCAAAAAACAGATCAAAATTCAAATGAAAAGTAAAAGATTATACGAACGATCAATAGTGAGTATGGCTTATATGAAAAAGACCATGTAAACGTAATGGTGGGAACGGTGGTTAAGTTGACGTTTAATTGGGTTCGTGACGGAGGAAGAGAGTCGGCGAAGAGCCATTGAAGTTGCCATTTCTCTCTCTCTCTCTCTCTCTCTCTCTCTCTCTCTCTCTCTGCGTTTCCTGTGATTTGGGTAGGCAAAGTGCCTGCTGACGACCTCTGTCCGAGAGGCTAAACTTAGTGGGTGGGTGGGTTGGTGGAGATGCCGACGGTTGCTTTATTAAAACATTTGCGGGTTTTGCAAATCGAGGTCTAATTTTTTATCTTGGTCTGACGTCACATACTCTGGAGTCTTGAAAGTTTAAACGACCGCGCGGCGAGCAGGCTCTTACTAACTGTTGACCCTGGCTTGGGCTGAAATAGGCCCAGAGGCTCATCAAGGATGCTACTACTAAAAATCCCCCACCGAATTTACAATAGTTCCTATACAATTGAGTAAATTTTCAGTATTGATATTTCAACAACCTCTCGCGTACAATAAAATCAAAATTGTTGGCGAAGGAATTGTGTGGGTCGTGTGGGACTGTCTCCACACAATTTTTTTTTCTAAATTCTTAACGGTATTTTTATTGGTTTCTTATTTATAAAAAAGAAAACTTTATGTAAATAGATATATAGGTTTGTTATAGTCACCATTGTGTTAATACAAAGTAGGCATAGCCTTAGAAATTAAAATGCTGTTTATTTTTTTGTTTGATGTGTGAATTTAATGTTTTTCATACATTTACTTATTTTGAATTTTTTTTCCTTTACTTATCACTTACTGTTAGACAATTTTATCTGAATAGAAAAATTTTTTATTTGAAGTCTGAAATTTAAATTGAAAATTTTAATTTTATATCTCAAAAATATCTTTACCCATTTATGTATTTTTTATATTATGTATAAGCCTGGTATTTTATTTTATCCTTAAAGTTATGTTTTTCATTGTTTTAAAATTTCGTGCACATGGTAACATTAATTAAACTAAAATACTGAACAAATGAGATTATATTAATTTGTAATGAATCAAAACTAAAACAACAATGTTTACTTTATAATAAAAATTGGTGTCATGATTACATCTTTTATTATGAACATAAATTAAGAAACAATGACTGTTATTTTTTGTAACACTATCAAACTAATCAATTTGTTAGATTTTTAAATTGTAACAAAAATATATATTGTAACAAAAAACACATATATACACCATCTAAAAGAATATTTATGTCAAACTATTACTAGATTTTAAGTTTTTTTATTCATATATTGAAAAAAAGAAAAATAAACTTGTCATTCATACATTTCTGTTCAAATCTATTTAGATTTCAACTAAATTTAAATACATTCAAATTCCAAAATAAAAACAAATGCACCCTAAGTTTCTTTATATGATTTTTTCTTAGTAATTCCGATTAATTCTTTATCACAAATTAACAATCTTGTATGATTACTATCTTATGGAAATAAGCCATTTTAAACAGCAGGCAAAACTGACATTGACTCCGAAATCGGCTAATGTTATACATAAATGCATTTTTTTCTTTCACCGGTATTTGTTGCGAGATCATTTTATGATCCATTCCGTGACCTTCCTCTTCCATAAATGCATCCAAAAGAACCATCAATGTATATTGAATTACACCGCTGACTACGACAACGCATGATTGGAAATTTGGGCTGCAAGTTGGATCTTATTTCTCTCTTTTTTGTTTTTTTCAGCATGAGTAAGAGTAATGCTTGTCTAAATATCTCAAATTACATTAAAATTTTTAAATAACATAATATGCAATGTATCGTTATTAGGGGTGCGTAAATGACTTGATTCAATCTGAAAATTTTAGGTTTGGATTGGGCTCTAATCCAATCGGGTTTGCTAAAATCCATCCCGATCAGATCGGGTCAAACTCGATCCGATCCAAAAATCATAAAAAAACTATAATTAAAATAAGAAAAAATCGTTGATTTGATTTGAATGTGTTAGGATTAGATCACGTGTTCGAGTTGAGTTCAAGTTACATTTTTCTCAATTTGATTAACTCAAAATTCGATTAGATTGATCTGAACATGAATTTGCCTACCCCAATTGTTATATCAATTGATGAATAATCCCTTATTTTAAATTTTAAATATAATTTTAAAATAAATTTTTAAATAATTAAATTTTTGAAAATCCACCACCCACCCTTAAAAAAAAGAAAGAAAGAAAATTGCAAGAAGATAGAACATTCCAAATATAATTTCTTTAGTTGTTTTTGTTTCCCCCTCTCTAAAAGACAGGACAGGAACCAATTATATATACCTTTCTACGTTAACATTGAAGTACTCCACAACAGAAAGCAACGAGCGAGCAAAATAATACGTCTTTCATCCTTGAATTTGACCATTCTATTTCAAATTCTCAATGGGAACCGTAGAGACAGAGGGGCCACCAAGCAAAGAACTAACAGTGGCGGCAGAGGATCCCACAAAAGAAGAAGAGGAGACGTCTCCAATAGAGCAAGTTCGGCTAACAGTGCCCAACACAGACGACGCATCACTCCCAGTATGGACTTTCCGCATGTGGTCTCTTGGCCTCTTCTCCTGCGCCCTCCTATCTTTCCTCAACCAATTCTTCTCTTATCGGCAGGAGCCTCTGATTATCACCCAAATCACCGTCCAGGTGGCAACCCTCCCCATCGGACGGTTCATGGCCACCCTTCTGCCCCAGGCTAAGTTCCGTATTCCTGGATTTGGGTCCAGAGAGTTTTCTCTTAACCCCGGTCCCTTTAACATGAAAGAGCATGTCTTGATTACCATATTTGCAAATGCTGGAAGCGCTTTTGGGAATGGCTCAGCTTATGCCGTTGGTATTGTTAATATTATCAAGGCATTTTATATGAAGAACATCTCTTTCTACTCAGCGTGGATTCTTATAATCACTACCCAGGTATCAGCTTTCAGCATCACTATTCTTCCACATTCTAATTCCATCATTAAATTAATAAAAACTGCAAGTAAAACATTTTATTATTAATTAAAATTAAGTACCTGGTTCGTAGGAAATTTTTTTAACTCGGACTTAAATTCCGGAAGGAGTTGACAACAGTATTAACAGACTTTTACTACAGTGTAAACCGTTTGACAACATTGTGAGAGTTCGTCCATTTCTTTTTTTTTAATTCATTCTAAATTTTAGTAAAATTCAGAATTCCAAGAACAACCCCCTATGTTAAAGGCAAGCCTACTAATTAAATAGTCCCTAATGATATTTAATTTTGGCCAAAATATTTTTTGTATCCTTTGTATTTACTGGGAACAATAACTAAAAATCTTAATAAAAAAATTATTGATAAAATTTAATAATTGGTATGAAGTATACCAAGTGTTGTGTTTGTGTACGTGTGGGTATATATATATATATGGCGCTGGTGTTATTTCTTAGGTATTGGGGTACGGATGGGCGGGACTACTGAGGAAGTACGTGGTGGAGCCGGCGCATATGTGGTGGCCTAGTACCCTTGTTCAAATCTCCCTGTTCCGGTACGCTTCAGTTTTTATTATTTATTACCATTATTACTTTCAGTACTCTTCTTTATCTTTTTTAATGGTGAATAAAAACAAGTAGTTTATAGTTAATTTTAATTCGTTTAACATAAATGCGCTGTTTTCGTAATTAAGTAATAGGATATTTCGAGGCCCATTACAGCTATATCCCCAATGAAGTTCAATATTCAAGAACTTTCCCTAGGCTTTTCATTTGTCTTCTACAATACATGCGAACGGTTTACACCAGCCGTGAGCTGGGATTCTGCGGGGTTCAATTCATGCATGGCTATTGGCTACTCGTTGGGTCCCAGTGAGAATCTCGTTCACGAACGATAAACAATAAATCCATATGAGTCAACATCATATTTGTTTGAAATGAGCCAAATTAATGTAACGTTTGTATCAAGGATTTATCAAAAGATTAAAGATTCAATATCAATCGGCAGATTCTGATTTTTCAAAAGCAACCTCATCCCACTGGCACGATTTCAACAACCTCTCACAACATTGCAAACTATTTTACAAGGTTTTGAAACAGTAAAAAAAGATATAATCTACAACGTTGTAAATCTCTCTCTCTCTGTCTCTCTCTATATATATATATATATATTTTGACTGTATTAAAAGTTAAGGGTAAGATAAAAAATTTAAAAAAATTATAGATTTTAATATATTATAAAATAAAATATACTTTATGAGGGTCCCTTTTTTTTAATCTTTTAGCTTGTTCTTGATTTGAATACAGTCAAAGATCCTTGATTGAAAAATTATTTTATATATAAATTATTAAAGTAAGGAATAAGTAAAAAAATAATAAAAAACATACATTCATATACATTATAGAATAAAATACATTGTACTATAGTATGTGTTTTTTTTTTTTAATTTATCTCTTATTTTAGTAACATAAAGGATCTCTTATTGTATAATGATTATATATACATATATAGAGAGATAGAATTCTTCTATAATAAAGATATTTTCACTTTGCTAAATTGAGAATGTTGTGTTTTTTTGTTAATAAATGGCATTGTTACTCATTAAAGAAAAATTATATATATCAAACCCTCATTTTTTAATATACAGATTTGAGATTTTATAATATTATAAACCATTGAAAAATTAGCATATAACATTATAAAAATCTCTTACAATGTTTAAAATTTTGAATCTATGTTTTGAAAAATGTGGGCATCTGCCCTACAGAAAGAGTATATACGTGTGTGCGTGAGCGTGCACGCACGTGTAAATTTTAATTTATAATAAATCCCTTTATAATTTTCAAAGCGTTAGCCTATACACATCTCTACACGGCCAATTTATTTCAATCTCTGCCCTTATTCTTTCAATCTCTGCCCTTATTCTATGTAGAAATTTTTAGGTGGATTCCAAAATGCCACATTATCAATGAACTCCATTTTCAAATTGTTTTTGATATCCAAACACACAATGGCATCCACCGTGGGCGTCCATATTATAATGTGCAGATTTTACACTATAAGCATTGTTCTATATATGCGCGTGTAATGCTATAAATACCTACATCTGTACACACAATGGCAAAGCTCTTGTTCATTGCTTGAATTGCATCTTGTCAAGATCTTGCTGTATTAACGTGGAAGAACTTGCATGATTCGCCTTATGATTTGTTCATTGAACTTTCAGGACATTGCACGAGAAGGAAGACAGTGTTGGCGGCAAGCGAAGTCTATCTCGAGTGAAATTCTTTGTGATAGCACTAGTTTGTAGCTTCTGCTGGCACTTGTTCCCTGGCTACTTCTTCCAAACCTTACAAAGCATCTCGTGGGTCTGCTGGGCTTTTCCGAATTCAGTTACAGCCCACCAAATCGGGTCGGGCCTAAGCGGACTCGGGGTCGGTTCATTAACCCTGGACTGGACAGCGGTTGCGTCTTTCTTGTTCAGCCCTTTAATATGTCCCTTCTTCGCCATCGCAAATGTATTCGTAGGATATGCCTTTATTATTTACGTGGTGATTCCCGTTGCCTACTGGGGGCTAAACTTGTACAACGCTAAAACTTTTCCAATATTTTCATCGCATTTGTACACCGCACAAGGTCCCGAGTATAACATCACATCGATCGTCAATGACAAGTTTGAGTTGGATTTGGCATCGTATCGGCAACACGGAAGAATCCATATGAGCACATTCTTTGCTCTAACCTACGGATTTGGCTTTGCCACTATTGCAGCTACACTTACTCATGTGGCCTTATTCTATGGAAGGTAATTAACTTAACTGTCTCCCAGTCCATGCATTAATCATTCACATATATGCTTATGATTAACCTTCAAAATGTAACAGCATTTTTGCATATATAATGTTATTTGTAGGGAGATTTTAGATCGATACCGAGCTTCTTCTGAGGGAAAGCAGGATGTTCACACAAGATTAATGAAGACCTACAAGGACATTCCTTCATGGTGGTTTCAAGTGCTTCTCGTTGGGACAATTGCAGTCTCTCTTGCACTATGCATTTTCCTGAAAAAGGAGGTTCAGATGCCATGGTGGGGGCTAATATTCGCTGCTGGCCTAGCATTCGTATTCACTCTGCCGGTCAGCATCATCACTGCTACCACAAATCAAGTAAGTTATAGTTAAAGACTAAAAATTTGAGACATTTTAATTTCCCGCCCCCCTACAGCAATTTGAAGCTATTTCTCGTCCTACAATAATTAATAATCACGATTTTGTTCTGTACAGACTCCCGGGTTGAATATTATCACGGAATACATAATGGGAGTAATATTGCCAGGGGAACCAATAGCCAATGTTTGCTTTAAGACCTATGGATATATGAGCATGGCTCAGGCAATCTCCTTTCTTAGTGACTTCAAATTAGGGCATTACATGAAGATCCCACCAAGATCAATGTTCCTGGTTCAGGTAATTAATTTATAATATAATCAAATCCTCTTCTCTGTTTTCCACAATCCAATAGGTGGCTTGAAATTAACACAAGCTTGCATTTGATCAGTTCATTGGAACCATCATAGCGGGAACAATCAACCTCACTGTAGCATGGTGGCTTTTGGACTCAGTCGAACACATATGTCAACCGAGTCTGCTTCCGAAGAACAGTCCTTGGACATGCCCAAATGATCGTGTATTCTTCGATGCATCTGTTATATGGGGTTTAGTTGGACCAAAGCGAATCTTCGGTTCTCAAGGAAACTACGGGGCTCTCAATTGGTTCTTCCTAGGAGGATTATTGGGACCATGTGCGGTGTGGCTTTTACACAAGAAATTTCCGAATCAATCATGGATACCCCTCATCAATCTTCCAGTCCTCCTCGGAGCAACAGCCTACATGCCGCCGGCCACAGCTTTGAACTACAACGCCTGGATTTTGGTCGGAACAATATTCAACTTTTTCGTGTTCAGGTATCGGAAGAGATGGTGGCAGAGGTATAACTACATTCTGTCAGCTGCTTTAGACGCTGGAACGGCGTTCATGACTGTTCTGCTCTACGTCTCGCTGGGCTTGGAGGGTGTAAACTTGCACTGGTGGGGATCCAACCCTGATGTTGACCCAGAGCACTGTGATCTCGCAACTTGTCCCACAGCAAAGGGCGTTGCAGTTGATGGGTGCCCAGTGTTCGCTTAATATGCTTGTGGTTAATATAATATAGTATAATTATCCTACTTCTCAGCACTCAAAACGATGTTGGTTTGGCACTTTTGTAATATAAACCACAAACTATTTTTAAAATTATGAAAAATGATTGAACGTTTATGTACGTGTCACGCATTACATGCCATAATTTTTGGCAAAAAGTTTTGGGATATCTTATTAATACTATTTTTTTATTTGTAAATTAAATCAATTAAGTCTTACACCATATATGTGTGTGAGACAAATGCAAAGTTAGATTATATGTAATTTACAACAATCTAAAAATAATTACTTAATATAAAAGAATGATAAAATCTTAAACAAATAAGAGATCGTAAATAACTACAGTTAAGTTTATTATAACTTATATTATATTATATATATATATATATATATAGATATGTATAGATAGATAGATATATATATATATAATATATCTATACCTTAGTTTACACAACCTCTTTTTTATATAATTCACATTATCAGAAATTCAATTGCACTTAAAAGTTTAGTTCTCCACGTATTACGTAACAAAATACCCTAATTTTGCTCTTCACGTCCTACTACAGATTCATAAATCATAATCAATTCACGCCAAAAGGGCAGAGCTTGCTAACTGACTCTCACAGGCTCACTCGCGATGGACTTTCGCGATGTCGAAGAGCCGCCGTCGAAACGTAAAGATCATGAACTGGACATCGAAAACGACGACGTATCTCCGATCGAAGAAGTCCGTCTGACGGTGTCAAACGAAGACGACCCGTCGCTGCCCGTATACACATTCCGTACGTGGATCTTAGGCGTAATCTCGTGCGTCCTCCTCTCTTTCCTCAACACGTTCTTCGCCTACCGTACGGAGCCTCTGCTAGTCACCATGATCTCAGTACAGGTGGCGACTCTCCCCATCGGACGGTTCATGGCGAAGCTGCTTCCGGAAAAGAAGTTCAGAATCCCTGGATTCGGAGAGAAGGAGTTTTCGTTAAACCCGGGGCCCTTTAACATGAAAGAGCACGTGCTCATCTCGATTTTCGCCAATGCTGGGGCTGGCTTCGGCAGTGGAGCCGCTTACGCTATCAGTATTGTGGACATTATAAAGGCCTTTTATCGTCGTAATATCAGTTTCTTGGCTGCTTGGATTCTTGTCATTACCACTCAGGTTATTTATTCAACTTTTTCATTTTAATGTTGTTAAAATTTAGACGTAATTATGTACTAATTTTTTTTTAAAAAAAGGTAAAAAGTTAATTAAATAATACATTTAAATGAGCAATTTCTCGTGAGTAGGTTTTGGGGTACGGTTGGGCCGGAATACTGAGGAAGTTCGTCGTCGAGCCGGCGGAGATGTGGTGGCCCAGTAGTCTGGTTCAGGTTTCTCTTTTCAGGTAATTATTGCTCTTTTTTAAACGGCAGACTAGAATTGCGGCTACCTGCTAAAACATTGAATGGTAGAAAATGTGAAAGCTGGCTAGTTGATGGCTAATAATAACAATAATGATGGATCTCAAAATATTGCCCTTTAATTAAATCCTTCGTTTGTTAGGAAATATTTTACATTTTAGCTACAGTTCAGACCACAGTGTCTTTTTCTCAATATATTTATTATTTGGGTACAAATCTTTGCCAGATCATTTTAAACCAAGTTTTGTCACATGTGAGCGGTTGGGGATATTTATGACTGCACTGATGTTAAGGGTTAAGACGATTTTCGTAAGTTCTTTAATACTTAGCTCTAAATTGGAAGTAGCTAATTTATAATTAGCAGTATGTTGGAGTTGTTACGTATATCTTCGTTAAATCTGTCTGTAAGTGATTTTTTGATTTTTCTAATCCAAAGAGAACTTTCTAAAAAGTAAAATATGACTGTTTTTTTAATAATAGTTTTAAGCATTTTTTTCAAAAGAAAAATTATAAAATTAAAAGAAAACACAGATTTAATTATTTAAAAATATTGTTGCTAACGTCAAATGCACTTTCAGAGGTACCCCAAATAATAATAATAATAACATACTATGCTTTCGACTTCGACATAGAACTATGAACCCGCATAAATATACATTATACCTTGACAATTTTATTCTTATTGTTGAAATTGAAAGAAGAATTTAATGAAAAATCCCATGTTGGTTTTAATTTACAATTGAACAGGGCTCTGCATGAGAAAGACAAGAATCGCATGTCACGGGGGAAATTTTTCTTGATTGCACTTATATGCAGCTTCTCCTGGTATATATTCCCAGGTTACCTTTTCCCCACTTTGACTACAATTTCTTGGGTCTGCTGGGCATTTCCAAGTTCGGTAACAGCCCACCAGCTAGGCTCAGGCATGAAAGGACTCGGTCTTGGTGCCTTTGCCCTTGACTGGTCAGTCATTGCCTCTTATCTTGGCAGCCCTCTTATCACTCCATTCTTTGCAATTGTCAATGTCTTTATTGGCTATATCATAGTGATGTACGTTTTGACACCAATAGCTTACTGGGGTTTCAATCTCTATGATGCCAAAACGTTCCCAATCTTCTCTTCGCACTTATTCAATTCAAAAGGACAAATATATAACATATCAGCCATTGTCAATGAAAATTTTGAACTAGACATTCCAATTTATGAGCAGCAGGGCCCCATGCACCTAAGCACATTCTTTGCCGTTACATACGGCATTGGTTTCGCTGCCATTATATCCACTCTCACGCATGTGGCCTTGTTTAATGGAAGGTAAGTAATCACAAAGACTAGAATCGAGTGCTTTAGATTACATTGGAGCATTTGTAATATTACATGAATGGTTGTTCTAACAGGGAGATATATGAACAAATCCGAGCCTCTACAAGGGGAAAGCAAGATATCCACACTAGGTTAATGAAGAAGTATAAGGACATACCAAATTGGTGGTTTCATTCGATGCTTGTTGGATCGCTGATACTCTCTCTTGTGGTATGCATTTTCATGAAAGATGAGGTCCAAATGCCATGGTGGGGACTTCTCTTTGCAGCAGCCCTTGCATTAATTTTCACCCTTCCAATCAGCATCATAACTGCCACAACCAATCAGGTGGAAGCATTGAACTTTGGCTTGTGCGAACTTTTACCCTTAGCTTAAAAACTCAGATCTGCATGATAATTAATCAATCAAAAGCTGTCCTTCTTGTATTGTATAGTAGAATAAAAAAGGCGTTTAGGTAAATACTAACTTTTTTTTTGGGGTCATTTTTGTTAATTCATTATTTGTTACTTTTGTTGCAGACGCCAGGACTAAACATTATCACAGAGTACATCATGGGTGTTATATATCCAGGTAGGCCAATAGCTAATGTCTGCTTCAAGACATATGGGTACATCAGCATGAGCCAGGCAGTTTCTTTCCTCAGTGATTTCAAGCTTGGCCATTACATGAAGATTCCAACAAGAGCCATGTTCGTCGTTCAGGTTTGTAGTAATTTAACCTGACATTTCACTACGATATGCAAAAAAAAAGTTACTCGTGATAGTAATTAGTTTCTCGATAGGGTTATGTTTTAAATTGGAATGTGCAATGTCTAAACTCCTTCTGGCTTTTTTTTGCTCATAAAGTTCACGGGGACTATAATTGCCGGAACAGTCAATCTTGGGGTGGCTTGGTGGCTGCTAACAACCATAGAGAACATATGTCAAGATCAACTCCTTCCTCCCAATAGTCCTTGGACATGTCCTGGTGACCGCGTATTCTATGATGCATCTGTCATCTGGGGTTTGATTGGACCAAAACGTATCTTCGGAAGAATGGGAATCTACTCAGCTCTCAACTGGTTCTTCCTTTTAGGCGCGTTGGGACCTTTCCTGGTGTGGCTGCTGCACAAAGCATTTCCCAAGCATAAATGGATTACATTGATTAATCTTCCAGTTCTTTTGGGAGCAACAGCCGGAATGCCACCAGCTACGACTGTGAACTTCAATTGCTGGATTGTGGTTGGGACAATATTCAATTACTTCATATTCAAGTATCGAAAGGCTTGGTGGCAAAGATACAATTATGTTGTATCAGCAGCCTTAGATGCTGGATTGGCTTTCATGGGAGTTCTTTTGTACTTCACACTTACCATGGAGAACAGAAGTATAAACTGGTGGGGTTCAGCTGGTGAACATTGTGATCTGGCTTCCTGCCCAACTACTAAAGGTGTAGTTGTTGAAGGGTGTCCTGTTTATTAAATGTCCTTCCGCGACAAAATTAAGCTACTTTAGTTGGATCATTAGAGAAATTGGAGGGTGGGGTAAAAAAGCATTCGTAAATCATCAGGCTTCTCTAGCTCTCAAGTCCATTCTTTTAAGCTTTTAAGTTCTGTGGATGTCTGTGATTAATCATGATTCTTATACAATTAATCATCTTTGGTTATTTTTTCAGTTTCTGGATAACGTTCTGTATATATTGCGGAACTGCATAACAAGGTTCATACTTCTTACAAGTTAAATCTACTACAGTTGAAGAAAGTACAAGATGGTTAATACAGGTTGAATGAAAGAAATATGCAGCTTGAATGAAAAACATTTCAAGATGTTCAAGAAAAATTCAGAAGTGAAATGCAAAACTTTTTAAACACTTGTGCGTATAGTTTTATATATATATATATATATATATATATATTGGAAGATTTATCTAAAATGTATATTACAACTCTTAGAAGAGACGCACCAGAAAGGAAGAGAACATCATAAAAGAGATTTCGAAGCTGATGACGATGGAGCAGCATATCTAGAAGAGAAGCCGCGAGACAGAGAATCATCATGACCCTCATCCCAACATCCATCATCGAAGTTCTGAGCATAGCTCAAAGGATCATACTTAAACCCACCCGCTGGTTTTGGATTCTTGGCCCTGAAAGCTGCTCCTATATTATAACAAACACTTCGCTGCGGTGCACGCCTTCTAGTATCTGTCCAAATTCTTGGCTTCCTCCATGGAAGCTTAAGCTTGAGCCGACCCCAGCATGACAGCAGCCCTGTTGCTTCATCATCTGTATTCCTAGGAGAAGGAGAAGAAGAAGTTCTCTCTATCATTGCTTTGAGTTTGAGATGAGAACAACTATTCGTTTTGCCAACTTGTTGGGTTGTGCCTCTTCTCTCCTTTGGTTGAGGATTTTGAATGTGTGGCAGAGAGAAGATGGCATATAAAAGTCGATGTCGAATAACGAGTCCCATTTTGTTTTCAAGGAGAAACGGAAGATGAGTGAAGAAATAATTTGTCATTTGCTTGCCATTTGCGAATCTCCGCCCGTACAATTACAATGCATGATAAATGCAGTGAATATTATTTGCACCATTCCACAGTGGACACACGTCGAATAATACAAGAATCTCTGTAGAGGACAAAATGTATGTGTAGCTGTTATATCCAAAAGCAAACTGGATTTATAAAAAAAAGTCAGTAAGCCGAGCTAGCCCAGTATAAATATATTAACTCATGTTGGCATTAAAATAAGAGGTCGGCTTCATCTTTAATCTTTACTTTGAGAAAACAACAGAAAACCGAAAGGTTAAAATGATAGATACCGAATTTTTACTATTAAACAATCAATTGCTAAAAAAACATGCTAATTAAAGATAATGATTTTAACTTGGGATGTAATTCTTAAGCTCCCAAAGGGCTTATCGTTATACAAAGATAAGATTCTTTAAAATTTTCCCAAGATGAAAAGAAAAGATTGAAAAACCAATAACACCACTGGACGTCAAGGCCATTATGAAACAAAATGCCAAAAACGGCATATACATATCCAAGTCAGCTTGAGTTTGTTAACTAATGTCATTCCATCGAATTCTTCCCCGAGCAAAACACTGATACTGTGACACTGTTACAATGGCAGTGATAGGTAGGACTGGGCATTTTCAGGTTTGGATTAGATTTTGAGTTGATCAGGTTGGAAAATAATTCATCCGAACTCAATCTGAATTTATAACCCGATCTGATCCGAATATATTCGGATCGGATCATGAAATCGGGTTAAATTCAGATTGGATCATGTTCCAATTAGATTGTGTTGGGTTCAATTTGCAGAGCTTCTAAATTAAGCCTGTAAATTTTAGATCTGCATTTTGAATTGGTGACCCACTTTCACAAATTTCTTGCCAACTAAATTTATTCATGCATAATCTTCTCTCAATGCTTATAAAAACTTAGTTTCCTATTCAATGATCAATGTACAAAACAAGTAACATGTAACAAAAACGAACACTTACAAAATAATCATACCTTATTTTGTTTGATTTCCAAAGAATAGAATGCCAAATTTGAAGTATTTTCATGTATCGAAATATAGAGATAAGAATACATATAGAGATAAAAATAGAAGGTTGTTTGGTGCATTTATCTTTATTATGCATGTATAGAGCAGTAGATTCAATCATAGCAGGTCCAGTCGTGGGTTGCAAGGCAATTTCGGTCGTGGGTCGTGAAGCAACAGATTCGATTGGCCGTGGCTGTGTGTGCGAGTTGCATCAGTGGCTACGTGTGGAAATTGCGCTATGTCTATCTCTGCTTTGTGTTTGCGTCGGTGTGCTGTCGACTATTGGATGCCAACAACAACTTTGCTTTTGCGATTTGTTTGTGTGTGTGCGAAATCATGAAGTCATGAACCATGAGAGAGAGGCTATGAAGATGGTGAGAAGGAACAATGTGTGTGATTGTGTGTGTGTGTGTTTGTGGCTATGAGCGTGTGTTCTAATTTCATTTTATTTTTTATTTGTTTAATTGTTTTTAATTTTTTAATTTTTTTAGCCCATGCGATTGGATTGTCATCAGATTATGTGACACAAATGGATCCAATCAGGTTTAATTAACAATTCAATCAGATCTGAACTCGATATTTTTTGAATCGAATCGGGTTAGGTCAAATCGGGTCAGATATTTTGCCACCCCTAATGCTAAGTTTAGGCTATAGGAGTTTTTACACTTCTCCTTCAGATATGTCCACATTCAAGCAAATGAAAGATCACACGCCTTTGATATTATAGAATTACTGAAACATATAGAAAGAATGTCCATGGGCTGCATTATTGATGCCACTCAGAAACTGTGCAATCGTATTGACGTGCTCATCATTCCAAGCTCATTTATTCATATAGAGCTAGAGTTCCCTCCTTGACCATCCATTTGGCGGACACCTGTTAGTTCATCCTAGCTTGGTTTTCATTGCAGATAAATAAACACAAGAAGAAACCGTGCTACAACAGAACTAAACGTACAGCTCTATGACCAACTCAAGACAGGGGCTCTATATAACAACAGCATCTACGTTGGTTTAGTACACATAGCATATTTGATTTTTATCAGTAATCAAAATGACAGCAGCAAGAGGCAACAAATTATTTCCGCTAAGAGCATTTTAAGATATGAACAAACTACTTAAAGCTTGCAGAGCTATGCCAACTCAAAGTGCGAAAGCTTAAGGATAGACAAGACAACATCTGAGTGGTCATGAGAGGTAGAAAGTACAATCCAAAGATTAAAAATAAAAAAAATGAGGTAGAGGCTACATGGACTATCTACCAAAACTGACCTTGAATTTCACTCTTCATGAAAAGGAAGCTAATATGAGAATATTTATAAGCTCCTACAGTCATGTAAATTGCCAGCACTTAGCTGAAGAAATTCAAGGACACAAATTACCAGTTACCAGTCATCACCGAACAGAAAATGGCATGGGCCAATAGGCTACATTTTGACTGCCACCTGTTCTGCTGAGCTTTTTTTCACAACTCCTCTGGAGCACAACTGATTCAATAGATCCAGAGCCTCCTTAGCTAAACCTTCATAAGCTATGCCTTCAATGAGAATGGTGTATGTAGCTTCAGTGGGTTTACAACCCCTCGTTACCATGTCTGCCAAGATGTCAATAGCACGATAGGTCTGCCGAGCCTTACAAAGTCCTAACATGATAGAATTGTAGGTGATAACATTAGGCCGTACACCCAATCTTTCCAAGTCATGGAAAAGCTTAATTGCTTCATCAACCTTGCCTTCTCTACTGAGTCCACCAACAAGTGAAGAGTAGGTAATGGTATCAGGCTTGAGACCTTTTCTGCGCATCTCCTCCAAAAGCTTCATCGCTTGCTCTGTCTTCCCCACCTTTGAGAGGCCATCAATCACAGTATTGTAAGTGATCAAAACTGGAGAACAGTGCTTGGTACTGAGCTGATTAAGTATCTCAACTGCTACATCAACCTTCCCATCTTTGCATAATGCAGTGAGCAGAGTATTGTAGGTTACAATATCAGGGTAACAGCCCCTGGAGACCATAATCTCCAAATACTCAATTGCTCTGTCCATTTTCTTCTCTTTGCAGAAACCATGAAGCACTGGGTTGTAACTTAAGGAATTGGGAGTACACCCATGCTGAGGCATTTTTTCCAGAATGTCGATTGCTCGACCCAATAAACCCTTTCGACACAAGAAATTAATCAAGATGTTGAAAGTGACAACACTAGGGGAGCAACCTTTGTGAACCATTTCAGCTAATAGTCTCTCAGCATCCATCCACCTCCCAGTGCTACACATGCTACGCAAAATAATATTATGTGTAATCACATTGGGTTGACATCCATAGGATGGCATGTCATTTAAGAACTCGATTGCTTCATCCAACCTTCCTTCCTTACAAATTCCATTGACAAGAACATTATAAGTAACCACGTCAGGATTACATCCTTTGTTCCTCATCTCGTCTAAGAGCTTCATTGCCTGACCAACCCCACTTTCTTTGCAAGTTGCTTCAATCAATATGGTGTATGTAATTACATCCGGATAACACTCCTTTTCCAATTGTTTGTGAAGAACTTCCATGGCAAGATTTAATTTCCCACTGTCACACAAAGTTCGTAAAATAGTGTTATATGTAACAACATCTGGTGCAACACTCATTCGCTCCAAAAGCTGTAAAGCATTATCAATCTCCCCCAATCTGCAATACCCACTAATCAAAACATTGTAAGTTATAACATCAGGAACTGCTCCAGAATCTTCTACAATCTCCATAACCCTTGTGGCTTTCCTAGTTTTACCGACTTTACAAAACCCACGAATTAAACTTGTGCAAGGGATTATATCAGGAATATGACCATGATAAACCATACTCTCAAGAAACTTAAACCCCTCTTCAAGCTCCCCATTTCTAACCAATCGACGAAGATGATTATTACTCTCAAAATCCTCAAAATTTGGCAAAGAATTCTCCATGCCCGAAGAAATATGACCATTGTTCAAATGTCCTTGTACAAATGCCTCACCATGCTTCATTTTACCATTAAAACTAAGTGTTTCGACTTTGGAAATGGCAAAAACCCGGTTCCACCTTTGCTTTTGGAACCCTTTATGCTTTTTACAATTTACACTGTCGGCAGATTGAAAAAAAAAAGAAACTTTGCAGCCCATATGAACTTTCCTAATAGCCGCCCTAGCCCTAGCTACATCCCCAGCCCCAGCACTGAAAGGACCAGTATTTCTACAGCTTTCTCGAGTGAAATGTTGAAATGAGCAAAACCCTTCATGGGCATGATTTGCCGGTACTATAATATCCATATTTTCAGCTTCAAACGTATATTAATGATAAAAAGTTCGTGCTCCAACAACAAAAGGGTTTTAGAGAGGGTTTTGTAACAGAACAACGAGATAATTTATCAAAGACGTTAAAGAAAGGAATATAGAGAGATACAGCTTACTCTGAGACTCCTGTTAAGAAGTGGAAGATAGAGAAGCTTCAGGGAGAAGAGTGCTACTGCCGCCAAGGCCTTGTTTCTTATCCTGTTTGTGTTTCCTCTGGTTCCGTAACTACTGCTTTGTGCGGTGGAGGCCTGGCATTCTATGAAGTGACAACAACATTTCAGCAAAGTAATTCAACAAAGTACGCCTAATTAGGTTAATTGATCTATCAAAAAAAAAAGTGTTAATCGGACCGGTTTATTTTGTGGGCTGGATTGATTGGCGCACGAAGACCCATTTGACAAAACTCTGGTCTATGTGGGCCGGAAGCTCAATTTCCAAGTCAGCTGATATGAGATTGTACAATCAATAAATTCTGATGTTTCTTTTATTTATTTATTTCTTTTTTCCAAAAAAATAAAAATAAATACATCTTTCGTTACATCATAACAGATTATCATAAAAATTAAAATCTCAAAATTTAATGTTGAGTTTATTTAATTAATGGTTTAATGATTAGTTTGGTGAGTTTAAATAATTACACTCTTTAGGAAAAAAAAATGTACAAATTAAATTTTTTTAAGTGTAAACAACCCTATTCTTTATGAAAGTAGCCTACTTACTATTTTTCCCTTACTTTGATACCAGAAAAATAAACATTCTGATTCTGAACATAACTGTTTACAAGTAATCTACCACTTAAAAAAAAGATGGAAAAATAATTCAGCACTAAATTCATAAGTGAGTCAAAAGGAGAGGGAAGTGAGTTGACACCAATATTTTCAATATTTTTTTCGCTCTTATGTTGGTAATTAGTAGGCAATTGTTAGGTTGATGCGCAGAATGTTGCAAAATTACTCGACGGTAAACTTGATTGGTGCCAAGCGGACAACAAGTATGTTAGGCTCTAGAAGCAAAAGTAGGCAGCTATGTTGCGTACTTCATATATATGTTGACGAGATTCAATGTATAATCTTTGAAACTTGTTGCCACAAAATCGCTCTCAAAGCTTCTTAAAATTTATAAAGCTTGCCTCTTTGATCGAAACACTTTGACGCGTGCATGCTAGTGCTATCATGCTTCATGTAATCTTTATATTTTATTTGATTTGGATTGCCATCTACAAGCTGGTGGGGTTTGTTAGGTGTTTAATTTGTTGTCGTTTTCGGAGATGTTCTAGGAGAAGTGCTGTTAACCAAGATATTTTTTCAGATTTGGGTTGCCAATTTCGTGTGGACTGGACTGTCTCTTTTCCTTTTCATGAACTTTTTGTCTCTTTTAAGTGTATATTTTCTAATCTCTGCTAAACAGGAAAGAAAAAAAAAGTGTATATTTTCTTTCCAGCATCTGGATTACAGCACGAACCAAAGTTAGATCCTTGTTATTATTCAAGGAAAAGAGTTTTTGAAAACAGGCTTTTGTTTTAAATAATAATATTAGAAATATAATAAAATTTTTTGCTGATTTTCTAAAAATTTCTTTTTAAATACGTTCTCTATTGGCATGTTTTTATCAATAATGTGTTGTTGAAAAAGGCTTTGGGCATGAGTCAGGAGTTTTAAAGTATTTTTGTGAGCATGATTTTAGAACCAGTTTAATAAACTTTGAAATGCCAATTTTTACCAAGGCAACTACTTATTTCAAAAAAATTTTGGGATTTCTGATGGTTAACTTGAATGAAAATTATATTAGTTTATATTGTTGGTAAAAGTCATCACTTCCTCAAATCCCTTTCTCTTTGACACAATCCGTTTATCTTTTGTGGTATCAGAGCACATTTTTTGTTTTTGTTTTAAATATATTTTATATAAGTTGTTACGAGCTAGATTTCATTTAGTTCATGATATATTTTCACAATTGATAAATTTGATGATAATTTTGATAGTTTTTATGAAGATCCATTTGTTGTTTTAGAAAAAGATTATGATATTGGATACAAACTAATCATTGTATAGAAAATATTAGAACATGCTTTTTATTGTAGAACTTGAATTAGTAGATATTAGTATGGAACATCCAATTTTAGATGATTTAATAGATGAAAGATTAGGAAATACAAAGCTTCTAGTAGATTACATTCCCATTAGTACTTGAAATAGAAAGAAAAATAAGTGTTTAGCATTCATTCTCTCAAAATTACCTATATTAGAATGTAGAAGATTAAATTTATATAATTATAGTAGGGAATTAAAATTATTAGACTATTATGAGAAATTTAGCTTTAAAAATTAGAAATCAGATAGAAGACTTTAGAAATTCATAATTTATAGTGTATGAATTTCCAGAGATTAGACTATTTAGATTTAGAAATTAGTAATAATAGGATAGTAAAATTAAATTTGACAAAAAGAATTAAAGTTAGTTGTAATATAAAACATTTAGAAAATTAATTTAAACATATTCCACATACTAACAATAGTAACAATAGTCAATAAAACTTTATAGTAGGTTCATTAATTTATTTAGGACAACACCTAAAGATCAATTTAGAAAAGCTCAAGGAATTTCTACTATAACTATGAAAATTTTAAAATTAGCAATATAATTTTATTGAGAAGAAATTTGGAATATATTAAAGAATTATTATTTAAATTTAATAGTCAAATTGAAAGATTTCATAGCAAAAGAGAAATAGTAGAATTAATGCAACTATTAGACATAAAATCGCCTAAACCTATAGAATTAGAAATTAAAAGTCTTGTAGAAGCTTTAAAAGCTGAGATAGAAAATATTAAATATACACAAATAAATTTACAAATACTATTAGTTTGATAAAATTAATAGTAAGTGAATGAATTTAGAAAAAAATAATTGATAGAATCATTGGAACAGTTAAAAAAAGAATCTCTAAATATTAATCCAGTAGATTATGGTTTTAAGGAATTTAATCAAGATAGTACTATTATTAAATTATTAATCAAAGTTTGCAATAAATTAGAAGATCTGGAAGATAGACTTATTAAACTATATCGAAGTTTTTAAACCTTTAAAAAAAGTAAAGGCGTTGAATCACATTTAAAGCTCAATAATTTAATAAATAACTTAAATAAAGAATTATACGTATTAATAAATAGAGTTGAAAGATTAAATTTAAATAGCCTAATTTTAGTACCTAAAAAAATAGGTATAAAAGATATTTTAGGACCTAAAATAGTATTAAATTGCAATGAAACTAATAAGAAATAGCAATATAGATGTTATTATAGCAGAAAAATTAGAAAATCATTGTCATCTTTAAGTAAAGGTAAAAAAATTATAGAAAGGGAAAAAGTATAATAGATGTAGGAGAACCAAGTAGATTATTAGAAAAAAGTTGTAATCAAACCGATTTATTTCTTCACTACATTTCTCTCTCTCTATCTTTAATTGATTACCGAAATTTTATTAAGACATGTGTCTTAATTAACCTTACTCAATTATTGCATCTCTAATGATAATGTCCTAATTGCAATTTAGCTACTATATAAATAATGACATCAATCCTTATCGTTAATATCACAATTTCTCTGAGCCCAAAATACTTAGACGTATACATAGATAATTGGTGGCATTGATACGCAATCGGTGTTATATGATAACAACAACAGTATATCACCCGTATCTTATTCTCCAATAATATCTCCACACGTGTCATAAGATTTTGGTCTAATTGTCTTGATAATGACTTAGTTATCTTATCTACTAAACCTTGCTATCTCGAATCTCTGTTTCACGTGATCTTAATAATTTAACCACCGTCTTTTCATAATTTTTAGTTAATCATTCTGTTCAAAAAGATTCTTTCACTTTACAGTCATCCTACAAAATATCTTCGTTGCAACTGCCATGTGTCACAACCTTAAGCCAATGCTCAAAAATATCTTCGTCCTTGCGTAGTAATTTAATCGAGAGAATTATAAAGTACATGCTGACAAAAAATTTGACACGTGTCCGTGACAGGTAGGCCACCTTCCTTTCTCTGTACTTTTCTTTTCTGTTTTCACTTTATTTGTTTTTTATTTAATAAAGTAATTTCTTTCCGCGACACGTTCAAAGGCTGATTAGTAAAAAGAGCCTATAACAGTTGAGATTTACAAGAAATAAACGCGTGGTTAAGAAATTGGATACGTTGTCGCTCTCAATTTGCGGTAAAAGACACGTACAGAGACCTAATATTTGAGTGGCTGTAGGTGATTCTGCGTGGTCAAATAGTGGACTGCTACGTGTCCCACCAGGTTCGTCCAATTTTTTTATTTTTTTATTTTTTACGTTTGGCGCCGTTAGTTTTCGAAACAGGACTACCTCGTGTTGCTTGATTGCTTCGAACTTGATCGCTCGGCTCTTTGAGCCATTCAGGGATACGTTAATGAACAGAGAAACAATTATCACTTAACTAAACGATTTGATTTCACTAATTGTTTTTAAGAGATTATTTTCACTTTTTTATATAAAAAAATGAGGAAAGGCAAGTTTAAATATAATTTTTACTTATTTTATTATCTTAAGCATTGAATCCAAGCTTATAATGGGAGAAATTATTTTCACTTTGATTAAGTTAAGAAGAAAGAAAATTAATTTATCATTGCACATTTATATTCAATTAAAAAATAAAAATATTATTAATTTATGATTGATGTCATTTTTAAAAAGTAGTCATACATAATTTTTTATTGAAGTTAAAAACACTAAAACGAATATATATTAACTAACAAAAGGCCTACCAAACATCAAGTAAAAAAACTTCATTTTTGTCCAATTTTATATTTTACATATCACTTAACACTAACTTAAAAATATCAAATCAACTATTAATTCATTTCTTAGAAATTGAATTATTATATCCAATAAATTTAGAAAAAAATTATTACAGCTCATTTCATAGGATAAATATTTTAGAGTTATATTTTTTTATAACTTATTGATTTATTTATTATTAAAAATATCAAATCAACTATTAATTAATTTCTTAAAAATTGAATTATTCTTATTAATGAACTGAGAAAAAAATGTTACAATTCATTTCATACGATAAATATTTTACTATAACTTGTTGATTCATTTACTATCGCATAAAAAAATTTTAAACGCGAAAATTTTGTTTATCATATATTTTATACAAGAAAAAATGTGAAGGATTGTGGGTGCTTTATATGTTATTATATATTTAAAAAAATTAATCCAAAAAATTAGAGAAAAAACAGGAAATGAGTAGTTCACAAAAGTCAGAAGATCGAGTCCAGTCCAAGATCCGCTAGATGAACTGAAATTATTTAAATTACTGTTTGATATGCTGAAACAGCAGCTGCCCAAAATTCAGAAAGCGATTTAGAAGAATCCGAAACCCTAGGTATTCAACAGCAAAATAAAAAAAAAAATCGCAAAATCAACATTACACCGATTGATTACGTGTGAAGATCAGGTGGGGGCATCTCCAGTGTTTTGTTATATATATTCTTTCGCAGATATTTTTCGTGGCTCTCTCTCTCTCTCTCTCTCTATTTCTCTAGCTGTCTCTAGTAACAATTTCATTGTCTCCTTTGAAGAAGCAGATCCATTGTTATCTAGTTTCACGTTTCATTTATTTTTTCAGCTCCCTTTCTTCGTAAATTTTGATGTCGGCGTCCATTATAGATTTGCATTTTTGTGTATTTACGTTTGTATTTCGGAATCTTTGAGCTCACTTTCTCGCTTAATGCGGGTTCCCTTGATCTAATTTGTTGCTCGAATTTCTTACGAGCCTTCATTTTGAGGTAATTTGTTGCTCGAATCTCTTACGAGCCTTCATTTTGAGGTAATTTTCCGTATTCAAATTGTTTCCGTACATTTTTCATTGGAACAAAATGTGTTTCTTCTGCAATTTGCTTTGTATTGGCTTGTTTGCTGAGAAACCTTCATGGAAAATGTAGGCGCAGAGGAATCTGATAACTTATTAGTCATTTGAAACCAATTTCAAACTCTTAACGGGCATTGGATTCAAAGTTACTGTTTCTTAACCGATAGTTTGCAAAATCAAGCGCAGTGTCATGGTTTATAATTTATGTCGTTGGATTTATTGCACTTCTTTTTGTTATCGTTTTGCAGCGTTTACTTTCTTCAACTGATTTCCTTTTTATTTCGTTATATGTTAGATACTTGTTAGACAAGAGCGGAGATTGATTGGAGGAAGATGTGCATTTGGCTTTCAGGTGAGACATGATTCTTCCTTTTCTTTAAGTTTCTTTCCTACTTGCTTTTGTTTGTTTTGTATAGTGCTTAGTACAACTTACTTTGAAGCTTGTTGGGACTTCTTTGAAAACTTTTATTGAATGGACTCATTGTTATTCCATGGGGATGTGAATGTATGTCAGATTGAACACGTTTTTGCCACAGTATTTATCTTTTCATTGGCTGATATTGCATCAGATTTGTACCACTACCATATTATATTGCTTTATTGCTGGAAAATCATCATAGTTGGTCCTTCTGAGTTTCATAAGTTAATTCAAGGTTCATTCAACAAGCATATCACTAAAAATCACATAAAATATTGTGATGAACATCATGTTTGTCTGGATATAATTAATTAGCAAACAATTAAATAAGTTGTTTCTTAGGGAAGTTATTAACTTTCAGCATTTGTGGTTCATCATTAAGTATTTAATTCAAAAATTACCCGGGTTTCCTTATTTTAACAATAGAAGAAAGTGTAGAATAATTTTTTTGTGGTACTTCTATAGCGGGCGCCACACATTATTTGTACCTAATTTTGAATGTAGAAATTTCATTTACTTTAGTATTTACTAAGGTATATGTAAAGTAATAATCTAGCCGGCAACTTATAGTGAGTGACAGTGCCACATGGCTCTGTCCGGTTAATCCACATCTTCTGCACTCTTAAAGAGTTACAAAATTGTACCACGTGTCTAGGTGCTCACTACGTGTAGCCACTAAATGATCATCAAATCATTTTCATTCCCAAATATGTATACACACACACATACATATATACATGTATACATAGATGGTGAGTTGTTAGAGAATAGAACAAGTTGTAATGAATAAGACAATGATGCTTCTTCTTGTTGTTAAGTCTATATGTACGCGTTCTTTATGCAACTTTTAGGGCTTACTATACAAAATATTATTTTTCAAATATAACTAGATTCATTGTGCAAGCTACCTTGGGTGTATAATTACAAAAATGTTCAAACAATATGTATAAGAAAGCAAATGAGAGGTTTGATTAGGCTTGATATGTGTGCCATGGTGGAAATGCTATTATGATGAAATATTACTTTTCATAATGGTTTAACTCGCATGTTGGAATGAAACAATATAGATAGGAGATTATTTAATAATTTGTTGGTGATCTAAAGAGGCATTTTGGTTTAGATCAATTTGTTGCAATGAGATTTGGACGTTATGGATGGTTGGCTTAGAGTTTGGCCACAAGATGATATTTTGGTGAGAAAGAAAAATAAAAAATAAAAACCCCTCTCTTGATAACCTTTTGTAGAGATGCATGATTTGGGAATGTGATAAAGTTTTAAATTGAAGCTTTTATTTGTGAAATTTGAGAAGCATCATTTATGAAAATTGATTTGACATTTTCATAGACAATTGCTTCTTGGAACATTGAAAAGCATTGTAGGAGAAGGAAATATTTTATGTTGATGGTAATCCTTATTAGGTTTCTCAGATAAAATACGGCACTAGAGTGAACTCTTAACCTGATGGTGTGGAATATGGCTTGATGGGAAGATTTTCACATCCCTTTTCACTATTGTACTGAAGATAAGCACGGACAAATACATATGTTTTGGATGAAAGAAGCTTGTTTGAAGTATAAGGTAAAACATGCATGCCTGGAGCAGAAGAGGAGAATATTTTCTCAGTTGAGGTTTGCCTTTACGCATTTGTATTTTCATTTCTAGTGAGTGACATATTTTATTGATAAAAGCATTTAGTCTTGACTATGGATGCTATGTTGGTGCTACAATTATACAATAACAATAATATCCACCATAAGCCATTAATCAGTTGCATCTGATGAGAAAATCCACCAAGAACGCCCAAAGTTTTTTTCCGATGTTAGGGTCCTTCACATAACTCTCAAGTGTCATTATTCTCTTCTCCCAATCCACATGTTTGGGTCAATGCACTATTCATATATTTACCCTATTACAAAGTTGAAATTGAAATTGAGATGATAGTCACATTTTTATATTTTTGCTTAACAACAAGGCAATGTTTGGATGAGAAAATCCACCAAGAACGCCCAAAGTTTTTTTCCGATGTTAGGGTACTTCACATAACTCTCAAGTGTCATTATTCTCTTCTCCCAATCCACATGTTTGGGTCAATGCACTATTCATATATTTACCCTATTACAAAGTTGAAATTGAAATTGAGATGATAGTCACATTTTTATATTTTTGCTTAACAACAAGGCAATGTTTGGAGTATTGGAGCATGGGTGCAAGTTCATGCCCAAGATCAACATTGCTAGTGTGAAGTCCTGGGCATGTATGTAAGACTAAGGTTGACTTGAATAAGCACAAGGCCTTTAAGGTGCATTGGCTTCGTTCTTAGTCGAAGCTTTCTTTGCCTGGTGCTTGTTGCGTTGAAGAGCTTGGAATTAAAATTGTAAAGATAAGCCTATTGAAAGTGGATGATATCGTGCATGGTAGGAGTTGGTCATTAAATGGGTCAGGTTTTCAAAATTTTTGTTTACTTAATTGAAATTTTTGTGCCAATTGAGAAGCCATGTTGATTGTAGTGTCATACACAAGTCTAGTCTTGAACATTTATGATTTAATAGGGTATGGTAAAACAAAATAATTTGTGTTGGAAGCATTGGGAGTGAGGAGTTTCAAATACTGAGAAGGAAATACATAGAAATGAATTTCATTTTTAGTAAATCTATTCACTCTATCTGTAATCGACCAGATCCCGTATCCGATGTGGGTGTTAGAGCATTGAGAGGTTTAAAAATGTCACTTTATTAATTGACATGGAGTGTGTAAAGATGAGGTTGTTGATGGATGTTTACTTGTAATAGTTTGTGTAATGTTGCGATGTTAGTGCTTGGAACAATGTAAGAAATAAGTAGAGTGATGTCATGAAGGGTATAATACTTTAGTGGGAGACAAGAATAGTTTTCAAATATCAAAGAAATATGCAAGTAATTTGTATTGGACTAAAGTTCACATTCCTCGTAAGAGATTAGCAATTTATTTCCCTTTTTTGCATAAGGTGTGGAACATGCGGGAAAAGTCATTATTGGAGTTTCTTTTAGAACTCTTAAAATTCCTTTAAGGTGAAGTCATGTAAAGATTTAGCAATAATAAATCAACAATTACTCTTTTTCTAGTGTGTATAGAAAGATGGGCCTTCTGAAAAGTTTGCTTATTAATAGGACTTTATAACACAAATTAAGTTAAAATTCATTCAGTAATTGTTGTATGCGCCGGTTTGTTTGAAATGGATAAAACACTGTTCTTGAAAAAGAAGTTGAAGTGCATTTGTGGACGCCAAATGTTATCAATAACATATGTTTAAGTTGATAGGTAAAAGCTCAATAATGGTATTAAAGTTTAAATGCAGATAAGAGCTCAATAATAACATATGCGCCAGTTTAGTTGAAATAGATAAAAGACATTTCTTGAAAAAGAAGTTGAAGTGCATTTGTGGATGCCAAATGTTATCAATAATATAAGTTTAAGTTGATTGGTAAGAGCTCAATAATGGTATTAAAGCTTAAACATAGGTAAGAGATATAAGTTGATAGGTAAGAGCTCGAAAATGGTATTAAAGCTAAAACATAGGTAAGAGCTCAATAATAACATATGCACTAGTTTGGTTGAAATTGATTAAACACTTACCTTGAAAGATGCCAAATGATATCGATAACATAAGTTTAAGTTGATAGGTAAGAGCTCAATAATGGTATTAAAGCTTAAACATATATTTTCCTAGGTAAGTTAGATGTAGTCAATAGGTTTGTCATGTCTCAAGTATAAGCTCAACAACAACAAAAATACATTACAAACCCAATTTGTTTCAACCTATTTAATATAGTCGGGGGATTTGATGCAAATTTCTTGGTTAAATTGCCTGTAATATTATCTTAAATTACCATTAAGCCAAAAAATTGTAGTGGAAAAGGGTGTATTAAAGTATCAATTTTCAGCGCTGGTGAGAATTGTTAACATTCCTAATTTAGTTTACAAGTGATGATCAACATTAGTGTCATTGGCATAGGCATTGCCACTGTTAGCACTGTGGCAATTTTGATTTCAACATTACTACTTTCAGTCTGTCTTGCCATGCTCAATGTCGATGCCGGTTATACTCTCTCTGTTACTACAATAGAAAAAGTATAGTAACTGCACTATGTTAGATCAATCCATATGATTTAGTTTAGCTTTAGTTAGTGATCATATGATTAAGTTGAAGCTATAGAATAAAAACCTTTCTAAACTTATTTGGTGCATTATTTACACAATGGTTTAGCTTAGTACATTAAACTTCTCTTATTGGTTGGACCTCCCTAGTTAATAGTTTAAACATGTGGGTTGGATGTCTTGATATAGGGTGCCTGCGTTTGTGTGGGTATATCTTTCTAGTTTAATTATTTTTTAGCACATGTAAGGCCCAATTTGATGTCAATTTTTACCACAGTGCTATAAGTAAGTTCTAATATCTCATATGGTTTATGCATGTGGGTTGAATATCTTGATATGCGGTACCTTCTTTTTGTGTTGTTAGAAATCTGTGGCCCATTTTATATATACCATAATGATGTAAGTTTTCATATCCAAGATAGTTACTGACCCTTACCCTTTTATCTTATAGATTAAGCTTTCTGCTTCATATATTAAGAATCATGTCGTGTTCTTTAATCCAAGAGATTAAGTAGAGAAATTTTCGATTAGATTAAATGAAAGTGGGAGCTTGGTGCAAATGCTGACCCCTTTACGTTGCATTTTGGTATAATGAGAAGTAAGCTGCTTTGTCAAAAGGTAAAGTCCATGAGAATAACTGAAAGGTCTTGGTGCAGCAGCACATCATTGTCCTTGGTTTTTGGAAAAATAGGAAGTAGCCTGTTTATGCCTTAGAATAAATAGGGAATATGGTAAGGTAAATGTAAATAAGACTCACTGCATGGTAGCTTGTTGTGATTTAACATCAACTACCTCTTTGCTTATTGTGTGATATGATTTTAGTTAACTTTATCTATCTCCCAATAAAACTTCATTGAAGTTGACCATACTTTGCCTATCTATCCTTGCACATATTTCTGGTTTGATTCTTGATTCCTGGCAGATTTAGATTTTGTTAATTATTTAGCATTAATCTAATCATCATTTTGAGAATGGTGCTACTGGTAAGTCATCAAGATATAATAGTTCAATACAAAGCTGTGTATATGGGCTACACACGGATTAAAATGAGTATATTTTGTTGCTAGGTATTGACAATGGAATTGAAATAAAGCTTGCAAAAAGTTGCATAAAAGAATTGCGACAGGCTGATTGGATATCATAACTCATTGTAAGGCTCTATTAGCTTTCTTCCATTTCTTTTCCTCAAACTGAGATTGAGGATTTCCATTTCTCTTTACCTTTTTCCCCCCCTTCCTCTATAATGCCTTTTATTTTTTATTTTAATCTAACACATGCTATGTTCATTTTCTGATGTTCGGGCTTCAAATCTTAAGGAGTTCAAGTCAAATCAGCCTGTTTGTATGAGTAAAAGATTCATATTTTTGAGTTTTTAATTGTTTGAATATTTTCCAATTCTATAATGACAAGTGGTCTAACTTAACTCAGCCAAGTCTTATTCAAATTAAGAGAATTATGTTCTTGCTATCTATCAAAATGTTGACATCTATTGTGTTGTTGCAACCCTTCTCCTTTATCCGGGCTTGGGACTGGCTGTGTATGCAACTAATGCAAGGGTAGATACAAAGGTGGAGTTATTGCAGCATAAATTTAAATTTTGCATTTCTAGTTTGGGTCTTTTGTAACCAAATTGTGTATGTTTTTTCAGTTATTTTGCTAGAAATTTTATTTTGGATGCGCTTAAGTTTTCTTCCTTCAGAAATTAATTCTTAAACTTCTTGCAGAAGTTACCTTTTTTTCATTTTCTTTTTTAATATATTTAATCTTTGTTGTCAATAGGTGAGCTACATCTGAAATTTAAATTTGCATCATGAACTTCTCCAGCACCCTATATGAATTGTTTCATCTGTTTGTAGGCAATGAATCCATATAAAGTGGTGAGCTGAAGATTAACCGTAATATTAGTCTTTACCTCCGACTTCATCAACAGCTTTAACTTGATTAACTTTTGACTATACAAACTGAAAATTTTAACATTTTCTAAAATTATATTATTTAAAAAATTGACACTGTAATGTTTGAGTAATATCAGAGTGGTTAGAATCATCCTGACATTATTCTGGCTTATTATGCAAGTATCCCGGGTTGAAACATATCCTTTATTTATTGCCGTGCTAGAGTTTTAGAACTTTAATTTTTCCTGTTCTTTTTATCCCTTAAATTAGAGCTGAATTACAGTTGTTGCAGTGAGAATTTGCTACATTACCTTTGCTGCTTCCTAAAAGAACACCTTTTTCTTGTTTTCTGGGAACCTTCAATGGTGAACTATATGTGTCAGCTTTTAACCCTGAACATGCTTTGTCCCAGTAATACATGCTAGTTTGTGTAAAAAGCTATATGAATAGTGGATTGCAAGTTATGCTGTTGAAATAGACCAGCAGAGTCTTATGTTTGTTTCACATTACGGTTTTCTGAGTCTGTACACTAGGTGTAGTGAGGGCAGATCACTTTTTAATTTTTGTGACTTAATAACACTCTATTTTAATATAACATGCAAGTAAGATTCTTACATATTTTTCTTTCTTCCTCTGTCTATTTCTATTTACAATTTTTCATTTTCTGGAATCTAAAGTTTGTCTATCCATTTAGTTGTGCACATATCCTTTTTCACTTTTATTTTGAAAGAAAAAGTATGTGATGAGTTTATTGTTCATTTATTTTATTTTAATAATTTTCTTATCAGTGTAAATGCAGTTCTGGCAAGGGTGGATAGGTCTTATTATGGCAACACGGGCTGAGAGGTAAGTTTTTGTTGCTGTTCATGTGTGTTAAAAGGGATGCAAAATGAAGAATGATAGACTAGACACTGTTAGGTCTGTAATCTTAGTTGCTTGAATTTGGTTGAGCTCCCAATCAACAATGCCTGAGAGTCTGTCTCTCTATACATTTCTCCAATTAACTGTTTGGTGTTACCTTTTTATTAGAGCAGACCAATAAGTATGTTTAATTTTTTTATTTTACTTTAATTAAATGAAAAAATGTGTTCCTTCATTTCACTTGTCCATTTCAAGGACGAAAACTCCTAAAATAAATGCATGGTGCAATTTCATTTTTCTTTATTACACTTAAAATCTTATGTTTACATTAATAGCTGGTTTCCTTCACCGTCACACATGCGCTGAAGTTAATTTTTTCAATAATATGAAACCAAAGTCTTTTAAACTGAAAGATCCGTGGTTTACATACCACATCTCACTAATCGAAGCATAACCCTCCCAACATTGACTCAAGTCAATTATCTGCATGCTCACCTTATTGAATGTTCTTCACTAATGCAGTTGCAGTCTGCTGTATTTACCAAGGAAACATTTCTGATTAAAACCATGGCAACATCAGTATTCAAAATAAAAGTACCAGTTTGCAGGCAACTGTACCCCAACTTTGTTGCTCTCGCTGGAGTCTCGTGCTGTGGCTGGCTAAGTTGGAGACGAACAGGTATCTGCGAGTCTTCTCCAATCCCTATATTGTTTGTGTGAAGTGGATTTCTGTTTGATCCATTCAAATCCCTTGTTCCATAAACCTGGGATGTGAAACTTTTCTGTTGAGGATGGCTTTAAAACATCCATCAATTTGTCAAAGTTTAAATCATACTAGTCTTTCAAGGTTGATTGAAGCTTGTGTTAGTTATTTAAACCTGTACCTTCTTATACAATTCCATGTTTTCTTGACGAATTAGGTTTACCTTCTTATAGAGTTCCACATTTTCTTGGTGAATGAGGTTTCCCTGCAACAAGGTCAATGATTTAGTAAGTCGAATCTTTTAAACCAAAAAGATTGGCTATTTGAATTGAAATTATATGATGGTAAATCAGTAGCCATTGATTCTGGGATTCACCTTTCGGTTTAGTTCTTGTATTTCGTCCATTAAAATTTGGTCCTGTACAATAGAAAATGTAAGTAACATTTATCTGCTATATGCACAGTAATTGGAAGTTTTACTAAGCACTGGATGGCAGCATAAAAAGACTTTTAAACCTTTTTCATTCGAACCCCTCGAAGACTCATTTCCAATTGATTCTCCAAATTCTGCAAGTCTTTTACACTCAAACCAGAAAGCTCTTCGCCCATCATTTGCCTGTTTGAACACATAGCATAGGCCTTTGAATTTGTATCGCTGATGTTCCATAACATTTTTACAGGGTATGTTAATGAGATGCAATTGATTTGCTTCACACAACAATATACATTGTGGTCTTCGGGCATTTTTGGTGTCAACAAATGCTAAGCTTTAAGCTGTACTATTTCAGTTTTTCTACTACGAGCTATTCCTTTGACTTTCAAGGTGGCCCATCTATTGAAAGCATATACCTGGTAAGTTCTTGATTCTCTTCTCTGCTAGTTTTGTAGCTAGGGCTGGTCAATTTGTTGCTGTCGCATCATGTCATATAAAATCTAAATCCATTTGTCGTACAACTATCATTTATACATCATAACATATTCTAGCTCAGTGTGCCAAATTCACTCTGAAGAATATAAATTTGGAGCTGTTCAAGTTTACTGCCCTGAGTTTATTTGATGCAAACCTAAATGATAATGCTTTCAGGGCAGTCTTAGAGGCTTCATACCTTGAGGGTTGAAAGCTGAAACTAGATGTTCTAAAAGTGAATTTTTCCATAAGTCCATATTAAAATTTTTTCTAGTTCACTTTTATAATCTGTGACTCTTGGCTGTCATGTAAAGTTCTTGAAATGGGATGTTAAGTTGATATTACAAGATTCTTCATTCTGAGGTTTTAAAAGTTTTCTCCAGTCTAGACTAAAAGAATAAAAGGGTGTTATACAAATATAAATACAGTGAAATATATTTTCCTCAAATCTAATATTTTATTAATAAAAGAAATTTTGGAAAGTTGAAATATGAGATTTGAGAGCATTTTGATATCTTAAAATTTATTAAATGTTAAAGCAAAATATATTATATATTTTCGTTTGTGTGTATTAATGAATAATATAGAACATTTATCTCAAAAGTTCTAGATTAGTTTAAATATGTTAGGGGGAGTACTAGATGTCCTTGGGTCTTTATCTCAAAAGGGAAAACGGATTTTTTATCCAATATTAAGCTGATGGTTGGTAATGGGCAGAGAGTTAGATTTTGGGAGGATTGCTGGATTAAGGAGGTTGCTCTCTGTGATCTTTTCCCTCGATTATATAGGCTTTCTCGAGGTCGTTAGTGCTCTACAGCTAGCATGTTTAAGTACTGTATTTCGTAGTGGAGTTGGGATTTTAAGTTCTGTAGAAACTTGAATGATAGAGAATATGAACAATGTGCTAAGATGCTTGGGACCCCACCGGGGGTTTCTCTTAATGATATGAAAGAGGATAAAAGAGTTTGGAATTTGGATAAATCAGGATGTTTCTCTACTAAATCTTACTTTCTTAGTCTCATAGATAACCCCAATACCCCCTCTTTTTCTCCTTCTCACCGGATTTGGAAGGCTAAAGTTCCTACAAAGGTGAAGATGATGGTTTGGTCTGTTGCTCATAGAAAAATCAACACAAATGACATGGTTCAGAAAAGAAGACCTAATATGGCTTTATTTTGGTGTGTCGTTTGTAAAAAAGCATCAAAGAATGTTGATCATCTATTTCTTCACTGCACTGCTACCTACTTTTTGTGGTCTAACTTTTTTAAGACATTCAATCTAAGCTGGTCAGCTCCTGCCTCATGTTATTCCCTACTTTTGGAAAGTTTTTCTTGCTTAAAAGGGACAAAAAAAGCAAGGGTTCTATGGAACTGTGCAGTCTTGGCTATTTTTTGGGTGGTGTGGAATGAAAGAAACCAAAGAATCTTTGATAACAAAACTGGAGAAGATCCTTCACACCTATGGGACAAAGTCAAGTTCTGGGCTTCCCTATGGGCATCTATTACTACTGAATTCAAAGACATCTCTCTCTTTTTTATTTTGCTTAATTGGGAAGCTTCTGTATCTTAAGAGGGTTGCATTCTTAGTGAGCTAGTGTTTTTGGGTTTTGGGATATTTTGATTTGTGCAGTTTTTTAGTGTTCTATTTAGATTGGGACTTCTCATCATTTTTCTGTCAATATGTAGTCCTACCAATCCTTGTACATGTTTCTTTTAGTTTTATAATATTTTGTTTCTTAGCAAAAAAAATATAGAACATTTGAAAAGAGGTATTTTTGTCGTACAATATCCCCATTCCATTCCATAAAAGATTCCATGTTTCAACCAAACAGTGGAAACCTTTACCTTCAATCCATTCCATTTCCTTTTCATTTCCAATATTCAAACTAGATTATGCAAGTTGGGTTGGGAGTTGATTGAAGGACAAGATTTTTTAGAGTCATTTTCATTTCTTGCTTAAGAAAAGAATATTGGTTTGGTTGTGATATTGGGTTGGGTTGCTGTGTTATGGTATAATAGGCTGCTTTTGCAACTGCAACAGGTGGTTTCACAGACATGCATCTATTTACAAATATATTGAACATGCCCGTTAGAGAATAAAAGATCATCCAAAGTGTTATCATTTTAGCTAAGTGTAATGTAAACAACAAAACATGAAACATGTCAGTAAGCACTAATGCAATGCAAAGAAAATGACAGAAAGGTAATGGTATTATGATCGATGCTGGTTGAGAACGTTGATGTACATCTTCTCTAACTTTTTTGGGTGGAAAACGTTAAGTTTTTTGAAAAAGAAGTCAGAAATGTAAGCATAGGTGTCCTGTCTGTCAACATTCAACCATTAACATGATTATCATTGATTGACCACCAGGTCAAATAAATTTTGCTTTAATAAAATATAAGAATCATACCGATGATTTTCTTGCAAATTTTGCAACTGTTGTCTCAATGCAGCTGCCTCCTGTTGCCAGAACTAGCATGTATGTACACAATAAATTAGATTCTAAGACACATTTAGTCATTCCCCAACCCAAACCCCCCCCCCCCCCCCCCCAACCCCCGCGGAAAAAAAAACGTTAGTGATCAATTGCTCAATTTGAGTACTGTTCCACATTTGTCTACTGTTTGGTGGCATATCTGGTGACTCATTTATTGAACAATTGAATTTAGGAATATAAGGTTTGTTTGGCAGCGCAGCTGCCCCAAACACATGCATAGTCTTTGTTGTTACTGCTTCTAATCTTATTAAGGTGCTCTTTAAGTCTTTTTATCCAGCACGAGCAAAATGTATGTATGTGAATTGATAGAGCAATCATGCCTCAAGTTTTCCTTGAAGGTAAAATTACAAATCAAATTTAAGAGTTAAAGAGTACCTTGACTTCAGAGGCAGGGTTGCCTAGTTGATGATGTTCCTCTTTTGATTTGCTGTATCGCTCAATCGCCGATTTCATGCTGGTGTAAGAAACATATATCAGATATGTGCTTTTGCTGTTTCTTACTAGGTAGATAAACAAACTATGACATCAGAAATTGCCACAAAAAATTATGTGTGGAAAATATTAACATGCTGTATTTAACTGTACTATGTATCTCAGTCTCTGCCTTCTCCCTTTCTCCAGCTTTAATTTTTGCTGTTCAAGGCTCAAGAGGTTTAAGACTACATCACTTAGAGCTACCCGTTGAAGACATGTTCCAAGGAATTTAAATTTGCAAATGCACAGACCAAAAGATAAGTTTCCATTTATTTTGCTTTACTTGCATGATACAAACTTCGGTCTCAATAAGTTCAGAAAGTGGTGTCTTTTCCATTTTGAATTGCTTACTAACTGAAATTAGAAATGTTCCACAGCTTGGCAATTGAATGTAATATGGGAACTATACTAATTGCATTTTTATACATTGCTGCAACTTTTATTCTCTACCATCTCCTCCCTCTCCTTCTAGTAGAATCCTTAACCCTGAGAACTTAAGGAAGCTAGTGTAAGTAGCTGAAATCCTTCTCTATTTCAGGGGTTCATTATTTAGTACAGAGGATTCAAAAACCCAGTCTGCAGCCTCTCACTTACAAGCTGGATTATAGTACCAGGCCAACTGAAGTTACTGATGTTACAAAACTAAGTACTACCCCTTTGCCCGTGGGGCTGGCTGTATGAAACTAGGCCAGGATTTTTGTAGCATCCTTGTGGTTCAAGTTATTGTGATAGAAGAAGAATTGCAACTACTTACGCCTCCTATAAGTGGTCACTATCTATCATCAGTTTCACCTATTTAATACTTCTAGAGAACAAGAAAGTGCTAATGCCACCTCACAAGTTTTAGTTTCACCTATTTAATACTTCTAGAGAACAAGAAATTGCTAATGCCACCTCATCAGTTTTAGTTACATATTAGTTGTTTTGATTGAAAACAAATAACAAGTTTGCATATCTGCCGTCATCTCAACTTTTTTGGGTATTGTTATCATATTTCACTCTGTCGGCTATAGTTGCATGCAAGTAGATTTGATTGAGAGCAAATAACATGCTTGTTTATCATATCAATCATCTTCTTCCTTTTTATTTTTGTTTTTTTCCCTTTTTCTATTCTAGGCTGCTGCTACCTTGAACTTGTCATATTCTGTTTTTGCTTCATCCATGCATACACTCTTGTCTCATTAGTGAAAGAGGCTGCACTTAAGCACCAATTCTAAAGGTTTCATGAGTCAAAAAAAAAAAAAAGAAGCTAGAAAGTTTGCATGGTACAGTATGCTTCCAATCAAATCAACCTATGTGGTCCAATAATGCTCTTAGAAGTAATTATTCATTCTATCATGTGTATTGTCCTTGAAGATCCTTTTTCGTGTAAAGTAGCGAACCCCAATCTGGTTTGTATTTGTTGACATGAGGCAAATTCAAATAAAAGGGCTACTTGACTAAGTCAGTCCTCAGCACTTATCTAGCTATTTGAACTTGACTCGTGATCAACTTGGATAGAGCTTTGCAAGGGATTGTGTAAATAGATCCATCTTGAACTTTGTGTTACAGGATTTGGCTTTGGAACTTTTTGAAAGAATACTCTCCCCAATTGTTCAACTCTAAAGTCCTAGATTTGAATTCAGTCAAACATTGTGAAGCGGTTTAATCAACGGATGCTTTTGCATCTCTGTCAATTATTACTTGAGAAATCAGAATGGAAAATAGAAACTTAAGCTCCATTTAGGACTATTGTGCTGTGGCAGCCTAGCTGCTTGGGTGCCACGGTGCAGCAATACCAAACACATTAATATTATAAAGATTCTATAAATCTTTTTGGGGCTGTCACAGCAAAGCAGAAGCAAGGCTTTTATACTAAGTTTGGTTTTTATACTAACTTTTTGAAAGAATACTCTTCCCAATTGTTGAACTCTAAAGTCCTAGATTTGAATTCAGTCAAACATTGTGTGTGTGTGTGTGGCTTTGGAACTTTTTGAAAGAATACTCTCCCCAATTGTTGAACTCTAAAGTCCTAGATTTGAATTCAGTCAAACATTGTGTGTGTGTGTGTGTGTGTGAACTTTTGTGTTACAGGATTTGGCTTTGGAACTTTTTGAAAGAATACTCTTCCCAACTGTTGAACTCTAAAGTCCTAGATTTGAATTCAGTCAAACATTGTGAGGAGGTTTAATCAACGGATGCTTTTGCATCTCTGTCAACTATTACTTGAGAAATCAGAATGGAAAATAGAAACTTAAGCCCCATTTAGGACTATTGTGCTGTAGTAGTCTAGCTGCTTGGGTGCCACGGTGCAGCAATTCCAAACACATTAATATTATAAAGATTCTATAAATCTTTTTGGGGCTGTCACAGCAAAGCAGATAAAAAAGCAAGGCTTTTATACTAAGTTTGCTTTTTACCTTTTTCTTCATGGGTGAGTCTTAGCCTATGTGTGTTATATGTGAGTGTGAGTGTGCGTGTGCGCATGCGCGTGCTTGTGCTTGCGTTTGGGGGGGGGGGGGAGGGGAGAGAGAAATTTAAATAAACAAACCAACCTCTGTTAAGTTTCTAACCATTTAAGCTGAAGTAGACTTGACAATGGACAGTGAAGGCAAGAGCTTATCTGAGTTTATTTAACACCTTAAGTTCGTTATCATGCCATGGTGTTGAAAATGGTAATTAGAAGTGGCTAAAGTATTATGGAGAAAAGCTTTTATAGGGCACAGCATATGCACTTTTCTATTGTAAATTCATGCCATCCTCTAGCCCAATATTAGTCACACTAGGTAAATGTTAGTTGATACAACTATTATCCACTTTGAAATTTTAGTAAAAAGGTTAATTATTACAATAGCAACTAATTCAATTGACCTCTGTTACTATTTTCATTGATATTGGGCAGATATCATCCTTTTGCTTTCTAACTTTTATTACATCACATCTCACATTGCTAGTGTAGTCAAGGCATGAGCCTAGGTCACAGTGCTATTATAGATGGGCCTAGCCTCAGCTATATTATGCTAGTGTCTTAGTAGATGTGCTTCAAGTGACAAGTTTACATGGAGCTCAAAAGCAAGTATATAGGGAAAAGGAGAGGTTGTAAAGTTTAGAACATTAATTTTTATTTATAATTATATTATACTATTGATATTACATTTGGGGTTTACCAGAGTGTAAATCCACATAATTATAACTTAGTCTGAGATTTATTGAGCATAGCTGAAAAATCTATTTCTAATAATGGTGAGGTTTACCCTGTGTTTCTATTTTTTAAAACACAGGAGGAAATGAGACCCTCTACAGGACTTGAACCTTTCCCCATGATAGAGGTAATGGTGTTTTACCACCAGGTCAACCACATCTACTTAGTTGGGCTTTAATAGTTACTTAAGGTATCACAGGCAGAGCTAGCTTGTGGACTCAATCGTGTGGATTGATCGATTGTTTCAAGAATGTGAGACTCTGCAAGATTGTAGATGCCACATCTCGTCACTAGCAAAGACAAGCCGAAACAAGTATATAAGCGATGAATTAGTTCTCACTGAGTAGGGCCTAGGCTGTACTGGTAAGGAAGCTTGTGGAAAGCTTGGAAAACAAATACTAGTACCCTTGGCTAAGGAAAGCTTGTTTAGCTGTGTAAAGCTCAAAACAAATATGCAAGGGTGAAGAACGCATGCTTGGTTATTGGGCTCAGATAATCAATTCATGGCATCCATCAGTAGTAATGTAAAGCAAAACTTGTGAACTCTACAATTAGTGGTCACACATTCAATGATGTCAATAAAATCATCTCATGGGCCAAATTTTGTTTTTGATCTAAGAAAGTAACTTGTAATAGGGACATTCTGGTTAACATTCATTGTTATTGATTAAAAAGTAGGTTGATTTTATTGGTTTAGCTTTTTGTGAGACTGACACCCTACAGGAGAGATTCATGCGAATGCGGGTTGACGATGACTTCCTGATCTTCTGGAATTCATAATGTTTTTGTAATTTAGCTGAATTTCAACGGAAACCATTGAACCGTACCAACTTATCTGAATTAGTATCATCACAAGTGTTGCAGCCAACAAATTCAAGCATTGTTTGGTTGTGAAATTGTTTTAAATTGTTGGATGCAACTTTTGCGTCTGATGCAGCCTTGGCCTTAAAATATGTTAAGAAGCAATGTGTGTTCTGTTTGAAGTAAAATTTGTTGACACCATTCTTTTGTCAAAGCTAATTGTGTCAGCACAAGATGCTACTCTGAAGGCAAACTTTTTACCAGTTCCTAGCCATGCAACTTATCAGCTTTTCTGCAAGATCACAAATCTCAAAAAAAATAACATTCGAACGTTTTGGCAAAACCTTTCTCCACTTGACTTTTTGCCTGTTTGCTATAGCTTGATAAGTGTTTATTTAATTAGATAATTACTTATTAAGATTTTTGTTGTTTCAATTTTTTTTTAGTAGAATGTTTGAAGGTTAAATAAATTATTTTGATTCTACTAATAAAAACTCAAATTTTAGGTTTAGTATAGGTTGACAAGGTTTTTTCCAAATGTCAAAATATTTAAACTAACGTGTATTTATTTGACAATTTTATTTTAAAAAATTTACGTATTAAAATACTTTTATAACTTTTAATAAAAATTCTTGTTGACTATCAAACAATTAAAATTTTTTTATATAAAAACCTTAGTTGTAAAAATTGTACTAATAAATGCTCTATTTAAATAAATTATGTTTGATAAGATGTATCAAATGGAGCCTTAGTCAAGTTGAGAATGACAAAAAATAAGTAAAATAACCTTCATTTTTTTTAATTATAGTTTAATGGTAATTAGAGTACTCGAATATATTTTTTTTCAAAAAAAAAAAAAGTAACCAAAATTCATCATAATTTAGGGTTTATTAAGTTCACATTTATAGTGCATTATAGAGGTCTACCGAGTATGGTTAGAAATTTACACTAATTAAAAACGAGACTTCTATCTCCTCACATAGTGAGATATATCTGATCTTAGTAATGGTGGGGGGACATACACTCACCTAAGGGTTGGTATAGCCTGGGTTTGGTATGTTTGAGCTAAGCCGAACCTAAACTGATGACCCTGGGTTGAGAATTTTTTAACACGTGGCCAACTGAGATTTGCTGGGTTGCGATTTTGTAATTCGTATGCCAAACTAAACTTGTTACGTACCGATTTAAATGTGGTTGGATTGGCTCAGTTTGACCGGTTTCAGTTTGAAATGGCGACCTCTTCATTTACCTCTATCTACATTTTGTGAAAAATGAATTATATAGTATTTTATAGAACTCGAACTGGTACCCTCAACTAACCCACCATTGGGCTAATCAAATCACAACCTATTTCATCCCTTTGTTATTATTGATTAATGGTAAAATAATTATCAAGGGCTAAACATGAGTGACCCTTGATTTTTGGGTTGAATACAAATACACTAAGAGGCTTTAGAGTCCCTAGAAACTATGGTTTGGCTAAAATCCTATAAGCAAATTGTTTCACTTGTGGTGTCAAATTTTATTATGAACATCATCAACGATTATAACATTAAAGAAACAAACAAATAAGCCATATTTACTATTCAAACCTTAAAGCAAAAAGATTATAAACCCAAACAAATACTAAACTGACCATAACTTTATCACACTACTTGCTACTATGGAATAATCAGCTAATTAATTCAGGAAAAGGGGTGCTAGCTGACAACTAACTTCTAAAATTTTATATTTAATTATTCATCTTCTTTTGAAAGTACAGGTAATTCATTTAGAGGAAAATCAAATAAAAGTTTATTTAAGGTACTCATTCAACATTGTTCAAATTGATTTTGTATACATAATAATTAAGTATTCAAACCTTGGAAGTCTTGTTCTTTTAATAAATTTTGGAATGAGAAACATTACTCTATTTTGGATGGCTAATCTATATGTAATTTTGAACTGAATATTGAAATTTAACTGGAAAATATAATTACTCTAAACATTGTTAAATAATAAATTTTAATTGTTAAGTTGTCTTCTAAAATGTTAAATTTTTAACTTTTTATTTGGTTTTTTCTAATTGAAATAAGTGAATATTTTGATGCTCTGGAGTACTTTGTTATTCATTATTTGATTTTAATGCCAGACTATAATTTTCTCTTAATGTCTTGTTCCCAAAGCAAATTCATTTTTTGGATTTTCATTCACTTGTGATACAACAGCATCCTTATTTTTCCATTTTAGTATTCAAGTTTAAAATTTGTTGCCTAATTATAACTCTAATAAATCGTTTTTGTTAAGTAATGAAAAAGGATCATTTTGTAAAGAAAAAAAAAAAAAAACATGTTCTTCTCATAATTGTTTCCATTCATGAGTTGAATTTAAGGGCCACAGAAAAAAGGGGAAAAAGAAAAACAGTAGAAGCATAAAGTGGTTTGAAGAACGTAATACGTCTTCAACAATTAATTAATGAAAATAAAGTGCAAATAGAATGAGCAAGGTAACAAAGCTTGATATACATTGATTAACAATGGATGGGAATAAGGCAAGACTGAGGTCGTCACTTAGAATCATAATGGAGACTCCAAGACGTTTTTGCATTAACATTAAAAGATAAAAATTCTTAGTGGTCAGAGGTAGAACATCCAATCCTCAAGAAACTATGTTAACTAAATCTTCTCCGGTAGGCCCGCCGGATAAAACGATAACGGAGAGTGTGCTACTCATGGATTCACAAGGGACATGGAAAAGCAGCTCATACTATTAAGAATGCATTCAATTAATTAATTTATTAATTAATTTCTAAAAAGCATCAGTAACAGTAATAAATTGTTGGAAAGATGAGACAACAGGGTTAAAAAAAATACATAAAATAAGGTCAAGTTGTATCCTTTCTGAAAAAAAATACTGATCAACTTGTATGTGTTCAAGCAACCGTCACTTTTAGCCTCAAAAACCTAACATATAAGAAAAGATCATTGGCTTTTGTAACTATAAAAATGAAAGAGTGGTTCATGAAGCAGCTGGCGCAGGCATGCATGCATAAATGTTTGGTTTTGATACCTTCACTATTAATAGTTATCATCAATCAATCGTACATCCTATCTCTTTGCAATCATAATAAAATGTGTACTGCTCTTAAGAATCAAAACCTAACGTACGGTTACTTTCGTCCTCGATGGAATGAACATTGATGTTGTGCTGATCAGATAAAGAAAGTTAATTAGGTTCACCAACTTTGAGACACGTGCGAGGTACTAAACCCAGAAGCAAAAACTAAAGTATTAAAGTCGTGTCTGAATATTGAGATTGAAAATACAATAAATCCAGTTTCACGGTACACAAAGAGACTTAAGAAATTAATGTGATTCATCTCGAGTTGGGTAATGTCCACGATTAGAGAATAATCTACTATAGAATGTTAACTATAACATGTGTAGAATATCACCACACCTTTCAACTCAACAGTTGCTAAGCATGTTAATGTTATCCCCTACTAGTACTGGTCTTCTATACTTGGTTAACTCAGGTATCTACATCACTCTTTCCATACACACATCGTGTGCAACCCATCATATATCTAGTTCTAGCATTCCTTGGTAAGCTTAACACGTGTGATACGGTTCACAAAAGAATTATAGCCCCTTTATGCTGTTGGTGTGTTATGTGCGGGTCAACAGCTGAAAATGTTGATCACGTGTTTCTTCACTATATTGTGGCATTAAAATCTATGGTTCAAGTTGCTCGTGGCTGCTGATATTTCCCGATTGATCTTGAGGTATTGTCTTTTATGCTCGTAGAATGATTTAATGTTGTTAGAGGAGATAAAAGTAAGGGGTTTTATTGAATTGTAATGTCATGGTAATTTTGTTTGAGTGATATGGATTGAGAGGAATATAAGGAAATTTGAAGATGCTAAAAATGACGGTAATTTTAGAGTATCACCAAAATACTCTTTAAATTTTATCCTTTAGGTACCTCTCTGTTTGTTTATTGGCAAATAGAAGAGAAGTAAAATAAATTATCCTCCAAAAAACTCTTCAAATAAAAATAAGTTAATATTTTTTTAATCAAATATTTTCTTTCACCAAATTTAAATACCCTCCATTTTTTTTCTGAACAAATTTAATTGCCCTCCATGTTTTTACTCCAACCATTCTAATCAAATCTTTGTTTTACAGTAATTTTGTGCAATTTTAAATGTCATTATTATTATTATTATTATTATTATTATTATTATTATTATTATTATTATTATTATTATTATTATTATATGTTTATCTTTTAATAATTTTACTGATGTGCTCTTAATATATTTTTTCCATTATGTTTGTCCATTTTTAATTTAATGCATGGTAATTAGAAAAATAACTAGTGATTAATAAATTAAACATATAATATTAATTATAAAATTACTTGAAAATATACAACAATTTGAAGAAAAAAAGTTCTGCAATGAGAAGCATTCGAGTTTTTTTTTTTTTTTTTGAAATAGATAAGCATATGAGTTTGATGATATTAATAGGGTGAAAAAAAATACTATTCAATAGCTGTTATTTTTTTCAAAGAAAAAATGAATACTAATTATAGTTGTTTTCTCCTTCCAATAAAAATAATAAAATATTAATAGAAAAAGGAGAAATCTACTTGACAATATTGAAGAGTTAAAAACACAACTTATTTATGTCTTTTGGAGTTGTTTAAAGTTGATGTGGCTCTTCAAATGAAAAATAAAATCTTATTTGAAAACCTTTTAGTGATGCTCTACCTAGCTAGCATAAAAAAAAACATTTTTAAAGGTAAAAAATTGTTTTTTTCAAAGATAAATTAACTAATTTTAATTTTGCAAGGATCTCAGAGTCAATTTGTATGTGAAAAGATCCCATATATCCTTCAACAATATGTCTTCTTCTTGGGACTAGAATCCTTTATTCATTTTCTTCTCTCTAAATTAACTATCCATGTCTTTTAAAGATCCAGTGACAAGAGACATTAATCAAATTGTGTGCCCAGATACATATTTATTTTAATTTTTAGTTAACTAATTATCAAATTTAAATTGCTTGAGAATAATTACTTCACAAAGTACAAATTTCACAGTAGTTAACAAAAAAGATTTTTTTTTTCATATTCAAATTATGAAACAATAATTGACACAAAGAGATTTGGCAAACAATTAAAACAAAAAGATTGTAGTTGCAAACTAGCAGATCATGGAAATCGGAAGAAAAAACAAGTTGGCTGGCATATGGCTAATTTTAAACTTTTTAGTGCATTTTCAGGATTGTAGTTGTTCTCAGATAATTTTTACAGTAAACCTCAATAAATTAATATCTATAGGACCTTGGAAAATATATTAATCTAGTAAATATTGATTTACCTAAATTTTATATTTTCTATTTTTTTTAATATTAGTTAGTTGCCTTACATTGATAGTAGTAAGATTATTGTGCAATTTTTATTTTTATTATAATCTTAAATTTTTAAAATTTTATTATAAAATCTGTATCAGGCAAAGAAGCACTCAAAGTGATACTAATGTAAATTAATTTTTTTTATTGCAAAATGACAATACTAACTAGAATTTATTTTTTCATTAAAAAAAAAAGATAGAGATGAGATTGAAGTCAAAAATAATTTCAAGAAGCAACACTAAGAAACAAAAGTCATATGGACATATCATACGGATTTTAGTTTTAAATTAGGTATTTATTAACTTGTATAGTAAGTGGATCCTATAAGAAAATAGGATTTTTTTTTCAAAATAGTCCTATTATCTTATAAATTTAGTGAATTGTTTATTTACCACATTGGCCCCAAGTTAGGGCCGATAAAAATTATTCTTTAATCTATGTTATCAATTTATTAGGTAATAATTTTTTGAAGTTCTCCTATATTTTTATGTAAATCGAGGGTGATCTGGCAAGATAAAAGACAAAATTAGTTGATAAAAGATTTGACTGCTTTATATGGTAATTAAAAATTAGGAAATACTAACTTTAATCTTAAGTGAACTTGTCACAAGCTGGTTATTAGGGTTGATGTGTATAAGTGAAACCATTTGATGGGACAAAAGATTAATCACCAGTGAGGGGAATGTTTGTTGGTCCAAACACATTTCCAAGTGGTATAAGAGGTCTTGAGTACAAATACATGTACATAAGCTAATGACAATTGATAAGGTCATCGAAGTTGATACAAAAAGTTAATGCACGGTTGTTTCATTTTGTGCCAATTTCACTGGTTGTATCATAAATTTGACTCCTCTAGGATTGCTAATTCTTCATCATCCATAATGTTCATTTAATCACAACACCTTCAATTCTTCATGTCGTTACTAATTAACAAATACGTCCTCAAACCGCCATCTTTATACCTGGATTCTCAGCTAATATTTGATTTCCTTCACCTTTCTTTTAAAACTTGAATTCTAGGTTCATCCTTCTAAGATCGTAGTCATGCCACACTAGGCTTACACGTCCTCGGCAGTTATCTCTTTAGCATTTTGCAAGATGTCACACAACTATGAAAATTTTCTTTCATCAGTAACCATTGCAAACACCGAAACACGCTCCCCTATGAACTTCAAAGGGCACTAAGCAAGATTATAATGATGCTCACAAATAATGAATCAACACTTGCACCCAATGGGCACACTGTTCAATTTTGTAGACTTCACCCCATGAGCACAAAGTTCAATGATGTGATTTCCTTTCACCTCCAATATTACGGTACAAAATTTCCCCTTTTCCTTCTCATAAGAATAAAGTTTCAACTTGTTTAACCTAGACGTGGTATTCCAAGATATCAAGATTTTCATACGCAGTAAAATTATTTTCTGTAAAGCTTCATGCAGTAAAATTCCAAGATATATATATATATATATATTGCTTTGTCCCTTCATTGTAATTTTCCTTTACACAGCTCACTGTTGGGATTACAAATATTAACTCCCTCCTAAATTTGCAATCCCTCAGTTCAGAAATCTATTAGATGTTTCAATTAGGTTGATAACTAATATGAACCTTGACCTTGCTTTCATGTCGATAATATCTCATGCTAAAAGAGCTCTTAAGTCTAGACCGCCCACCAATCAGACACATAGTTGATAGGAAACTTCTGAGCTTCTGTTTACCACACTGCTGCTTAATTAACTTGCCATCTAAGCTCAGCAAAAGAAAGATTTAATTTCAGCTACTTGAATGTTGCATTGTTACAGAAGGATACAAGGATTGCCTGTTGTGTAATAAAAATGCTCACAACCAAAGCGATCTATAACAAATGGACAAATACTTACGGCCTAGAACACACAATAATTTCACGCTCAAAACTCGATCATTATCTAACATTTAAATCCTTGTGTGATCCCAAAAGTAATTACCTAATTCTAGAATCTTCATTGAAAGTATATATATAGATATATAGACACTACTCAAGGCACTAAGATAATATCCTTTCCAATGTGGCATCATGCATATATGGTAGTAGAACCCCTGAGCAAAATTAAGACATAAAATTGTTGCAGATCGATCGCATGATATAATATTAAAAATAAACAAACATATATAAGCCATTAATTATCAAAACAAAATAGGATCGCATCGCTTCGCATCAGCTATATAAAGACTTGAAATAAAGAGCAAAGAAAGAACCATGATATTGAGATCTTAAATAAATATACGTAATCATAAATGAATGACCTGGTGCTAGCGAAATCGTAGAGCTTGCCGGTGCTGGAGAAGATTATGACTCCAACTTCCGCGTCGCAGAGGATCGCTAGTTCCTTCGCCTTCTTCAACAATCCATTCCTTCGCTTCGAAAAAGTCACTTGCCTGCTCGTTGAATTATCAATCCTCCTTATCATTATTTTGCCTCTCCCCATCCTTATAAATTAAAATTCAAAATTTTATTATAACTCACGACTCCAGTACCAAATTTTCAATCCTTTCAAATTAAAAAACAAATGATATTATTAAGAAAATTACAAGAAAAGTTATAAATACAGACTTACTTGGCAAGAAAGTGCGGAGCTGAGAGTGGAGACAAAAGAAAATCGCGAGCGTTGTTTTTTGTTTTTTTTTTTTTTTTTTTTCAGAGACGTCGTTTTGGTGCTCTTAGGATGTGATTCATTTCACATCGTCAGCGGAAGCAGCTTAGTTACCTTAATACAGCTATATAAGGAAAGTGTATAATTAATGGCAGCTGGTTTTGGCGTATAAAACCACTGGTTGTTCTTACGTGTTAACGACACGTGGACCAATGGAGAGCTGAGAGAATTTTAAAAAATTAGTTTGTTTTTGAATGAAGCGCCGTCCACCTTATAGATCGTTGACGCGTGGGTATACGGATTCGTAGACCGTAGTTACTATTTTGGGAATTCCATTTTCCTATTCTCCTTCGAAAATGGGATTTTGGTTGCCCCTCAAAAATCGGGGAATGGCCGTTGCGTCCCCCGAAGTGTAAAAAACTAAAAAAGGTTTTTGAGTTTTGGGCTAACGTGACAGGTGGATATCATTTTCAAAGAGGGGGCACACACTTTACCTGATTTTGACCGAATTCTGCGTTAGATTGCCTAAAAGACTGGCATCACGAGATTTCCTTTGTTAAAAAAAAAAAATCCAACCATTAGCTTTTGAGTAAATTGTAGAAGGGTAAATTTTGAATTATCCTACTCATGAATTGAATATTTTAAAATTATATTATTTTTTAACAGTTTTTATTATCTAACGACATTAACACTAAAAAATTACTATTTGAATTAATAAAAAAATAAAATAAAATGACTTCAGGTCCTTAAAATTTTTTAAAAAGAAAAAACCGTGTCTTCTCAATTTCATCTCCGCAAATTAGAACCACACTAAATCCTAATTGAAATACCCATAATTTGTCCCATGATTTCAATTGGTTGGTAGGTTTTAGGGTTTGGTTTTGATGGCCACGCGGCCAAGGATTTCCTTTCCTTGGCTGCGCGCGGGCATGGATTTTGTTTCCTTGGCAGCGCACGACCCTGGATTTTGTTGCGGCCATGGGTTGGTTGAGCAGCTAAGGGTTTGGTTTCCATGCGAGGCCATGGGTGGGGTTTGGTTGCCGTTGAGTTCTTAGAATGTTCTTGGCCATTGTAAGCAACTGTAATTGATAATTGTTCATAGTATCCAAATTTGGAATTTTGACTTCAAAATTGATTGGGTTATGTTAAAACTTGCTTAGATTTTAATTTTACTTTTGTTTTTATTTATGTGTAGTTGATTTGAAATTATTTATTAACGAAAAATTATATATATATATATATATATATATATATAGATAGATAGTCTTTTCTAGTTTAGGAGCCTAGACTTTATTATAGTTCAGAAAAGCTATTAAACCATATGGTTTAACAGTTTTTCAACATTCTAACAAATATAGAATTATAGATTAGAATATTTATATATATACATATATATATAGAGAGAGAGAGAGAGAGTTTCTTCAAGGTAGTTATTAAAATGTGGATTTCGTGTGGACATAGTTGAAAGACCAAGAAAAAAAAAGGACTCCCAAATACTGAAAGACAAAAAAATAACACACACACACATATATGAGTCATTCTCTATTGAAATTATTTTTACTTTATTAAAGTGAGAATGTATATCAAAGTACAAAAAATACATTTTTAATATATTTATAAATAAAAAATACAGTTTATAATGTATTAAAATCTTCATTTTTTTTATATTATAATGGTGTCCTTATTTTATTGAAGAAAAGATTATTTGGGTAGAAAATAATTTTATACGTACATATAGAAAAATGATAAGTAGGCAAATTTTAATGTCTGAAACGATAAACATAATGACAAAACGGTAACAGTCTCACTTGCTTTTATTAATTAAAATATTTATGAAAAAAAAAAGGTTAGGATGTGTTTACCCGGAAAATAGGTGCTTGTGAGCAATTTCTATTGGGAATTTCCGTCTCAAAATCAGCACTCGAATATCTCATGGGTAATGTGGAATGAAAAAGAATATTGTAATTTAGTTGAAGTCAAATCAAGGCCCCAAAAAAAGAAAGCACGTTAGGAGGCGAATTCGCCTGAATCGGCTGTATGACAGGCAATCACAGATTGCTATTTTCGGTCATCATTGTGGCTGTCATTTCGTTACCTTGATGTTTCCCGCAAACATGACATCCTCGTCATTTAGTGAAATTCTGAAGGACCTATTTGGCATTTTAGCTAAAAAGGCAGCTGCATGCGTCACAAGCCTCACGCGTACGACACAACCACGTGAAACCCAAACACACCACGTGGAGTCAGAACCCAGAAGTGGAAAGCGCAGCTATTTTTTGTTTTCCATTTTTTGAGTGTGATAAGGTTTCCGAATGGGGAAATTTGAGCGAGCTCCGAAAGTATCCCACAACTTTTGTGCTGTGAAATCACCCTATCTCCAATCTCCTTTTGGCAAATGCCAATAACAAGTTGATAATTCTTCTCTCAATGTCAATGTGATTGCTGTTTTTGTGTCTGATTCTGATTTCTGACAAAAATAATAGCAAGTTCCAAGTTGGGAACTGTCTACAATCAAAAATTCACATAAAAACCCACCAAAGATGCTATATATTACCATGTCTATTTCTATAATAGTACGCTTTTTTATTTTGGGTGTAGTTTAATGTTATTTTAGTCCAAGTTGCCAACAGAGTATTCTATATCTTTTGTTACACCCACAAACTCATATAAAGAATATATGACGTACGTAAATAAACAAGTAGTTTGATTCGATGACGTGGAAATTTCTTTTTCTTGAGCGTCAATAAATAGAAAAGTTATACTTGTAATCAGTGGAAACTTAATTTAATCATCAATAGGTAATACTTGAATTTATGGTACATACTTTTGTAACTGTTCGAATCTTCCTTTCTCTTCGGAATGTTTTGTATATGCTTCGATTGATAATTATGAGATATTATGCTGTTACTATTATTAACCATGAAGAGAAGTGTAACACAAAATTTTTAAACAGATTGCCCATCTTAACTCTATTTTGTTGTAGAGTTTTACATTAATTAATGCTACTAATCAAACCCATTTGGTATTGAGTTGATGAACAACTATACTAGTGCTTTTCTTTGGCGGAATATTTTGAGAATATAAATTGGGGTAAATCTTTCTTTAGTCCATATGTTTTAACTTAAATAATCGTTTAATTCCTATATTTTGAAAAATATTTCAAAATACCTTTTATTATTAAATATGTTATACTTTTATCATTTTTCTTTTCTTTTACAATAATACCCTTACATTAATATTTTTTACGTTAATTTTTTAATCTATAAAAAAATTTAATTAGCAAATTTAGAAATAAAATATTAGTATGAAATAAGTGGCCATTGCAACAATCTTGCTAATTATTATTTATAAATAAATTAATATTAGTTCATTTAAAGAAATATTTAATATCCTTGCAACAATTTTACAAATAATCTTTTGTAAAAAAAATTAATTTACCAAATTAATCCTAAAATAAAAATAATAACAACTAATGTATTTTACTTCTAAGGCTAATTTGATGAATTTATAATTTTTTCATTAATATTCCCATGAATATTGTTGTAATTAGTTCAATTGTAATTTGTAAGTTCAATTACCATGATTTTATTCACTTAATATATTTAAAAATATCACTTAAATATATATTCTCTACTCGATGTTAGTCTTCATGTAATTAGTTTCTACCCATACTTGACCCCAGTAAATTCGTGAAAAAGGTTGACCTAATTTCCAACTTAACAGGTTGCATGCACATGTTATTAGGGTACAGGCTGTGCCAAATTAATGGATTTAAATTTAGTACTAAGCTCACTTATATTTAACTCTTTATAGTCTTCTGCTACATATGTACGTATAGTAATACACGGTTATGATTTAATTAGTTTTTTTTTATTTTTGTTCAATAACTACCGATTGTTTCTTTTTAAAAAGTTAGTAAAAAAAATTTGTTTAATACTAAATCTAAATCTCAAATTAATATCAGATTTACATTTCTAAAAAATTTCTAAAAATTAAAAGAAGAAAAAAATCAAAATTATTGAAGATTTGCACAAAATACAATTTCTAGGATTCTCCTAAACATAGATAGAATAGGATAAGTTTAAAAATCATATGATATTGGTATCTATATAATTGCTCAAGGTTGATGCCCATATATATATATATATATATATATATATGGCAGAAGTAAGTATCCCTCCTCTATTAAGTATCCTTAGATTCTTATAAGTTTTACCATGTGAGTCCCACAGTAAATAATCTTAGGTCACTCTTCAGTGTAAGGCGACCTAGACTCAAAACTATATATAAATCATCAGAAATGATGGTTCACCCAGTAGCCTCAAATGCCAAGGAAACATACTTGCCTATCCTTTCGTCTGCCGAAACCAGCAGATACAAGATGGAGGGTTACAGAGGTCGACACCTGGGAGCCATGCAGATTGGCCTCCAGCCATTATTCATGTCAGGAAAGAACGTGACATGTTTTGTGGCGTTCGAGGAGCTGATTATGAATTTAAACAGAGCTTCTCCCTTTGTTTTGTCATGAACTTGGGCAGGTCAACAATTCTTGGGGATAATTAACTATGCTGCTAACCACGTGAAAAATCTAGGCAATCATGCTAGTGATGGTTGGATGGCCATTTTGCCTTCCTCATGCATACACATGCCAAAATTATTCTTTTTACAAAAAATTATTCGAGAATGGAGGAGAATTTCTCACTAAATTTGACTTCCCCAAATGTCTTTAAGTTGGACAATTACAATTGTAGGGTGTTGGATAAGGTACCATATATATATTATTTTACCATTAAAATTATTTTATAATTATATTTTTTCACCTAATGTTCTAATTTTTAATGTTTTACCACTAAACTGTTAAATGCAATAATATTTTAACATGTTTATTTTACTCCTAAATTGTGTAAGTATAATTTAATCCTCTAAATTTATAAAAAAAATTTAATTATGTACCAAGAGATAATGTTTTTATCAAATACTTATATATCTAAAATAATCAATTAATAAAATTGATATACTATAGCACTTTTACCTTAATATCTAAAATTCTCAAAATATTCTTGTGACATATGGAGTTAATAGTTTGATGGTAAAATGCTGAGAATAAAAACATTAAATAAGAAAATATAATTGTGACAAAATTTGAATAATAAAATGATATAAATAAATTAGTTAATAAGATAATAATATCTACAGTAACCTCGCTCATCAAAACCCGCCATCACGTGGCCAAGAGATTTGATCCACTGACGCGCACGTGAAGGCAACACCGGCCATTAGCCAATCGAGAATTTAGCTCCCACGCACGCCCACATCGAACTTAGCGCGACGGCCAACAAACCCTGTAACACGCTAGTCTACGGTTTAGTGGCTATTTTAATCGTTAAATTTGATGACCGTAATGCGTGGACCAATAAGATTCTTGCTCTTCGAAATTGAATTCAAGTTAGTCAACTGATGGGCATGGGGTATCTTTGACATGTCTCCAACGGGAAAATGAATTGGACAAGTGTCAATCATCAGGTACGTGATATAAGTGCTTGAATCGAGAGAGGAAAGTGATTCCAGTACTTTTTAATCGTTGTCGCTCTGAAAATTACCTCGTCGCGGCTGTCAATGTTTATGGTTTGCACACATTAACACTAAGGGAAGCATAGAAAGTTACCGGTAAAATGGTAAAAATCCTTTATAGGAAGGAAGTCCTGACTTTGGCTTTGGCTCTGGCTCGATTTCGTAAAGAATAAGGGAAAGCACGTTCCTTTTGATGTGACTTTTAATTTTAATTAGCGGACAGGCCCAGCTACTTTGACTGTCGGGCGGAGCAATTGTGCTTGTTGATGAGATGACAATAATAGCCGCCAACAATCGTGTTTGGATTTTAAGTTTTTTTTTTTGAAATGTGTATTTTAAGTGTTAAAAAAAAATTCGTTTGAAATTAAGGTGTTGTAATTTTTAAGTTATAGTTAATGTGAAAAAAATTATAATTATGAAATAAAAATTAGTAAAATATAATAAATTAAAATTTTAAATAATAATTTTGATAAAATTATTAAATATATAATAAATTTTTCATCATATAAATAAAAAATCATATCAACATAATTTTTAAGTTACAGCAGTTAGTATTTATCAAATATCTTACTGTTGTATCTTAAAAACTACAACAGTCCAACCTCAATCGCAAATACACCAAAAAAAGAATAATGTTGAGTGCCTTGTTCCAGTAAGTGACATTGTTTGAGCCATGCAAAACGCCAACAATAATATCAACAACAAGTTTGGTTTTACAACTTGAATTCAGAAAAGGGAAGGGAAAAAAAATTAATAGATAGATCGAGCGAGTTAATAAGTTGAAAATAAAAGCATAAAATGAACTTCATTCAAATAAAAGGATAGAATAGGTAGTGTGCTTAATGCTACATTTGGTTGCGATCATGAATTTTGCCCAATTTAAATACAAATAAATCCTTATTTTTAAAAAATAAAAGTAAAAACAATGACGAGTTTACGATCACGATTTCACAGGTCATAATGTTTGACCAATGACAAATTTTTAATGAAACCTTGTTATTAAACGGAATCATTTATTGAGATCATCACTGTGGCTAAACTGCAAAACTCCTTAGAACGATACATATGGAAGTTTGGTTAAGCTCATACTTCCTCTAGCATTGGTGAGTAGTTAAAAAAAAGTTTGAAAATGGCTTGACTAGTCAAGCCCTAAGGTAATTCACAAAACAAAAGGTAGTTCCATTAAGTCCTTGTTGTTAATTCCCTGACACATGCATCTACTCTACTAATGAGAATTGCTATATCAAATTTTAGTAGGCTTACTTTCTTTAATTAAAAGTTAATTAAACAAATTAATGTGTAAAAATAATGCGCATATAAGTAAAGCATAGAAGAGGATATTTACATAGTTCGGGGTTCAAATTCCTATATCCATAGAGTCACACTCAGTTATTAAGTAATTTACTAAGTTCAAGAGATTACAAACTATTAAAATCTTATGCAATATGAGACTCTCTCTCGGTAATTACCACCATCTTGTTATAATCTTAGATATTGATGGGATTTTCACATGTTTTTGGGTCCAAATCCTTACTTTCATGAAACTACACTCATTTAAGTAATTCACCAGGTTTAAGAGATTACAAACTATTTGAATCTTATAGAACATGACACTTTCCATCCATGATTGCCACCACCTTCTTACAACCTCACCAAGTGGATACTTCATGTGCACTACATGTTGTTTGCTTCATCTCTTGACAAGACATTTAAGTCAATAATATGTTGCCTCTCTGTAGAATCCCTCTATTGCAAACACATATGATCCTTCTTTGAAAAAAACTAGAGATAATGTCTCCCAAATCAAATAATGATACTAAGGTTGTAACGTCTGATGTAGAATCCCTATACTACTCTAGTGACTTTCACTCCCACAAAGACTAGATCAACAAACCACCAAATAATCAAAACCACAAAAGAAACTAAAGTCTGAACACAGTCGTAGCCTCTTATTCTGATGAATAAACTTATAAACTTATAAAGAGAAGACAACAAGCCAATACCTTGGAAAGGTTAACAAAAATGCTCTAAAATACTCTCTCTTTTATGTTCTGGGTTCTAACAAAATATGTGAATGATCTTCTTTATATGTTGTTGGGTAAATCACTTTTAATGAATAGCCCAATCTTCTTAATCATCATCGTTTAAGAATAAGGAACTCTTCATGATAAAATAGGGATATCATCTCTTCAATATCTTTTTATAATCTTTCATAAATAAACCCCGCTCTATCTGACTCTTAACGATCATCCCAATCTTCAATCATTATCGCTTAAGATTTTGCTTGTTGATATTGATAGAAAATTGCCATGTAGAGACTGATTTATCTTCAATTACTTTGATCTTGTGGTCTCCACATAAAGTAACGCCTAAGTCCTGTATCACCATAATGATACACGCTAGCTTTATCTTATCTTCTTGCCTTCTATGTTTTTCTCATACTAAAATGTCTCTCTACACACTCATGTGGACCCCATATATATATATAATACGTAAAATCATAATTTACCTGGATATGCTGTCGTTCTAAGGTAGTGTGATAATATTTAACATAATCTAAGTTACATGGGTGTTACAATATTAAGGAAGACTCGATGATGTATGTCCAATGAGGATACCAGCTTACAACTAAATAAATTGGCGTTGTTATACAAATACCATCATCTATACGATAAATCCCTAACAAGAATGATCTAAATTCTAAAAGTTCCCATATCTCGAGGAATGACACTCGGGGCCTTGATTGTTAGCGTCTTATAATAATATCGTTTCGGGTTTGAGAGGATTGATAATAATCATGTGGATGCACGGAAAATCGAATCCCTTGTGATCTCTCTTTTTATCCCATATCCCTTTCGTCATACCAAGCTCCTTTAAGCCAGCTTGAATTGAATGATTAGTTTGGCAACATATATTAATGAAGAAATGTTTTCTTTAACCTTTCAAAAGACATAATTATGTGACGGCCGGTTTGTGCGTTAACAAGAACATCCAAGTAATTACCGACTTGGAAATGCACTTGTACGAGAGAGTTGAAAGGAATATCATAATCCATTGCTTCTTCAACCATAATTCATTGCTTCTTCTTTAATTTTGGTTGAAAGGGGTGTTTATGCTCTCCATCATTACATATTACATTATTTGTGGAGTGATAAAGTGTTGGGAGGCCTAGAAGAAGGTTTGCCTCAGGTAGGGTGTTTATGAATAAGATAGATTAGTTGTTAAATGTTCATGCACAAATACGGTGCAATGCACATAGAATATTAAAGTTAGGTGCATCGCTTCAGTTAGGAAATTATTTTAAAATTGTCTGCGTGTGCGGCATGTCCACATTTGTATGTTTCAATTGGACGTTAGGGTACTAACTAGGGTTTCATTCATGCAAGACAGAGCTGGGGATGTATTAAGTATATTATTGCGTGTAGTTGTTAATTGTGAGTTGCTACAAGATAAGAAACACGTGATTCTTGTTATTACTTTTATCTTTTATAATTATATATAATTCATTAAAAATAAATAGACCTAGCTAATATAATAAATGGACAAAAATAAGTTGGCCAATCAAGCAATCGGATATTGTTAGGTAGAAACAGATACGACCTGGCTGGGTGAAAGTTTGCAAAATAGTATTTTAAAAATTCCAAGAAAAAAAGGTCTTCGAGAGTTGGAGTTTTCTTTGTACAAACAAAACATTAGATAAAATTAAATAAGAAAACACCAAAAGTGCAAATAAATTAAGAATGATGTGAAAAGATGGGACATTTCAATATGCACATCTCAGATAAAGCTATGGTTTATGAAGAATGAAGCTGTGATTTAAGTCCAACAAAGCACATTATGAAAGCAGAAAAAAAAAATAAAATAAAAAAGTTTTAATTGTTTGCAAGGCTACAACGGCCAAATTCTGTGCAAGTGAGAAGTTTTTAGGCCGAGGATTTTGAAAAAGAATTGGGTTAGGTTTACGTATGATCCGGCTTGACGGCTTGCTCTTACGTTGGGCTGAGCATAGCGCAGGGGAGACCAACGTCTTGTTGGGCCTACATTGCTCCCAAAACAGTCCACTTTGGGATATTTTTCTTGGTGCCCCTACAATTTAATATTATTGCTGCCCCTCTCGTATTGGAATTAGCCTCTAATACCCTCGATGCTGGTTAAGTCAAGGTTATTTTAAGTTGCCTACTATTTTTTGTTTTTCCCATTATATAATAAACTCATTTCAAGAACCATGAGGACCTGTATTATTATGCTACTAAAGGCTTTAAAAGTAAAACTACATTTTTTTTTTAGTTTAACTGACAATGTGTTCTTGGAGAATTTTAATTGTCAGATGGTAATAGCATCAATCACTGAAAATTTAAACAATAGTTTAAATAAAAAAAAATTAAGTTAATATTCCTCATACAATATATATTTTGAAAAAGTAATGTTTAATGTTTAATAATAGATGATATAATAAAGTCAATTATAAAATTCTGTCATCTAATACACATAACATATCAATAACACATAATCTAAGATGAAATTTTTGGCATATGAGTCTGTGATATTTACTATTACAATGAAATTAAATTTTAAAAAAATAAGGGCCCATTTGAGATTATTTTTGGAAGACTTAAAAGTGATTTTAAAAATTTAAAAACTAATTTTTATTGTTTGGTAAAAAAATGTCAAAATCAACCTCTCCTACAATTAATTTTGAAAAGTAGAGAATGAGTTTCTTTTAGATTTTGATTTTGAAAATCAATTTTATCATTAATATAATTCCATAAATATCCTTACAATTGTTAACTAAACTCAAAATTATCCTTATTTAAATTAGAAATAAAATCAATATTTTAATAATTTTTTATTATAATTCACATATTCCTTTCATTTATCCTATGTCTTTTTTATATATTACATTACATCTAAAGTTCTTTATGGCAATATAATCTAAATTTTATTTTTAGTTAAAAATACTATAATACACAAGTAAAATCAATATAGCATAAATTTTATTTTTAGTTTAAATTATTATAATACATAATTAAAATTATTATATATACATATTTTTATATGTATAAGTAAATTTCATATTGCATTATATGTATTTTAATCATTTATTTTTTCACAATAGTTTAACAATAAAATTTACCAAACAATAATAATTATTTTTAAAATTTACCGTACTTTTAAAAATAAATTTTTCTAAATACTTAACTAATTCTTTTCACAACTGATTATTTTTATAATACAATTAACAATAATTATTTTAAAAATTACAACACTCATAATATCTGACAATAAATAAATAAATTCAAAAGGACCGGAGCGTGCGCCTCACCGCAATTTTAAAGCGAGTGGGATAACTATATATCTCAATCATCAATGCAGACGCGAAGGTCCAAAGCTCGTTTCACCTAAAGTCGTTCAGCCAGAGTAATCAAAATCTCCTCATTCCTCAAACACAAAGCCTCCTTCCCCAATTTTTTTTTTAATTTTATTTCTTATTTTATTTTATTTTCCCCCTAATTTTCTGAGAAATCCATAAAGCAGCATCTAGCGAGAACAAGACTCCGACATCACACAAACTTCTTCTGTCTCTACCTAAAAAGGTAATTTCTGTTCTCGATTATCTTTGATCGATAATATAATAAATAATTCTAATCTCAGGCTCTTGGCACTATTTCTTTCTTTTATTTCACTCCTTTCACAGTCTTTATTTTGATCGCAGAGCTAGGACGTCGTATTGATTGATCGTATCGCGATGGCGATGACATCCGATGAAATCACAAAAATATGCAGTCACTGGTAATTATTCTTTTTCAATTTTTTGTTTTACAATTTATGAGATAAGTCATATTTAAAATATGTAAAATTCAATTCGTATTTATTGATTAATTGTTTTACAGGATCCTCTTTTTTATTTTTTTGGGCACTTGATTTAGCTCAAGTTTTATGCAACTCCTGTTTGATATTTGTGGGAAATTTACTATAAATTTAAAAGTCAACTCAATTGATTTTGACCGTACAGGTTTTTTTTTATTCCCTTTGACCTTCACTTTCCTCACTTAAATTGGAGGTTCAATTTTTGTTAAATACCATGCTATAGATTGTTTCTGGATCGGATTGGTTAATTGATTGACTTTAGGTTTGGATCATCTCCTGAATATGGTGTTAGATACGGACAGTTGCTTAGATGCTGATTTTAATGATGTTATTGTAGTGGCCTAACCACCTAACTCTGTGATTGCTGCAATGTGATGTGTTACATTTTGCCAGTTTTTCCGGATCTGTTCTGTTCAGCTATAATATATTCATCATTCATTCCCTAGTATTAGTGTGAGACTGTGACAATATGTTCCAGGCACTATTTTGTATTGTGATTTACTTCATGAATTTATGTTGTATAACTTCGCTACTTTTTTGTCTTTTTAGTGACAGAGCTATACCGTCGTCAAATATTGATTTGCATTATGCTCATTGCTCGCGGAATCTGGAACGATGTAAAGTATGTGGTGACATGGTTCCAAAGAAATATGCTGAGGAGCACTTCTTAAACACCCATGCTCCGGTATGTGATTAACCAATGTGATGTGTGCTGGTATATAGTGAATGTGAACTTCTGCAAGTTATTAGTGCCATATTTCTTCATTCTAATTTCTGCTGGAGTTCACCTTGGAAACTGGGAATTTTACTGGTGCCTTGACCATAAAGTAAGGCAGTTGAGAGGAATGCATCTCTGTTGGAGGTTGGTTGGGTTCTTAAGGTCAAAATTTGTGTGATTAAGAAAAATTGAATTGTTGAAAGAAGTTTGCATGACTTTTATGATGGGTAATGCAACTACTAGAAGCATGCATCAGGAGAGGGAGGTTCCTCTGCTGGGATTACCAATGAGGAAATTTACCACTTGCCTGGAGGTGGACAACTTACCTAGCTTTCATTTTAACTACCAGAGCACAAGTTACTACTCTGAAGTCATTGGTTGAGCCTATGACTCTTTGTACCACTGCAAACTTTCTATTTCATTTCCTCTCACTTCCTCTCATTGCTCTGCCTCTCTTGCATGGAATGAGTCCTGATCTCGTGAGAGTGGCCTTGGTCTTGCTGGTAGTCTATTCATTTCAGGCCTCTGGTCAACAAAGTTAAAAAATATTGGCTGTCTTTTCCCCGATAGCATGTGCGCCCCAGCTTATGTGTATAGAATTATTAAGGAAACTAGTGTTGACAGCATTAGAGAGAATATAATTTCATACTGACCTTATTGGTAGTTGACTTTGAGATATTTTTGTTTTATGCCGTTTGTCTTTAAAATATTGGTTTGTAAAATCAAAAGCAGGCTAGGCAAGTCTGGACTAGATAAACCATTTTCTTATTTAGAAGGAGACTGTTCTAGGTCATTAATAATTTTTTTCACACATATTTTTTGCATGATGTCTTGTTGATACACAAAACTCTCTTAGTGATTGATCAATACTGATTGGTGCAGCCAGACCAGTTTGTTTGATTGAGGAATTGGAGTAGGTATACAATGTGTTTTGATGATATCTCTGTTATTGACTTTCATGTTTCTGAGCAGGTGGCCTGTTCACAGTGCAGTGAGACAATGGAACGTGAAATTTTAGCCATCCATAAAGGTGAAAATTGCCCTCAAAGAATTGTCACTTGCGAATTTTGTGAGTTTCCACTGCCTGCAGTTGATCTGGCGGAGCATCAGGTGGCAATTGTCAATAATTTTGAAAATGGAAAGATGATATCCGATGCTATATCTTACTACTTGGGTGTGATTCTCTATTGCTTTGTTATTGTAGGAAGTCTGTGGGAATCGCACAGAACTTTGTCATCTGTGTAACAGATATATTAGGTTGCGAGAAAGATATAACCATGAAAGTAGGTGCACGGGTGTCCCAGAAAACGCTGTAGGATCTTCCAGGTATGTTTGCTTGTGTTTTTCCAGTGTTATATTCAAATAGATTTGTTTTAATTACATTCCATTACTTCAAACTGGACAGTGGCATTGGTAACTCAGAATAACTATAAGTTAAGATTTTCAGTCTTATGGAGTTAATTTGTGATGACTTGTGTTGATTCAAAATTCTGGAACTCTTGAAAAAGATGGATTAGGCATGTAATTTTACTCTGTATCTTTGTCTGTTAAATTTTCCATTTCAATCTTTGTGAAGGAATGTGAGGGCAGCTGAAAGAGACCAAGGGGCTCACAGAAGGCCTGCACCCCCACCACCAAATGAGTTTTATCGGAAACGATTTCTACTTACCATAGCAATAACAGGCATTGCTGTTCTATTAGGATCTCTTTTTTTCCAGAGAAAGACAGAGACTAGTCAAGTGCATTAGCAGCAGAATAGAGGATAATCAAGGGAGGAGTATATATGTCTGCGACAAACCAATGTATTCCATTTATCTGTACCTAGATCATCTAAAAGCATGTACTGCTATGACCTCACTGAACTCATTGGCATTTTAGCAAATATGTTGAACAGCTATGCAACATTTGTTTCTTGCTTTATTATGAAGAGTTTCATCATATTCACTTGTGCTAGAAATAATTTGTACTACTGCATGGTACACAAATGGTCCCGAAGATCTGCCGTAGCTTGCTTTTTGTCGTATCTCTTTAGTTGAGTCCCGAAGATCTGCCGTAGTTTGCTTTTTGTCTTATCTCTTTAGTTGAAAGTATACTTCGTCATGATATTGAGACATTTTCTTAGGTGTGCGTCTGTAATAACACCTTTCACCTGTAATAGTGGTTATCGTCGGTGTTTGAGGTAGTTGTGTCTTGCCTCAACTAATTTTCAATAAATGTTGGGTGGGTGGGTGGCTTACCTGTTCCTGCTGTTTGTAAGTTTGTTGTCGTTCCATGTCATATATTATTTATTTCGAAGAATTTTGCCCCCTTACATGCCACATTCTCAGACTTTTTATTTTCAGATTTTTGTATTCAAACTTTAGGATAATTTTTTCCTTTTTTTAATGGAAATTATAAACTTCTAAATCGAATGTTGGTAAAATTGTAATACGATATTGTAAATAAAAATTACATGTTCTCAAAAAAAAAGAAAGAAAGAAAGAAAAGTTACATCCCCCATCATCTGATGGGCTAGCAGTTGCCGCTCGCTGGTCAACAAAATAAATAGAGTGGAACTACTGACATCATTATGATTTTCATTTTCATTTAGAACTTCTTTTCTATCATGAGCTACTTCAGTTTCAAAAACATCATTTTCTTTCTTAATTTTTTCAGTCTCTTCCACACAACTCCAAACCTTTAGTTATGATTTCTGTGTATAAAATTTTGAATGGTTAAGTCATATATATTTTAACTTAAAAAATATGTATCTGAGTTCATTAGAGCTGAAAATTGACTCAAATAGTTGGTTTGTAATTTTTTTTAAAAGGTTGATATGCAAGAAAATGAGGAAAAAATTATTTTTTTCAAGTTTATACAAGAAATTGATAATGGATGAGGATATTGCCCAGAATAAGAATATGTATTAGAATGCAAAGTGTTTGTGAGGGAACTCACAACCCCCAAAAAAAAAAGGGCTAAAACAGTTGTTCTTGTGATTGTATGGGTGTCAAGAGTGAGAGAGAGAAACTTATAGAAAGAGAAATATAAGAGTTTAATTAGATATATTTTATCTTTTGATATAATTGTGATAGAGAGGGGGTTTTAAAAAATTTATAGAGGGGTACTAATAATTCCACTCAAATAAATATTGTGATGTCAGCTTTCAGATGCTCTTAATTTGTTAAATGGAAACTTATCCCATATTGCATGGCATATTTTGTTTTAATGATATCTCTAACTTAATATTATGATGTAGTTCAACTGGTTGTAAATATTTCTTGCATTTAGATATGGCAATAATATCTGTAAATTCACAAATCCGTCCAAACCCGCCCGCTACGGATAATTTTGTGGGTTGTGGGCGGGTTTAGTATTATAAATTGAAACCCGCATTAGATTGCTGGTAGGTTTGATATTAACCAAAAATCTAATGGACACCCGCAAGGATATCCACCAAATCCGCAGCTTTTTTAAAATTATTTTTTAATTTAATTTTAATTGAATAAATATTTAAATCTTAAAATATAGTTATATACTTATTCTAACTTTGATTGAATTTTCTTTAACTTAATGCATAAATTATTTCAATATTATAATTTTGTTATTTGGATTAATATTTAAAAAGTATTATTCTTTAGATTAAGTATAAAGTACACAAATCCATTAAAAAAAGTCACAAGTTATATCTAAAAATAACAATTATGTTGGATTGATATTGAAATTTTAATTTTCCATTTATATTAGTTAAATTTTGAATTGAGTATGTTATGTAGAATTTTATGTTATTATTATAAATTTAAATATTGAACATTTGAGATTTTAAATATGGAAACCCCCAAAAATCTACCGGATACTCGTTGTGGGTTTAGTAATTATCAAAACGGCAACGAGTGGGTTTTCTTCAAAAAATAAAAATCCGCAACGAGTTGTGAGTGAATTTAATAATTTAAATTTTATGTGGGTATAGATTTAGTAATGGCAAACTCGCTGCGGGTAGTGACCATTACCATCTCTACTTACATTCATTATTACTTGAATTTGAGCAATGGATAAAAGTCACTATTTTGTGGATAAGGTTACTCATACGGTCCAATTTTTATTTTAAAAAATATACATATGAATGTGATTTTAAAACATAAATATCTTATCTTAGTAATATTTGAAAAAAAAAATCTCTAAATTCAGGTTCGGTTTTTTTTTTATTAAAAGGAAAAGGAACAGATTTGACCAGGTCAAAAGAAGACACGTGTAATCATCTTCCCTGTGGTGGCAACTCTTATAAAATCACTCTGAAAATAATAATTAAGGCATCGCAGATCTCATCACTCCATTAGATTAAATTAAATTAAATTAAATTCTAGGATCAAATCAAAACGAACTTTAAACGGTTAATTCTTGCCGCCACTCGGATCCATCATCACTTCACCACCACCACCGCCTAGACCGTGGCCACAATCGCATGCGGCAGCGTCTACGATCCCCACTATCAAGCGAGTACGTTGAGAGCCTATGAAGAGGAGATTGCAGAGGATCGCAGATTTTTTGTGTAGATGTGACTGTGGCACGTGTACCAGTCAAGTAGCAGAAGGCATCTCCAGTTGTCCGAAACCCCGCGGCAAGTGTTATTCATTCTCGAACTATTTTAGTTTACTCTGATTTTTACAGTATTTTTTTAATCGCTTTCATCAAATTCAATGATTAGTCCATCTGGACTTGACACACTAGAGATTTTTTTATCACGTTGAATTTGAGTGACTGCAATTGATTGAAATTATATTTAATGAGTTTATGGAAACTAACTAAGACCTGGCAACTCGAATTCATTGCGAAGCTACAACATGTAACTTCTAAGTTCTGATTTTTCAGTCTTTGTGTAGCTTGTCTTGCATCAAAACAGTAAAAAGAAATTAACAGTATTTTGAAATGGATCCAGGTTCTAATTGTGGGGAACAAGTTCTGCAAAATAACACATGGCCCGCCATGCCAACTCAAGCAGTTCAGTTGCATATCAAAGATCATCATGTAATTTAATTTTGCACCCATCTTTCCAATGCGTTAGACATTAAGTCAGATCTTGTAGTTTCAGACTGTGTATTAACATGTGCAGGTGGTGCTGGACAATGGCATACTCCAAGTCACATTATCAAAACCTGGTGGGATTGTTACTGGAATACGATATAATGGCATTGATAATTTGCTCGAATTTCGTAACAAGGAAACCAACAGAGGGTACTGGTTTTACAGCTACTTTTGCCCTTTTCGTTATATTTTTGTTAGTTTTAATTTGTAAAGGTCTATTCTAGCGGAGGTACTGGATGTTGGAATTTTTCAATTCATAATAGCAAGTAGTTTATAATGTGATTGATGAAATTTCAAGCACGGCATTTAGTCGTTTTATGTGTGCCATGTTATATCATGGAAATTGGGAGAAAACTTCACTAACATGTAGTCTTTTCTTTTGTATCCTCTGTTAATCCAATCTTTCATTTTAAGGCATTTGCTCTCAACTGAAAAAGAAGCCGTCCCTAATATTGTACTTTATCATGCAGCTATTGGGACCTTATGTGGAATCCACCAGGAGGCAAGGGAATGTTCGATGTGTAAGCCGTCCTCTAACTTCAGTTCTTATCAGTGATAACCACAGTTGAACGCTTATCTTTTCTCGTTTTAATCATATTAGAACACTAAATATTAACAAAAAAATTTAATTCCATAGATCTTTTCTCATGCCCACAGGTACAACTGTCCCATAACAAGATTACTTGATAAATACTAGTGGTTGGACTTAATAATTTTTGTATTTGAAGTCTTACCAAAAACAAAAGAATACATGACACATTTATCACAGGAGCAGCTTACTTGACCTTGCATTTTCATTTCTTGGATGTTGGGAGCTGCTGTTGGATAATCTTATACTGCCAATATGTTCTCTTCTTTATAAGTTTCACTTATCATCTCAAGTCTCAACTTATGGTATGTTTGGGACTTCTTGCTTCCACTTAACTTTGGAAGCACAGCAGCCAAGTGCCGTAAACACTAGTGTTTATTTGGATTTTAATCTTACTCCACACTCCCCCACCTGTATTTGACAATTGGTGATTCCATGTCATAGCAACTGTGACTTCAAAGCCACCAAAACACTTCAATCCCAAACATACCTTGAGTCTAAAAACAATGGCTTTGGACACTTGGCTCTGTTTTATGGTTACTTGTTTATTATCAAAGCTTCAAAATTGTTAACCAAAAATTCATATTTATCTGATTAATCTCATTTTCTGTTTTTGTGCCTAGACTGATATATTATTATACTTGTTTCACTGATTGATGCAAGAACTGCTTCTTCTGCAGGATAAGTGGAACAAGTTTCAGGATTGTAGTGGAAAATGAGGAACAAGTTGAGCTCTCTTTCTTAAGGACGTGGGCTTCCTCACTTGAGGGAAACTGCATTCCATTAAACATAGATAAACGGTCCTTGTTCATTTTATACATATGTTTGTTGTAATGTTACTTTGGATACATAAGGCAACAATGTTTGGATACATAAGTCAACAATGTTGACTTCTTACTTGTAGGTTTATAATGCTTCGTGGTTCATCAGGGTTTTATTCTTATGCCATTTATGAGCACCTAGAGGAATGGCCTGCATTTACTCTTGGACAAACCAGATTTACTTTCAAGCTCAGAAAAGAGAAGTAAGTGACTTTATATCTTCTTTATGTTATCAGATATACTGCTGTCTACTATTGTAGACAAATCTTTGGGGAATTTATGTACTTCAATTGGAAACCAATACTGGTTTTTTGACTTATTTATGTGATACTAAAACATTTGTCCATTTTCCATTGTGTAAAGATGGATGAAACTGGGGTCCTGTAACTGCATTTCTGATGTTCTTTTCCCAGAATAGAAAAGTGTTGATATTATCTAAGAATATGTATCTGCTGTCTATCCCTTTTTGCTTTGCTCTTAACACTTAAGGGCCAATAGCTTAAAGAGCTAACACACTTCAGTGCTAAGGGCTGATGAAATCGGTCACTACTTTCACATCAAGTAAGCTGTGAAATGTTGTAGATCAAATCAGGTGAAACCTTAGGCAATATTTGGCCACCGGCATATACCATAGAATGAAACTTATCTTTTAACTAGTTTACTTGTGAAAGTTTAAACTTATAATAGTAGAGAATATAGAACATTCCTTATTTATTTGTCAAACTTAAAACTAAGATAATTATTTGTTTTGTACACTGCTAAAGTTGGCTTCTCATGATCTGATGAAGACAGAAAGCAGAAGAAGGAGCCCATTAGGTCTGGGTTTAGATTCTCACCATTGCCCTGGGGAAAAATTGGTCCTTGACATACTTCAAGCAAAACAAATAAACTTTTCTTGATTAATAAGCAGATTAAATTATAGCTAATAATTTATTCGAATTTTTGGGTTGATAGGTTTCGCTATATGGTCATAGCAGATAACAGGCATAGACAAATGCCCCTTCCTGAGGACCTGTCGACAGGAAGAGGTCAGCCCCTTGCCTATCCAGAAGCTGTCCAACTTGTTAATCCCACAGATCCTGAGCACCAAGGAGAGGTACTTTTCCTGCACCCATTTCTTTCTGTTTATGTCACAGTTGGCAATTCCTTCAGCACATGATGAAAGAGTTATGATAATTTATTGTTCTGACCCCTAACTTTCTAGAGCTGGTCTAACAAAGTGTACGTTCTAGGACATGCATTCTAGACCTAACTCATTGGAGAATGATTGAGATCCTTTCCGTCCTACAAAGTAGTTGGTATATAGAAGTAACCAGTATGTCACAGGATGAGTATGTTGCACAGCACCCATGTGGCACTTAGACAACTCCTAGTATAAAAGTTGCTAAGGCTAGAGAACTTTTCAAGCTAGCCAAGCAAGTGTGCTTGCGAGAAAGCTAAAGAGAAGAGAACAATATGGCCAAAACGAATTTTATTTCTCACAAAAGAGAATATAAGAAAGCTTTACAAGGTATGCTTGAGTTGCTAGGTGTGTGGTGTGGTGTGGTGCGGTGTTTGGTGTTGAGCAAAATGGCAAGTGCCAAGCCGCCCTATTTATAGAGTGGCTTGCCTAGGTCTAGGGCCTTCCACCAACTTGCACAAGTTGCGCAAAATATCTTTAAAGTTCTAGAGAGGTCTAGGCATACATTATCTAGACAATACAAGTCGTAGAGATGAGTAGAGAATTTTAGAAATCGGGCCGGGCTTGCAATCTTGGGTTGTCCACTTGCTAAGTGCACCACGGCTACTTAATTGTATGAGGTGGCCCACTGCTGAGCGCACCCTGCCGCTAAGCGCATCTTGCCTTTGGGCGGATGTTTACTAAGTGAACCCATGCACGCCAATTAAGCCTCCGTTTGTGGCAAATTTGAGCGGCCCTGTTACAAGTAGGTTATTTATAATCTCTTGATTTTCAGGTCGATGACACGTTCTAAGACATGCATTTTGGACCTAACTCATTGGAGAGTGATTGAGATCCTTTCCTTCCTACAAAGTAGTTGGTATATAGAAGTAACCAGTAGGTTATTTATAATCTCTTGATTTTCAGGTCGATGACAAGTACCAATATTCATGCGAGAATAAAGATCTTAAGGTCCATGGGTGGATATGCCGCACTCCCCCTGTAGGGTTCTGGCTAATCATACCCAGTGACGAGTTCCGATCTGGTGGGCCTATGAAACAGAATCTAACCTCTCATGTGGGCCCCACCACCCTTGCTGTAAGTGACTGATCTCAAACTACAGTCTTTATGAACAATTTGTAGTGTGGAAGGCTTCTGGTTGATGATTCAGATTACAACCTTTGATTCCATCAATGTCATGAATATGATGTCAACAGGTGTTTCTGAGTGGACACTATGCAGGAAAATATATGGAGACACATATTGGACACAATGAGCCATGGAAGAAAGTCTTTGGCCCTGTTTTTATCTATCTTAATTCTGCTGCAGACGGAGATGACCCACTCTGGCTATGGGAGGACGCTAAAATACAGGTTTCACCCGTAAAGAATAGCACGTTCTGTCTTGTTGTGAAGCTTCTCTGTTTACAGATTATTGACCTTTTGAGGGATCAACTTTTGTGCAGATGATGTCTGAAGTCCAAAGTTGGCCATACAATTTTCCTGCTTCTGAGGATTTCCAGAAGTCAGAAGAACGGGGTTGTGTTAGTGGTAGACTACTAGTCCAAGATAGGTAGGCATGTAGGATACACCTATTGTGCTATTAGGAAACTAATATTTCCGTACTAAGAGAGAGATTCATTCAAAAAGCAAAGGGAAAATATAAGTAAATGTTTAAAAAGAGTAACTCAAGGAAATTCTGTGGGACTTGTATTGTTTTCTTGTAATAGTCACTATAGTTTCGGGAGAATGAGAAACATGATCAAAGGTTAAGCAAGTTGGCAAATGCATTAAGTTTGTGAATTTACTTCCATGAATTAAAACAAGTGGATGATTGGTTGTTATGAATTGATAACTGCCAGAAACTGAAATACTGGCTCCTGGTAAAATGTTCATTGTTTATATCCCAGTATAGTTAATCTGATCAAAGTTTTTGTGATTAACTGATTATTACCAATAGGTATATTAGCAATGAATATATATCTGCAAATGGTGCTTATGTTGGGTTAGCCCCACCTGGAGATGTAGGATCATGGCAAACAGAATGCAAGGTGCTTTTTCTTCTCTAATGTTTTGCTATAATTTATGGAAACATAAAAAGATCTGATTGCTGATTCTTACTTTTCCTTTTTAATTTTTTTCTTGCAACACTAGTGGCATTGTCTGCTTGTAAATTATTTACAACCATATAGCAAGTGGCTATGATTTGCTTTTTCTGGTAACTAGATATATGAGTAGAATTTTATTTTTGAACCGTTGCAAATTATTTACAAGATTAAAAAAATGGAACGAAATCTTTTAGAGATCTACTTATGTTCTCTCCAAGCTTTATCTATTTATGTTCTCAATTAGCTCCTCTGGCATGCTAAATACCTAAATACTAGGGTATTTCCTTCTCACTCTAGGACTACCAATTCTGGACCACAGCAGGTGAGGATGGCTATTTCTCCATAAAAAATATACGTACTGGCAACTATAATCTTTATGCCTGGGTCCCTGGTTTCGTTGGAGACTACCGATATGATGCTCTTGTTACAATAACCTCGGGTATTGTTCCTTCAACTTTGAATCACTTCTTCCAGAATTTAGTGTATAATGAAATTAATTGTTTTAAATAACATGTTATACAGGTTCCAATATCAAAATGGGTGATCTAGTATATGAGCCTCCAAGAGATGGGCCAACATTGTGGGAAATAGGCATCCCTGATCGGGCTGCTGGAGAGTTCAATGTTCCTGATCCTGATCCAAAATATGTTAATAAACTCTTTGTGAATCATCCTGACAGGTTAGCTTCCAACCCTTTCTTAAAATTGAGAGTCGGCGAATATATCCACTCTTCAATATGTTGTTCTGCTGGATTTTTTGTATTATCGTACAGTTGCTTTAGTAGTGTATTATCACATCCATATCCTCCTCGGGGTCTACTTTTATGTGGGTATTTCTCATTTACATCCACTGTGTGCCCAATAAAAGTTTTTAGGGCCACTGTCTACTTAAGATATTGAGGTTTGATTAGACAAAGTTAACCTGATATATTTGACCATTTCCCTTGCAGATTTAGGCAGTATGGGTTGTGGAGTAGATACGCAGAGCTATACCCAAATGAAGACTTGGTCTACACAATTGGTTTTAGTGACTACAGCAAAGATTGGTTCTTTGCTCAGGTTGTCAGGTAAAGTTCTTTCTCCAGCATACATGAACCAAGTATTAGGTCATTCATCAAGTTGACCTAGATAGACTGAGTAGAATTATTTCCCTGGCGTCAGAAGCATTGCTATTTAATATTGTTTTTGGATGTTAAAAACAAGAATGATGGAACGACTAGTCACTAGAAAGCAAGCTAGTGAAAGACCCTAAACAATATTTTATCATATCTGGTCTACTTTGCTTATATGACAAGGATTATTTGTTATCATTTTCTGTGTCACATATATAGTCTAGGCTATACATCTCGCATTCTAACATGATAGTTGATCCTAATGTTAGTTTTTTAAACGGAAATTAGAAAGCTTGATACTCAGCAAATGATTGTTTGAATTGATTAGGCATTGTGCTCAATCTGTCTGGCTGTACAATTTCAGGGAGATGGATAATAAAACATATCAAGGAACCACCTGGCAAATTAAATTCAAACTTGACCATGTGGATCGGAACAGTTCCTACAAATTGCGGGTGGCAATTGCATCTGCAACCTTAGCTGAGTTGCAGGTAAAGAATATCATGGTTGTTATTATTTAAATTTCTACTCTTTCTATCTGACACAGAACAGAATCCATTTTGCATGCACTTTATTGAAAATTTCTCACTTCTATTCAAGGTCCGCATTAATGATCCAAATGCAAACCGTCCTCTATTTACAACTGGACTGATAGGGAGGGACAATGCCATTGCAAGACACGGAATTCACGGGCTCTACTTGCTGTACCATGTGAACATACCAGGTACCCGGTTTATTGAAGGGGAGAATACCATCTTCTTGAAACAACCAAGATGCACAAGCCCCTTTCAAGGGATTATGTACGATTATATTCGTTTAGAAGGACCCCCAGTTTCTTGATTGTATCAGAGAAAATTCATACTCAAGTGAGTAGAAGTATTTCATTAGTGCCACATTGTTTAGAAGGATTACATAAGTACTCTATTTCAGAAGCTACCGCTGTTTTTCCCGTATATGAACGAAAACGTCGACATTAGAAAAGCCATATATGTATGTACATATATAAGTTTGATATAAGAGCCTACGGAGTACGAAATTTGATCTTTCACTCTATCAAGTTTGAACTGCATTTGAGTAATACGCAGAAGGTTTATCAGTATACTGTCCCATTCACTTTAAACTGAAAAATAGAGAAAGTATAAGGTTTATCGGTATAGTGTCCCATTCACTTTAAACTGAAAAGTAGAGAGAGTATAAATTTCAATGCACTAAAGATATAATGCACCGTATTGAAGTTTTTCTTTTTAACTGCATTTGAATACTACATAGAATCCGGGATTTGTGTAACATTACAAATAGGAAAAAAATATAGTAAGGTCCATTCTAATAAGGAGACCCAGGATTAAAATATTTATTATTATTCTTATTATTATTGTCTTTCAGTTGGTTTTTACATTATTATAAATAAGGGATCTCTTATAATAAAATCATTTCTCAGAACTTGTAAAAAAAATAAGTACATATTTGTGTGATGTGATCAAGTGATTGCAAATGAAATCAGTAACTATCAAGTGTAAGTGCAAATATAATACATCTGCCAAATAAAACAGACATATATCAAACAATTTAGTTGATCAAAGTCAAGAAGCACAACTGTTGCAAAGAAGGATACTCTTCGTATAAAGAATCCCGCGCGCTAAAGTTTTGTTCCTTCAACTAATTGTTATGCAGATCACACGACCGGAGTTGGGTTTGCAAAGATTTTGCTAAATTTTTTGGCGCTAGGATATTGCACGTTTGAAATTAGAACACCGTTGAAAAATAAAATAAAATAAGTAGGTAAAAATTCTTCGGATTAGCTCAAATGGGGTTGTCAGACGGGCGACAATCCACCTCCCCTTTATTTTATTTCAGAATAGACGTTACGACTCTCATATGTAGCGACTCTCGCACGCCCTTTTAGCTGGCGCACCAAACTGCGTTGGCGACAAAGTAAAGAGTCACAAGATATGCAAGTGGAAAAAAGAATGCTTATTCTCCATTTCAAGGAAACTGATTATAAACAAACCGAATTAATAAATACCCTTGTTGATCTTTCCTACTTCTTATTCTTCTTCTCTCGTGGTATTATTCAAGCTGAATTGGGTGGGAACTGAGAACCCCACCATGTCACCTCCAGGGTTGAAATTGATTATTCAGGATCGCCATGTAATTATATATTATTATGTCTTTTTTATGGAGAGAAATTACGTAATGGAGTTGAGATTAATTAATTAATATACTTGAAGCAACATCTGTGCAGGTGGTGATGGATAATGGCATACTCCAGGTTACATTTTCCAATCCTGGGGGAATCGTAACTGGGATTCGGTATAATGACGTCGACAACTTGCTTGAAGTTCTGAATGACGAATTGAATAGAGGGTACTCTTTTTTTCTTAATTTCCCTTTTTTTTCTTTAATAATCCGAATATGCGTCTATAATTTTTACTTGCATGGACGGAAAACCTGAAGCATAAAGTTTGCGTATAGGTACTGGGACCTCGTTTGGAATGCCCCTGGAAGTACGGGAATATTTGATGTGTATGTCCTTCTCAGCTCCTTAGAAAAATTTCGTGATAGCTAATGGGAAAATTAATTTAATCAGGATTATTTAGACGATTCATTCTCCCATCAATGCACTCAATTGGTAGTTAAGAACTCGTGCGAGTGTATATAATGAAATATGCAGGATTCAAGGAACAAGTTTTAACGTAATCGTGGAAGAGGAGGACCAAGTAGAAATCTCATTCACAAGGACGTGGGATTCCTCACAGGAGGGCAAGCTCGTGCCCCTAAATATAGACAAAAGGTCCTACTAATTCATTCATTATTCATTATCTTTATAAAGCTCTCTCAGCATATATATATATATATATTGTAATATTATTACCCTTTGTACTTGTTTAATAATATATATAGGTTCGTAATGCTTCGGGGTTCGTCAGGATTCTACACCTACTCCATTTACGAGCACTTGAAGGAATGGCCTGGTTTCAATCTCGCAGAAACCAGAATTGCTTTCAAGCTCAGAAAAGACAAGTGCGTACGCTAATTTTATTCCACTTTCATGTACAATTTGATGATTTCTAAAATTACTTACTAATTCTTTCCTCATTCCATCCTTCAAGATATGTTTAATATTGCCATGCAAGTTACTTGGAATAGACCAAAAAAACGAGTAAATATTGCCGTGCAATTTACTTGGAATGGACAAAAATTGAGTATAGAGTATGAAACGGGAGAGGGAAAAAAGATATACTGTCTATTGTCTAATGTATGTTTAATTAATTAAAGGAAGAGATACTCTTAGAAGTGCTTAACAGAGTTATTTTCTTTCAGTATCTATATTGGGCTGTCCACCTGAATTCGAGTTTTAAAAAGATAAAGGATTAAAATTTTTTTTCAAGGCTTTGCCCACTCCCCTCCCTTTGATTTGATACTGAATAATATGAATGGGCAGATTTCATTACATGGCGATAGCAGACACCAGGCAACGTTACATGCCGTTGCCTGATGACCGTGTGCCGCCGAGAGGCCAACCCTTGGCTTATCCCGAAGCTGTTCTCCTTGTCAATCCTGTGGAGCTCGATTTCAAAGGAGAAGTAGTTTCTTTTAATTTGGTTTCTTCAAACTGGAAGTAATTAATTAACAAAAGATATATTTATACTGCATTTGAATTTGCAGGTGGATGACAAATACCAATACTCGTGTGACAACAAAGATATAAATTTCCATGGTTGGATTTGCACCGACCCCCCGGTTGGGTTCTGGCACATGACGCCCAGTGCTGAATTTAGAACCGGAGGACCTCAAAAACAGAACCTTACCTCCCATGTGGGACCCACCGCTCTTTCCGTAAGTTCAATTTTTATTTTTTAAAAAAAAAAATCAATCGTCAATTATCTTATTAGGTTGTAGTCATAATAAATCCTATATAATTTCTTTAAAATAAATAAATTTATGAACCAAAATGGTGCAATCAGGTGTTTGTCAGTGGCCATTACTCTGGAGAAGACCTGATGCCCAAATTCAACGCTGGCGAGGCATGGAAGAAAGTTTTTGGCCCTGTCTTTGTCTACTGTAATTCCACATTTGATGGTGATGACCCGCTTTCGCTTTGGGATGATGCTAAACTGCAGGTTAATCATTTTCACATACAATTTCAATCACCTTTTCTTTTTTTATTTCATAAAATTAATTTATGAGCAAGAAGACTAATGCATGCCATGCAAATTAACTTAATTCCATCAGATGAGTGTAGAAACCGAAAGCTGGCCTTACAGCTTCCCAGCTTCAGATGATTTCCCAAAGTCGGACCAACGGGGTAACGTAAGCGGTAGACTATTAGTTCAAGACAAGTAAGCTTGCATTGAACTTTTAATTGTTGTGTCAATCGAATTTGGATTGAGTGCCGATCTTTTGAAAAATTGTGGTTATTGATTGGATAAGAATATAACTCAGATCAACAATGGATCCAAATTCCTAAGTAATTACTTTAAAGTCTAGGTACATTAGTGATGACTACATATCGGCAAGTGGTGCATACGTCGGGTTAGCCCCGCCAGGAGACGTGGGTTCATGGCAAAGAGAATGCAAGGTGATTTTGATTAACTGAATTAATTCTTCAATCTTATCTTCAGCTGCCCTGTTATAGTATATGATATTACTTGAACTATAGGATTATCAATTCTGGACGAGAGCAGATGAAGACGGTTATTTTTCAATTACTGCTATACGAGCCGGTGACTATAATCTCTATGCATGGGTTCCTGGTTTTATAGGAGATTACAGATATGATGTTGTCGCCAGCATAACCCCAGGTACTGTCTCATGATCAATTTGTGCAAGTAATTACATGAAGATATTCAATTACTGTTGAATATATGTGTACATATATAGGTTGTGACATTGATGTGGGTGACCTTGTTTATGAGCCTCCAAGAAATGGACCAACACTGTGGGAAATAGGCATCCCTGATCGTTCTGCTGCTGAATTTTACGTTCCTGATCCTAACCCCAAGTACATCAATAAACTTTACGTCAACCATCCCGACAGGTTAGATGTGCTTGTGACAATTTATGTTTTTTTTTTCGTTTTTAAATTAGCTTGATTAGCAACATTACTTCTCGCCTACGAAGTGCCTAATTCCTCAAGATTTTGGTGGTTAATCACGTTGTTTGATTATTGGCAGGTTTAGGCAATATGGATTATGGGAAAGATACACAGAACTGTATCCTGATGGGGACTTGGTTTACACAGTTGGGTCTAGTGACTACACTAAAGATTGGTTCTTTGTTCAGGTTACCAGGTGAGAACTTTTCAGCAACATTGTTTTGCTTGATCAAAATTGTCAATTATTTTCTAGTTATGGAGTAACTGATTATAGATTTCAGTCAAATGACGCATGAAAATTTCACTTTAAACTACATACAATTGCTGCAAGCTGAAATTTTAGTTAGGAAATTAATGCCTAGTTGCAAATATTGAGAAGCAAACTTGTGGCAAGCTAGACAACAGAGCATTATCTGCTGCACCCATTGAAAGTCAATAACTTGTGAAACTCTATACACATCATCTTCAACCATCTTACATTTCAGGAAGAAAGATAATAATACATACCAAGGGACTACCTGGCAAATCAAATTTAAACTCGACAATGTGAGTCAGAGCAGTACCTATAAATTGAGAGTGGCGATTGCGTCTGCAAATTTATCTGAATTGCAGGTATATTTGTATCCAATTTACTGATTCCATTTCAGATTAAAATTTAAAATCTACTGATGAATTACTGTTGTCTTATATAAATAGGTTCGGATTAATAATCCAAACACAAATCGACCCCTCTTTTCAAGTGGATTAATTGGGAGAGACAATTCAATTGCGAGGCACGGAATTCATGGTCTTTATTGGTTGTTTAATGTGGATGTACCGGGTGCTCGCCTCATTTCAGGCGACAACACAATATTTTTGACGCAGCCTCGGAGCACAAGTCCTTTCCTGGGGATTATGTATGATTACATTCGTTTTGAAGGCCCCCCAGATACAACCTCTATGAAGGAAACTTCAAGATTTTTAGAGATATAAGTTGAAAATACATCTACTGTGTACATGCATCAATTGAGTATTACACATGGAAATGATTCTTTGTAATGCAAAGTGCATTATTTATCATCGTTGATTTTACTACATATTCAGGATCAACACGGCTTGCTGCTACACTTTGTGAATTGTCGGTGCATGCATGAAACAGGTAATTGTGTTTTGTGACAAGAAATGGCCCCTAATTTGCATTAATTTATAGCCAAAAAATGATATCATCAGGTTTCCAATTTATAGCAACAACGAGGTACATATATAATTGATATATACTTTTGTTTAAACACGTTGAAATATGTGATGTGAGAGAGCTTCATTATTGCACATGAAGGAATTTGGGTGCAATTGGACGCTCAAAACGACATGTTATCTGATCTACAAATTTTTAAACAACAAGTCATCCAATAGTCGACGCATACTTTTCACGATAAATGGTCCTCTAGAATTTTAAACTGACATGTCATTAATTTATAAACACAGAGACGATTAGCCATCTAGTATTTCAAGAAACGAGGGACAAGCACGTCCATGATTACTCTGCAAAATTTAAATCAACGAGTGTTCGTTTGTGCTTAACAAAATGATATGACAATGACAGAACAATCCCAAGTCACATAAAAAACTACAATTTATAGCACCATGCATGTATGCATGCTTAATATACCATAATAATAACCCGTCAAAGCATTTTTTGTTTATTTCATATAATAAATGGTATATGCCAAAATTAACAGTGAGCACAACTGGTAAGATCTGGCAAAATCTGATGTACACTTGATTTGGCGCTAATGACAGTTAATATTTGATGAATTAGGGAGGAAATAATTTTTCATTTAACCAGCCACATCCTGAAATGAAATCTCCTTTTTTGTACCAACTAGTAAATAATGTCCTCGAATCAACGATAACTTTCCATCTTGCGAAGAAATAGTGAACAATAAAACTCACATAGTCATATATTTTTATTCTGATTCAAAATAACTCGCATTAGTTTCCTACAACCGCTGTCACGTCCATTGCTTTGTAAACATTGTTTAGTCGTTGAAAAGGAGAGTCTTATGGCAGTACTAAGACCTCTTGGTGTAGAGCAGCCTCCCATGATTTCTCTTCTTTATCTTTTAGTTTCTGCCCAGTGGCTGGTTTCAGCTCTTGGGGTGCACTTGATCAATCAAGATAAACATGTAAATATTTTGCTAGCAGATTTATAACTTTTTGTTTTTTCTATTTTTGTTTTCTGTTGCGTGATGCATGCTATCTAACTTAATTTATGAAGGGAAAAGAACAAAGTTATAGTAATGTTGGAGTTTCTAATCATGTAAATACTGCAGGTGGTAATGGACAATGGCATACTTCAGGTCACACTCTCAAATCCTCAGGGCCTCGTTACTGGAATTCAATATAATGGAATTGAAAACTTGCTTGAAGTTAATAATCGCGAATCCAATAGAGGGTACACACACACGAGCACACACGCTTATGTATATGATCAATTACACATATAATTTTCCATAACATATGTAACTAACCATAAGACTCTAATTAAGTTTCCGAATAGTAGTTACTGGGACTTGGTTTGGAGTGGTGATGGAATTAAAAAGAAAAAGGGTTTATTGGATAGGTACGTAAATGTTCTAGCTCCTCATTTCAATTCATATATATCCTCGGCTTCATTAAGCGAATTTTATTTGCTGTTTCAAATTGTTTTTCAGGATTGAAGCAACTAATTTTACGGTGATAGAACAAGATGAAGAACAAATAGAGCTCTCATTCACACGGACCTGGGATTCCTCTCTGGAAGGAAAGGTGGTTCCCCTGAAGATTGACAAAAGGTCTCCTATTATTTGCTTGAGTTATGATAGAGGTTGATTGATTAATTAATTGATGATGAGGTGGCTGTTAATTTAACCGTAGGTTTGTAATGCGAAGTGGTTCATCAGGCTTCTACACATATGCTATTTTTGAGCACTTACAAGGGTGGCCTGCTATCAGCATTGGTAATATCAGGATGGCCTTCAAGCTCAACAAAGACAAGTAAGTGTAACGTATTTCACCAAGTTTACAATGGACTGGAAGCACTTTCTGCAAAAGCACTGGAATTGTTGTGCTGCAATGCAGGTTTCATTATATGGCGATAGCAGACAACCGGAAAAGATTCATGCCATTACCCGATGACCGTCTGAGCAACAGGAGCCAAGTCCTGGCCTTCCCAGAAGCAGTCTTGCTTGTTAACCCAATCGAGCCCCAATTTAGAGGAGAGGTGCTTGATTAATTCTTCCATATAAATAAGTGAAATCACTTATGATCATTTAATTAACATGGAATCGTGTTGACGTAGGCTAAAATTTTATGTGGACGCTGCAGGTTGATGACAAGTATCAATACTCGAGTGAAAGCAAAGATATTAGAGTCCATGGATGGATTTGCAGCGACCCGGCAACCGGACTGTGGCAAATCACAGCTAGTAATGAGTTCCGATCAGCTGGACCTGTAAAACAATACATCACCTCCCATGTCGGCCCCACTTCACTCAATGTACATATTTTTTTTTCACTTACAATAATTCTTACCTCTTATATATTGTTATAAATTCTCTGGTTAATTCACGTGGTACAAACAATCAGGTACTGCATAGCACCCATTACGCTGGAGCAGACTTAATATTAACCATTGAAGATGGGGAGCCATGGAAGAAAGTTTTTGGTCCAATTTTTGTTTATCTTAATTCTTTGTCACATGGAGGCGATTTCCAGAATCTGTGGGAGGATGCTAACAAACAGGTTTAACAGAGAAACGCTATCTGTAACTTCTTTTGTGAGTTACTTTACTATCAAGAAATAATTACGTACAATTCAATGAATAACCAAAAATTTCTCTTTAGATGATGACCGAAGTTCATAGTTGGCCCTATAATTTTCTATCTTCAAAAGACTTTCCAAAGTCAGATCAACGGGGTAACGTCGATGGCAGAATAATGCTTCATGATAGGTACAGTACCTTAATCATAACATGATAAATTTGATTTGAAGTTAATATTTTTAAGAATGCCTGTTGTCTAGGTATGTTAATGACAAGAACATACCAGCGAAAGGTGCTTATGTTGGCTTGGCACCTCCAGGAGATGTTGGATCTTGGCAAACAGAATGCAAGGTAATGCAATTTCAATTTTCTGTTTTAATTTTTAAATTTTTTGATGTGCCATAACTAATCCAGTCCAAATTGAATTTTACTTTTATTAGAGCTACCAATTCTGGACCGTAGCAAATGAAGAAGGCTATTTCGACTTTAATAACATACGATCGGGCAACTATAATCTCTATGCATTTGTTCCTGGTTTTATTGGAGATTATAAATATGACAATGTCATTGCCATTTCCCCAGGTCTCATTTAATTTTCTCACTTTTAAAATTCATATTAATCTCTTACCATTGCCGTGTATTATAATTCTGTGACATACATAGGTTCTCAAGCTAATTTGGGTGATCTTGTATACGAGCCACCGAGGGATGGACCCACAATTTGGGAAATAGGCATCCCCGACCGCTCAGCTGCAGAATTTTATGTCCCGGATCCTAATCCAAAGTACATCAACAAGTTATACGTCAATCATCCTGACAGGTTAATTAGCTCTCATTAATCAGAATCTAATTAAAGTGATCAAAGCCATCCAACTTAATTTTTCCGTTTAATCATTTGATTTCATCTGCTGCGTTGCAGGTTTAGGCAGTACGGATTGTGGGAGAGATATGCAGAGCTATATCCTGACGAGGATCTAGTATATTCAATCGGAGATAGTGATTTTCGGAAAGATTGGTTTTTTGCACAGGTTACCAGGTTTTGATTTATCCCCCTCCAGTTATTGCGATTCAGTTCCTTCTTTCAGGACATTTAGTCGTGTTAAAAAAAAAAAAAAAAAGATTCATCTGCTAACTAGACAATTTTTTTTACTGCCTCGCAGGAAGAAAGATAACAACACATATCGAGGAACCACATGGCAAATTAAGTTCAAAATCGATAACTTAGACGATAATGGAACGTACAAACTGCGATTGGCGCTGGCGACTGCAAATGTTGCTCAATTGCTGGTAAACATCTTCATTTACTCTGTTACTTCTGTTACGCGGAGGAGACGAGAGTCTAAATTAACATTTAACTTTGCCATTTTTTTCTTCCCCTGTTTGAAGGTTGGAGTGAATGATCCTTCAAAGAAGCCTCCTCTGTTTTCTACTGGAGTAATTGGAAAGGACAACACAATTGCTAGACATGGAATCCACGGACTCTACTATTTGTACAATGTCAGTGTGCCTGGTAGCTTGCTTCTGAAAGGGAACAATACCATCTTTCTCACACAAACAGAAAGCGTCAGCCCTTTCCAAGGAATCATGTATGACTATATTCGTTTAGAAGGTCCTCCATATTTGAAATCGTGACCAGATTTTAAGAGAAATATGTCACCTCTTGAGAAATTTGTTAGTGGAAATAGATTCAAATAGTTTTAGTACTGTGTCAATAAATGAAATATTTTTTTCCCCCGTAATTTTTTTCAGTTACGGTATCGCACTCAGCTCCCAACTCACCTCAAATTATAAAGCGTATTGAATTTGAACTGTTAACCTCCTGTTTTCACAACAAGAGGAGAGGCCAAATCAACTGGTCTATTGTTCTTTAGGGATTGTTTCCTAATATATGTGTAGTCTATTTCAAGCCTATTCCAAAAATTTAGACCAAGGATTAGTGGCAAGGAATTTTTTAATACTTTGTCAATTTTTCATGTAGTTTGGTTCAAAAATTGACTTTGGTGAACCGGACGGGGCAACTAGATGCAGAGCTGAAACAGACTCTCACCAAATCTCGGACCTAATCCACCCAATGATATTCTCGGCCCAATACGAGTATCACAGAATCTAAATAATTTCACCCATTGAATCGGTCAAAGGATAATGCATTTTGTCAAATTTTAGGAGAAGAAAAGGAAATACGAATTCATGCACTTGTTGTGAAAGTAATTATCAACCCACCACCATCACCAGTCACCACATTTCCACTAATGACTCTACCAAAGCACAATCTGTTGTTTCCAACAAATGATCATTTACAAGAAGAATGTAAAAGCCGGCAAAAGTTGGCAACTCATTAATTAATATTCGAGCGGTAAGCCCAACTATAAAGTCGGCGAATTTTGCTGGTAGTTCGTCTATAAAGTCACAAACTTTTCGCATGCTAGTGCTATTATATTCAAATCGTGGCACACTTTGGTTGGAGATCATCATTAGATACATTAATCGCCGAGAATATGGGGGTTTTTTTTTTTGGGCCATTATATAATTGTTCTTCTGTTTACCATGAGTCCTGCGGCCCCCTGCTTTAGGATGATCACACAGATTCAAGTTCATGTCAAACAATCAAATTTAAGTTTAAAGATTGATAGCAACGATTCAAATTCAAAGCTTAAGTTCAAAATTCAAGAAGATGAGATAAAGTGATATAGCCGCCCACAAGGGGAATCAATTGGAAGGAGTAAACTCTCTTTTACGGAGAATTTGCATTTTTGCGGTGGACACTGGAGATCAAGCTCATCTCAAGAGGTTTGATTCGCAAAGCCAACAACGTTCTCCTCTCTCCCCCTCCCCCCCCCCCCCCCCTCCCAAACAGGTTTAATGAATTTGATATGTAAATAGAAATGTATTATTAGACCAAAAATTATAAACAAATAAATCAATACAAAAGCTGCAGCTTAAGCTCTCATATCGAAGAAAAAACAAAACAAACAAACAATCAAAAACCTGCACACTTCTCAAGTTCTTATTAGATTCTTTTCCTTTGGATTGTAAATAACTAGTTATTTTCAATAAAATAATGTGGGTACAAACTCTTACGTACAATAACCTTGCTCACATGTTGTGCCCCATAATGGGGGCTCCATGTATATATATGCTTATTAAAGGTACCCCAAAGTCTCTTTAGAACTTTTCCTCCTGCAAAAAGTCATATGAAAGGAAAAAGAGCAGGTGATGACTTCTTCTTCTCTCTCTCTCGTGGGTGCACCAAACAACAGTGGCGACAAAGCTATAGATATCACGAGAATTTAGAAAAGATCAAAAAAAGGGTAATGCTTTGTCTCTAGTTCAAGAAAACATAAGCCACTAAGCCAGTCACGTTCTTTTCTTAAGCTTTTAGATTCATGTTCCTTCACATGTACATATTCTCTTTCTAGATAAAAGAGGTAAGATACGAACTTTTTTTTTTTTTTTTCAATTTAGCCTATTTAATTCCCTCATTCCTGATTCACAGTTATATTATTCTTTTCTCAGGTACTATAACATTATTTCATCTGAGATCGTAATGCCAAATAAGCTTCATGAAGATCTCAGAGGGCCTGCCCATGTCAGTTTTTTTATTTTTTTTCCTACTTCCGATAGTCTCTGGTGTGCAACTGCAAGTTCAAGATAAACATGTAAGTAATTTATGATAATTTTTAATGGTAGTTTTCAGTTTGAAGCAACGTTACAGTAGACATTAATTAAGCAAATTTAATTAATTAACGCAGGTGGTGATGGATAATGGGATACTGCAAGTGACATTATCAAATCCAGAAGGCATCGTCACTGGAATCCAGTTTCAAGGCATCGATAACTTGCTCGAAGTTCGTAATGCTGAATACAATAGAGGGTACTTTCTTTAAATTCCATTTTTTTTAAAAAATATTTTCTCTCTCAATCCAAAAATGAAAATCTTAACGGGGGATCAATTATAAATTCATAATCCCAAACCACTTCTACATATGGCAACTACAGTCTTGTTTCTCTGCTTTCTTGTCCTGTTTTTTTATGTCCTTTTGTCTTCCACTCATTTTTGCCCGCTGGCATATTATCAGATACCTCCCCGGTGGTTTGCTTATTTTTCATTTGGGTAAGAAGATTTGATAAATAAACACTTACCTCCCTGTCTTAACAGACTTGAGGGTACATCAGAATAAAATCCATTTAATCAAGCAAATGGACGAGGGTTCTTTGAAGAACCATCTGAAAATCTGAACCCGGCATCTCCATTGGTTGGCTGCATGTTGAGATGAAGATTGATTTTTCATGCCATTTTCCCAAACCTCTTTGAAGCTGGAAAAGTGTCAAAATTTTCGCTATGATTACTTGCAAAGAACGCAGTTGACAGGCGTAACGGCCATCCAATGAAATTTCTTGCTAAAATCTGTATGTCTGCCTTCAACATGTGACGCTCATTAGGTGTTTGTATAAATTTCTAGAACAATTTTACTGTTGAATTTACGAGTAAATAGTGCAAATGCTGACTAAACACCACGGGAACTATAGGCCTACTTTTCACGTCTCGCCGTCTAAGTGATATTACCCAATCACTGGGGCAGGCTTCTGATAACAACTCTTTTCACTATGATAGTCATAATGATAGCAATCAATTGAAAACACTTGGTTGTAGACAATTTTACGGCATTAATTTTCAGTGAAGACATGATAATTCTTTTCATTTAGATCTTAATTTCAATATTATGAAATAATATGTCTGGCTATTGAAGTTTTATAATATATATATGTATATATATACATTTTTTTTCATATATAGTTACTGGGACCTTGTCTGGAGTGAGCCAGGAAAGAAAGGCACAAAGGGCACACTTGATAGGTAAGTATGCAAGTCCCCGCTAAGCAAAGATCCGCGCTCTAATTTTAGAAGTCATATACAGAAGTTGCATCATATAGATTGCTCTATGCAGGATTGAAGCCACAAATTTTACAGTTATAGTAGAAAATGAGGAGCAGTTGGAGGTTTCATTCACCAGGCTGTGGAATTCCTCCCTCGAAGGCAAGGTCGTTCCCTTAAACATCGACAAAAGGTCTTCTTTTGGGAAAATCACTTCTATCTATTTATCAGAATCAATACTATTTTCATTTAATAAAATAATGTTGATGAGGAAGCATTTTCCAGGTTCATAATGCTTCATGGTTCCTCAGGTTTCTACACTTATGCCATTTTTGAACACTTGGGTGAATGGCCTGCTTTCAACATTGACAACATTAGGATGGCATTCAAGCTCAACAAAGACAAGTATATAAAACTTTTGCCTCATTCTTTTGTTATCAGATTACGGTTATGTTTGGGATTGAGGTGCTATAAAATCAATAACATTCAGTCTATAGCTGCTAGGGGATGGAATTATCAGTTAGGTCAGTAGTTAGTAAACATGAGTTGCCAAGTCTATGTGCACCAGTTTCAAAATTAGGTGGTAGCCAACAGCTGTTGGCTACGTACATGCCCAAAATGATTTCGCTCAAGTGGCTAGACAGCAATAAAGAGCATTTTCTTTTCTTTTCTTAACACTCCACAAGTTTAAATGCACAGGTTTCACTTCATGTCTATAGCAGACAATAGGCAAAGACTTATGCCATTACCTGATGATCGATTACCAGGAAGAGGTCAAGTCCTTGCGTATCCAGAGGCAGTTTTACTTGTCAATCCTGTGGAACCAGAGTTCAAAGGGGAGGTACTTTGTAAAGTTTAATCATTCTGAAATCTAGTATAGAAATAATAGAAAGGAAATATAAAAGATTGTATAACAATTGATAGAAAGGACAGTTGATCATCAAGCCAAATTAATCTTGTGTTGGTACATTCAACCTTAACAAGACCTTTTTAATTGCAGGTAGATGACAAGTACCTGTACTCATGTAAGAGCCAAGATATAAGGGTACATGGGTGGATATGCACCGACCCGCCTGTAGGGTTCTGGCAAATCACTCCAAGTATTGAATCCCGCTCAGCTGGACCGCTCAAACAGTACTTAGCCTCACATGTGGGACCCACTGCTCTTGCGGTAATTTCTTTTTTATTTTTTATGATATTTGTTTTCTGACCTCTACTATTGTTTTGATTAAAATTGTGTCATCAGCTTTTTCACAGTGTTCATTATTCAGGAGCGGATCTGATACTAAAATTTGGACACGCTGAACCATGGAAGAAAGTTTTTGGCCCCATCTTTATTTATCTTAACTCTTTGTTGAACAAAGATGATCCTCTTCTTCTCTGGGAGGATGCTAAGCAGCAGGTTAGACACATATTGTGTGATCTAACTTATATAGCAGTATTGTGTCTGCATTTTGACTGACAGAAATTTTAAAATTATATTCAGATGATATTTGAAGTTCAAAGCTGGCCTTATGATTTTCCAGCTTCCAAAGATTTTCCTCATTCAGATCAACGGGGAACTCTCCGTGGCAGATTACTAGTTGAAGATAGGTAATTGTTTATCATTTTAGGGTATGTTCGAAATTAAAATGTTGTTGCTTTAATTCACTACTGTTGCGGAATGGAATCGCTTTCAATTATAGATGAATTAGTGGTTCATCATTAAGCATTAGTTGCTAAGTAAAAGTGCATACTTTAGCTGCTGTGAAGAACAATAGTTACGGTCATATCCTCGATACCTTTCAGTTTTTGTTTTGATAATATGGATTTTACAAGGGAAAATCAAGATGTCCTGTGGACAAATTTTTGGAAATGAACCCATGTTTTATTTTCTTTGTTTTGCAACAAATTCTGATCAAGGTTCTAACTAAATCAAATGTTACACTTACACAGGTACATTAATATGGATTACATTGCCGCAAATGGTGCATATGTGGGATTGGCACCTCCAGGAAATGTTGGATCCTGGCAAAGGGAATGCAAGGTACATGGTAAACCAGACAAGTTGGAAATGGAAATTTCTATATTATCAGATTTACACAACTCATGCCAAGACTTGTAAATCAGACATGTGGGGATCTAAGCATATAGCAGATCAACACATCCCAAATTTGATAAGAACATTGTGAAAATCTATACTATATCAAATCAGAGTCCTTGTTGCATAATTGCTAACCAATTCTCTGCCATATTGCTGAGCAGGGTTACCAATTCTGGGCTAGAGCAAATGCAGATGGCTATTTTTACATCGATCATATAAGGACAGGAAACTATAGTCTTTATGCATTCGTTCCTGGTTTTATTGGGGATTACAAATATGATTTTAACATATCCATAATTGAAGGGTCTTATATTGACATAGGTGATCTTGTGTATAAGCCTCCAAGATATGGGCCTACACTGTGGGAAATAGGAATTCCTGACCGTTATGCTGCAGAATTCTATGTGCCTGACCCTGATCCAAAATATATAAACAAATTATATGTCAATCACACTGACAGGTTAGCTCTCTCTGTGATAAATAATTAGCTGATAATGTTGTTACTTTTCCAAGATCATTAGCTCAACATACAGTTTCTTTTTTTCTTCTTTCTTTTTTTTTTTATATCATCTTTATTGGCAGATATAGGCAGTATGGATTATGGGAAAGATATGCAGAGCTTTATCCTGATGAAGATTTGATTTACATAGTTAATCAAAGCGACTACAGTAAAGATTGGTTTTTTGCTCAGGTTACAAGGTCTGATTACTTGATCTCTGCATTCTACAAGATTGGTCATTTGTATACCTGCTATAATGAAAAATAGGAGCATTCAGCCGTTTCTAGTTAGTAGCCTATTTCATGTGAAACTACTTGAGCTGAGGAGCTAAAATCAACCTTCTAATGCACTGCAGGAAAAAGGACAACAAAACATATGAAGGAACAACATGGCAAATAAAATTTGAGCTTGACAATGTAAATGAGAGTGCCGTTTATAAACTGCGACTGGCCCTAGCTTCAGCACATGTTTCTGTTTTGCAGGTATTGTATGTAACTTATGTTTTGTGAGAGACAATTGAACTTCGTTTTGATTTTCAAATTTTACTTGAGTTTGATATGCTTCCATTGCAGGTCCGGATTAATGATCCTTCAGCAGAACCTCCTCTATTTTCAACTGGGCAAATTGGGAAAGAGAATACGATTGCAAGGCATGGAATTTATGGACTATATTGGTTATTCAATGTGGATGTGCCTGGTGCTTTGCTTGTTAAAGGGAATAATAATACAATTTATTTAACACAGACACTGAGTGGCAGCCCTTTCCAAGGGATCATGTATGACTATATTCGTTTAGAAGGTCCCCCTCTCCCACCCTGTAATTCCAGCAACAATACCTCATTTGGTCTTTCTTAGGAAGATCAAAGCAAAAAATTTTTCATGGAAAATAATATCATTATACACGCTTCGGTTTTTTGTTAGCAAAGTTTGGAAGAGAATTCCCCAAGCGCTATTTTACTTAATTCTGACAACAGAGTGATAGTATCAAGAAATAAGTTACCCTCGCGTAATAAAATTTGTGATCAGGCATGCAAACCCAGTCTTGAATGCATATTAAAAGGGGCTGTAGTATGCTGTAGTAGGGTTTTATCTTAGTATTTAATTAATAATTGATATAAGAGTTTTACGGTTTGAGTCCTGCTCATCTCAAAATTGGCATAGAGTTTGATTCACATTCTTATAATAACAATAACAACAAAAACAAGGGCAAAGTTAAGTTCATTTTTCCAAATAATAAAATCTGATTATTTATTTTTTTCATATATATATATATATTGATTTATAAAATATGAATTTAAATCAAATTTTTTGTGAGGGTGTTTTTAGAAATTCATATTTTTATTAAGACCACTTTTGGTGTTACAGCCTACAAAATCTGATACTGAGATAAAAATTTGAGATGTTTATTATTATTATTATATTAAATAACCAGATTTTAAAAATCTACCATAGTTGCATTTTAGAATTCAATACAAAATCTCATTATTTGAGAACCAGATTAATTTAATAATCACTTTTAAAGCATCTTATGACAAAATTTGTGGTTAAAAAATCATTCTTTTCTGTTAACTATTAATATCATGCTTAATTTTTGGTCTGACAAAGATTTGTAGCCAAATAACATATCAAAAGAGCTCCCCCTTTGTAGGCTCTTCAGCTTACTTGTATAAAAAAAATGCTGTAGCTTATGCTTTCTAACTCTCACTAGGAATCTAAGATCGAGCAATTTGTAACACTCAATCCTTTTAGTTTTGAATGTCTTCTCTTCTTTTGCTCTTATTTCTGGTCCACTGTTTGGGCCTCTCAGTATCAGCTGAAGGGGTGCAATTGCATAAACAAAATAATAATGTAAATTTATTTCTGAGCTTCAACCTTTTTTTTTTTTCCTTTTTCCTGTTCTCACAAACTCAATGTGAAAACACATATATTATGCTGCTAACAAAGACTAAGCTTTTTTTCATTTTTCATATTGATGTGATATCAATGAACATGTAGGTGGTGATGGACAACGGCATACTCCAGGTTTCTATATCAACTCCACTGGGATTCGTCATTGGAATTCAATATACGGGCATCAAAAATTTACTCAACGTCCAAAACGAAGAAGATAATAGAGGGTATATATCCATATATATGTCAATTACTAAATAAATCATATATACAAAAAGTAGCAAATATGAGCTTATCAATTTCCGAAGAAGAACAATTTATTCTATGGATTAACAAATAGCAATGACTCAGTAATTTTGAGAACTTTTTTTTTTTTTTTGGGTTCAAAAAAATTAATGAAGCTATTGGGATCATAATTTTTGGACCGGCCAAGATAACTACAACAGTGGAAGTGGCTTATACGACAGGTGATCCCTCTCTATCTCTGCTCTCTTACTTGACATTTGAAATTAATCTGTTAACAATAAAATCATGACCTATATGATTTGATTAATTGTTATTCAGAATTGAAGCAACAAATTATAAAGTAATAATGCGAACTAATGAACAAGTAGAGCTCTCATTCACCAGGATGCGGCATCCCTCCACCAACGGCACCATAGCTCCGGTGAATATCGATAAAAGGTATTTGATTAAATATTTATGGCTGTATTTTTTTAATGAAAAGCAAATATTGATTAGTTGGTAAATTAATTGGGGCTAGGTTTGTGATGCTTCGAGGATCATCAGGTTTTTACTCTTATGCCATTTACAAGCGCCCAAAGGGATGGCCTGGTTTCCAGCTTTTTAATAATAGGATGGTGTTCAAGCCTAATCCGGACAAGTAATAATTTTAACCTCTCATTTTTCTTATAAACTTTGTCAATTATCATTAGTACGTAACAACAACTTGGAAGTATAAAAATACTTAATTAACATAAATAATACTTAATTAACCTAAATTAATTGGCAAGATTGAAATGTGTTGCAGGTTTCGCTACATGCTAATATCTGGCAATCGCCAAAGAGAAATGCCTCTACAACAAGACCGAGAAAGAGGCCAAAAGCTGGCCTATGAGGAGGCAGTTTTGCTTCCTAATGGGGAGGTACTTCCTTTAACTAATTAACAAACCAAATCTTATATAATATTGATTTTTTTTTTATTCTAGTCGTATTGTGTCACATCACTTTGTACCAATAAATTAATATAAATAATTTGCACATATAGTGTGCACTTGAATGTGTAATTGAAATTGACAAATACATGGACGGTTAGCAAAACGCAAAGCAGCAATTACATCCTGTTTCTTGCAAAGAGTTAATATTGAAGCAACATGTCATCCATTTATGGAGACAGGGAATGACTTGTCGTTCTTTTGATGTGAAGGTTGATGACAAGTATCAATACTCAATGAACGCAAAAGATATCCGGCCCCATGGATGGATATCCACCGACTCCACTGTCGGATTCTGGCAAATCCTACCCAGTAGTGAATCCCGATCATTTGGACCTCTGAAACAATTTCTAACTTCTCATACAGGCCCCATCAGCATCAATGTAACTTCTTCTTTTTTTTCCTTAAACATCCATCAATAAAATCACGACATGTGTTTTATTTTTTATTAATAAAGGTATATGCATAAAATATATACTGATTTTAGTTATATTGATATGGATCATTAGACTTTTCACAGCACACATTATGTTGGAGAGAATTTTGGAATGAGATTTAAAGATGGTGAAGCTTGGGAGAAAATTTTTGGTCCCTTCTTTGTTTATGTTAATTCTGTGCCGGGTAAAGGTGACCGGCAGATGCTATGGAAGGATGCTAATAGACAGGTTTCATTCATACATATGCTTTTAGCTTATATTTGCAAACAATTAAGGCTCTGTTTGGACTTGTGGTGTGTCAAACAACGTAGCTGAAAATGTTTACCAATCACTTGTATAGCTACTAAATAATGACACCAAACGAAGCCTAAATTATATGTGATGAGTAGTATTTAACCTTTTCATATTTTTCATTTTTCCCTGAAGTTTATGAGCGAAGTTAAAAGTTGGCCTTACAAATTCCCAGCTTCAAAAGACTTTGCAAGATCAAATAAACGAGGTAGTATCAGCGGTAGATTAATAGTCAAAGACAGGTAATTTCTTTTACAACTTTTAGTTTTATAGTCAATCAATCCAATCCAATCATGACGTTATTGTTGTAAGTATCAATTGATCATCATTGAGCTTTATCGATTATTGGTATAGATATGTTAGCCGTGCGGGCATAGGCGCAAAAGGAGCTTACGTGGGTTTGGCGAAGCCAGGCAAAGCTGGATCTTGGCAAACAGAATGCAAGGTGATTAATTGAATCTGTTAATTTAGCCCGCGAATTAATTGCAGTAAATGATACAGCAACAACATTAGCATTAAATTGATCTTTTTTCTTTTCATTTTAAATTGTATCAGGGTTATCAGTTTTGGACTGTTGCAAACGCGGGTGGATATTTCTCCATTAAAAATGTGTTGATTGGCAACTATAGTCTTTATGCATGGATCCCTGGTTTCATTGGGGATTTCAAATATCATGTTGCCATTAGAATAACCGCAGGTTTTAATTAATATATATTCTATTTTTATTCGTAAATAACTTTTTCAAGCTTGCGGACGTTCGCATTTGGACTCGAGCTATAATTACTCATTTATAATGCTATATCAAAAATATATATAGTACTGAAAAAATTATATTTTCTTAAACGATGTCCGTATCAGAGACTATATATATATTGTTAAGTGTAAACACTCTCATTTTTTTCAATGCTGACACGTATTAAAATTAATTTTTAATACATTATAAAATTGTGTTGTTTAATTGTATTAAAAATTAATTCTGTTAAGCCGCATGACTCAGCGGCTTGTTTGCATGAAATATAATAACAATAATGATGGCGCATGAGACACACAAACAAAATTTAGTATTTCATTAATGAACTTTTCAATGCAGGTTCCGCAAAAACGATTGGCAATCTCGTATATAAGCCGCCGAGAAATGGTCCTACATTATGGGAAATCGGCATCCCTGATCGATCAGCTGCAGAGTTTTATATTCCAGATCCTAATCCAAAGTATATCAACAAATTATATGTTAAACATGACAGGTTAGACTTGGTTCTCATAAATTAATTATTGTAGTTTTATTGGGTTTAATTACTAATTAAGTCTAAGAAGCATGATCTAGATTCTTTTATTAATGTAATACAAAATCAAATCCTGATCATCACCAGCTTCTTCTATTTACAGGTTTAGGCAGTACGGACTATGGGAAAGATATGCCGAACTACATCGCAAGCGAGATTTGGTCTATGAAGTTTGGGCTGATAATTACAGAAAAGATTGGTATTTTGCGCAAAATACCAGGTTCGTTTCTTTATTAGTTTCTCTATCCATCTTTGATTCATGATTTTACAGTTGGGTCCAATTATTCCACAGAAAATTAAGTTTGGATTCTCAGGTTTGAAGTTTCTTCATTATGGCCCCCCCAATTTTGATGGTGCATTCAATTCATGAGCTGCAGGAAGAAAGGTAACGAATACGAAGGAAGCACATGGCAAATACAATTCAAACTGGAGAGAGTAGTTAAAAAGGCAACTTATAAGCTGAGAGTGGCAGTGGCTACCGCCCATGGCGCTGAGTTGCAGGTTCGAGTAAACTCTCGCTCGGCACGCCGTCCTTTATTTTCAAGCGGGTCAGTTGGGAGAGAAAACGCAATTGCGAGGCATGGAATTCAAGGGGTGTATAAGCTCTTCAATGTTGATGTGCCGGGGAAAATGTTAAGGAGAGGACGCAACACCATTTATCTTACTCAGTCAAGAAAATTAGGTCCTTTTGCAGGAATCATGTATGACTATCTCCGTTTTGAAGGGCCTGATCCAAATTCATAACCCTGTTTCAAGATTTTTTTTTTTCCATTTTTGTGTCGGAAAATTTATTATTAAAACTTTAGTTCCAATAGAAAAATAAAAAGTAATTTTCTAGTTTAGTTCAATTAGTTTTCTTCATAACGCAACACAAAAAAGAAAGGGAAAAAAAAGACATAAGTTTAAATGTGATTCCCTTAAAAAAAAAAGTTCCTTAATATAAGGTGGGTTTGGGAGTAATGTGTGGTAGCTACGCTTTGGTAGGTCAGAAGTGTTTTTCCTTAGTTTTAATCAACAGTTATAGCTTTTATTATCAACAACTACAACTTAAAATGTATAACTTAAAAGCTACAACAGTCAACTCCTAAAAGCATTCATAGCACTACAAAAGAATAACTTCAAATGTTCTTTTGAGACTTCAAACAACAGAATTTGACAAAAATATCAAAAGAATAACTTCATCGTTATAATTTCAAATGTTCTTTTGAGACCTCGAACAACAGAATTTGACAAAAATATCAAAAGAATAACTTTATTGTTATCGCATGCTTTAATGGTATATTATGTGCTAAAAATTAAGATGTAACATGTACCGTCCAAGTTGAACGTACCACATCTAATTAACCTCTAGCTAACACACTATCATACATCAGAATTAAAGGAAATCATACGTTTTAATTCAAAATTTTTACATTGAACTTGTCCAAGTTTATGAATGGAAAGAAATCAGACAGTTAATTAATTCCCATTAATGAATTTTAGAGAATTATTCTTCTAAGTTTGGAATTTGATGAAATTCAACTTGCAATGAGCATTACAAGAATTGAATGATGGTTCTAACTCTTTATGGAAGTTGAAAACTATATTAAATTGATGGAATTAATCTCATGGTTTGTGATTTCAGCAAAATTCCTAAGGACTTGAGCAGAATACAGATAGTTTGCAAAAGGCTTATGTATCTTCATATCATCAGCCATATATGTCTTACTTGTATGCATATATTATAAAGGAATTAAGGGGTAGCTATATTTCACAAAAAGTTGATGATCTTGTTCATGTTATTTATGCGCATTATACAAAGCACATGGCGATTCTTGCACGGCTCTATTATGTGCACCAAAAAGTAGTGGTGGCGACTGAGTAAAGAATTTACAACCAACACAGTCCAAAGAAAAAATCTTAGCTTCTAGTTCAAGTAAACAACATCAAATGAGTCATTTCTTTATAAACCTCCAAACTCTTCACATAATTATTTGCCTCAATTGCTTAAGCAACAGAGTATCAACTAAATTGTTCAGAAATTCAGTTACCACATTGGGATTTTGTGCCGGAAACTGAACCATGTCAGCTTCTGCGGTGCAATTGCATATTCAGGATCATCATGTACATCCACCTTGTGCAATGATTTATTATTAGCATTAATTTCAGTTATTTCCTTCAAATTTGTTTTTTTTTTTTAATATTTGGATAAATATGAGGATGGCAAAGCATATCTGACAATAATTATAATGTACTTAGTCTTGACAATTATTAGTATTATTATTATTATTTTGATATATAAATCTCAACAGTACAAGAAACTTTTATTAAACAAACTTCGTGTTTGTTCTGCTTAATTCCAATGTAGATAATTAATTGAATCAATGCGCAGGTGGTTATGGATAACGGCTTACTCCAAGTCACAATATCAAAACCAGATGGACATGTCACTAGAATTCAAGGTTATGGCATCGATAATATGCTTGAAGTTCGTAACAAGGAGATTAATAGAGGGTACGTTGCATGATGACATTTTCATCTACAATTTTTCTAAATTTTGAAGCATTTGTATCATAGAAATTAGCGTGACCATAATTAACATCGATACGCATTGTAGGTACTGGGACCTTGTTTGGAGTGAAACAGGGAGTACTGGAACAACTGGAACAGACGAATTGTATGTTGTCATTTTCTTTCACAACCTTTTCATACGTTTAAGCTAATAATTCTGAACAGGGCATTGATTAATTAACATGCAGGATCAAAGGAAGTGATTTTAGGGTCATTGTGGAGAATGAGGAACAAGTAGAGATTTCATTCACAAGAATCTGGGACATTTCCCTCCAGGGCAAGCTTGCTCCTCTTAATATAGACAAAAGGTTATTTTGCTAAACTTTGATCCATATACATATATAACAAGGCTCAAGTGCAAACATCTGCATTTTACAAAATGCGAATTTACACTGTGACCATACTTTTACCGAGGCGTCCGCGCATGAGATTGACATGCGCGTGACCCTAATAATGTTATTGACTTTCCAGATATATAATGCTTGGAAACACCTCCGGATTCTACTCCTATGCAATTTACGAGCACATGGGAGAATGGCCTGCTTTCAACCTCCCACAAACGAGGGTGGTTTTCAAGCTCAGAAAAGACAAGTAACACCAACTGCTTCCAAATTAATAGTTTGTTTGTAAGAGCAGAAAAACACATGGTTAAATGGTTAGTAATTGTATATTATGGGCAAACAGGTTTCAGTACATGGCGGTATCAGATAACAGACAACGCCACATGCCATTGCCAGACGACCGCCTGCCAAAAAGATGCAAAGAACTGGCCTTCCCAGAGGCTGTTCTACTCGTCAATCCTGTTGAGCCCGAGTTCAAGGGCGAGGTACTTTGCTCGTAATTTTTTTGCTTATGAAGACATATCACTTATTGATTTGCCACCCATTTTCTAAATTTGACCGTTAATGACTTCATTTCACAGCAATCATCAATCATGAACTTTAGGCACCAACCCGTCGATCCCAAACTTTAGGGCCCAAGTTTCAGAAAAATTCTTTACTTGCATGATATTTTATGAAGCATACTTATTATTAATTTGTAGGTGGATGACAAGTACCAGTACTCGTGTGAGAATAGAAATCTCAAGGTTCATGGGTGGATATGCTCTGATCCTGCAGTTGGGTTCTGGCAAATAACTCCCAGCGATGAATTTCGATCAGGTGGGCCACTTAAACAAAATCTAACGTCACATGTTGGTCCCACCACTCTTGCAGTAAGTAAACTGAATTCCACTTTATTAGTCCTTCAGAATTTTCGACTACTGATATGATCATTTTTCTAACATGTGATCTCTGATTTTGATTGTGCATTCAGATGTTTCTTAGCGCTCATTATGGAGGAGTGGATTTGGTGCTGAAGCTGAAGCAGGATGAGCCGTGGAAGAAAGTTCTTGGCCCGGTTTTTTTCTATATCAATTCTTTGCTGGATCCGGATAACAATGATCCGAAGACCTGGCTATGGGAGGATGCCAGACAACAGGTTTGCACAATCACTCATGGATTTATGTGAGTGCCGTACTTTTAAGTAGTTCTATGGAAAAAGACTCAAGTAAACTGAAATTTCAGGTATTGAATGAATCCGAAAGCTGGCCGTACAATTTCCCTGCTTCGGAAGATTTTCCAAAATGGAATCAAAGGGGTACTGTTAGCGGCAGATTACAAATCCGAGACAGGTCGGTATTTGTTTTTATCATAGTATTTGTTAAGTACAAAGAGCCCACAAGGGCTCTATTTATAGAAAGCATTTGTGTGGCATCACCAACTTCCGTGAAACTATCTCAATGCATTCAATTTTTTGGTTATTTCCATTATTTCCATTTGTTTAATTTCGATTGAAGTTTCGGTGGTTGCCCTACAGGTATGTCAGTGATGACTACATAACAGTAAACGGCGCTTACGTTGGGTTAGCACCCGTAGGGGCTGCAGGTTCATGGCAAACAGAAAGCAAGGTGACTAAGAGCAGTAAATCTTTCCGTTTCTTTCTCAATTTACATTGTTTAAGTTGACAAAGCTGCAATCTTGTGTTCTATTTCCGATCAGGGCTATCAATTTTGGACGACAACCGATGCCAATGGCTTTTTTTCAATCAGCGACATTCGCGTTGGGGACTACAATCTTTATGCCTTTGTATCTGGTTTCATAGGAGACTATCGCAATGATGTTGTTTTTACCATAACTGAAGGTATTACTCTCTCATTCTGACTGCTGTCTCGTGAACTGTAAGTTATCATATTTTCAGTATTGACGTGCATAATCCACTGTTTGAAAAATTGGAGCAGGTTGTGTTATTGACATGGGTGATCTTGTATTTGAGCCTATAAGAGATGGCCCAACATTGTGGGAAATTGGCATCCCCGACCGATCTGCTGCGGAATTCTATATCCCTGATCCTGATACGAAATATGTCAACAAACTTTATGTTAACCACCCAGACAGGTTGGCTCTGCATCCCATAATTTTAGTGACATGCTTCGGAAAAGCATAGTCATGGTTGCTACCGATAATAGAGGCATACATTTTACTGTGCACGGGAGTTCATAATTTTTTATTGTTATTATTCAGTCACAGGCGACTAACTCTCGTCCGTGATTTTTTTAAAAAAATTTTGATAAATTTTTTAAAGAATCAATTAAAAAAAGAAAAAGAAAATTACCTTTTGTGCGTGCAGGTTTAGGCAATATGGATTGTGGGAAAGATATTCAGATTTGTACCCTGAAGAGGATTTAGTTTACACCGTCGGTGTTAGTGACTACAAAAATAATTGGTTCTACGCTCAAGTTCCTAGGTTTGGCTCCTTAGTCCCTCCACATCTACTTACATCTTGAGTAGATAATTGCCATTAGCCATGCTATTATGCTTCTTCTTCTTCTTAATTTAGAAAGCTCAATCGCTAGTGTTTGTTAAACTCACTAAATTTTATTTGGCAGAAAAATTTTAGCCGACCACTTGATGGCTAATGATTTATTCATAGTAGTTAGCTACTTATGGATTAAAAGAAGAATCCCCATGATATTACTTGATAACAAGTAAATTTGATGCGTCAACGAAAATTTTGAGCAAATGCAGGAAGAAAGATGATAACTCATACGAGGCAACAACGTGGCAAATTAAGTTCAATCTTGACAATGTGGATCATAATGGAACATATAAACTGCGAATAGCTCTTGCGACTGCTAATGTTGCAGAATTGCAGGCAGGAAACCGATTCATATTCACAATCCTTTTCTTCCAGTTCTTGTTACTTATTCAGCATGGACAATTGACAAGGAAATTTTCATTGCTTTTCCTGAAGGTCCGGGTGAATGATCAGAAAGCAGAGCCTCCTCTGTTTACAACTGGGCAAATTGGGCATGACAATGCAATTGCAAGACATGGAATTCACGGACTCTACAGGCTTTACAGCATAGATGTCCCAGCGGCTAACCTTGCTGCAGGGGAAAACACCATCTTTCTGAGACAAGCTACAAGCAGTAGTCCTTTAGCTGGGATCATGTATGACTATATTCGCTTAGAAGGACCCCCATCCTCTAATTCCAACAAAGAGGAAAAGGAAAGTTAGACAGCGTTCACCTTCTGAGAGCAAAAACTGTGGAAGTGCTCCGTTCCTACTATGTAAACTTTGCAGTATAAAGTTCTTGCAAAAGCCGTGTAACAGTACATCAATAATGACTTGAATATAAATAGGAATCATGCTAAACAGAGTAGTTAACTGTTCTCTGATTTGGAAACAACGAATTCAACCTGTGACTAATCATTCACTACTAGTAATTGTTATCTAATTTCAAAACTAACAATAGGTCGACCCGACATATACAAAAGTTAAAAAACAGGCCAATTTCAACCTTCTATCTTTCAAGAAGACAATGAAATTAACATAATACGAAAATTTTCTAATTTAGAAGTAAAATCTGGATTAAAGTCCAGGTCGAGCAAATAAATTTTTACAAACATTTTAAACTCCTCCCGGATTTTAATTCCGCACCTGAAGCTGATTCTATAAATATATATATGGAGGATAATTTACATGGACTTGTCGAGTCTCTTCTTGGTTTCCTCGGCGTTATCAGCAGCTTCCACTTGCATCTTCCAAATCTGCTGATCAGCTTCTGTTGCTTCCCTCTCGTTTCTCGCTGTCGCCTTCTTCGCCTGCTCCCGTTAATTTCACAACGTTACCATCAAATCATTTTTAAAGAAGACGCTCTACGCAACAATATACAACGTATTTATTTCATATATATTGATCAAGATTCAAACAACGTCCATACCAGTCCGATAAACCAGGCTTTGACATAGCAGAAGACCTCCTGCAAAGAAGCTTTGAAGAATAAGCAATCTTTCTTCACGCGAGACAGCGGTGACGTTTCTTGATTTCTCTTCGTCGTCTCTGTGGTTTGTGCTGGTGAAGATTTTGCCGCCTCCATGTTCCTCTTTTTTTTTTTTTCCCCTCCCCCTCTTTACTCCAATTTATTTTTTATTTTAAATTTACAATGAAGACCGGAGAGAGTCCAAGTCTAAAAGAGCATAACGTCAATTGTTAACCCGTCAGTGCTATTTCCTTTACAGGGCAGCTCTGCGCTTGCCACGACGTGCCATGTCGTAGCGGGCTGATAGTTTGGGAAGTTTCCAGTCCAACTGATCCGGGTTTTTCCGAACCCGATCCTTTTTAAGTGAAAAGATGCTCTGATGAACTTAATTATTATCATTACTATTTATAAAAAATGCAGGAGCAGGTCAAATCAAATTGATTTTTTTTAGCCCACATTTTATTCGAAATTCGAGTACAGGGCACAATCCAAAATCCTCTGAGAAAATTAAATTTGATTTATTTCTTACTCTTTAAAATAAATAAAAAATAAAGACATATTTATAAATTTTGAGATATAAAATTTATATTCCATATAATGTGACATTTAATGTCTTACAATATAAATATAAATTATTTGGGGGAAATTCTAGGTGTTAAAGTAGGTCAATAACTAAATAATGTGTGGCAAGAAAAGTTAAAGGTTCGATTAGGATAGTAGGGCAGTTCACAAGAAACCGAACAAAATACACAATATCAATGGGTGTTATTGGAAGCTCAATTTTGGTGGTTAAGGCCAGCACGTGAACAACGTACGCCATCATAAAAGAAAATAAAAAATATCTTTCTTTAATTAAAGATAAGGAGTCAATAAGAATAAAGATTCTCTAACCAAGCAACAAGAAGAGACCATGTTAACTTACCCTTTTAATACCACTAGAAAAGCAACAGGATCACAAGACATGAGAGGTTAACATGTGTCTAGCGGAGGAGGTGAAACAGTAGTTGAGGGTTTTCTTACCTCCCAAGCTCATGGATGTCACCATAAAGGGACCACTAAACAAATTATTCAAATACTCTCACCTAAGAGAGGCTAGCCACTAAATGAGCACCATGTGTCTAAAATTATTAAAATACCTTTAGGAACATTTTTATATAAGTTCCACATGTTCAATCTTGAGCGAGCTCTCTCCATCTTTAGCTCTGTCTCTCTCCTTTTGCTCCATCCAGCCTTAGGCCTCTTTTTTCCATATTTGATTTCTTGAAAGGTTGCTTTAACTTTTTCTCCCTCTAGTTTTACATCTTCATGAAAGATTTTGGCTATCTCACCTCTTAAAAAAGCTTCCCTTTAATCTTATCTAAGAAAACTCTCTAATATCCATAAAACCCACATCTCTCTCATGTTACATCCACTATAAACAACCTTTAATAAGGTTTTAATGATATTGTAGAGTAAATTAAGTAATACTTCATTTATACGGCGGATTGAAATTGAGCTACTTACGTGGATACAGGCCAAAGGGCTGAACCACATAAAATCTTCCATGTTCTTTATTGTTTATGGTTATTTTTCTACTTATTATGATGGTTTTGATGCCTATGTTGTGTTTCATATATGAGTTCACATGAGATATTTTATAAGCTCTACGAAATTAACTAGATAAGCTCTTTAGAGCTATCCTTCAAGCTCTCTTAAGTTCCCTATGTCAACTCCCTAAATCAACTCCCATGAGCTCCACAAGCTCGTCATAATATTCCACACTCAGAACACCGTAGCTCACATGCTAAATTACCTCAGCTCACCTCCCAAATCACCACAACTCACTTCCTAGATCATCTTAGCTATATTGCTGCCCTAAACATCAGAAAGTACACTTAAATCCAAACTTAGCCTAATCGCCCCCAAAATGTAATTTTTATTTGTTTTAATCAAATTTGACCTGAATTCAGTAAGAATAATCGTTTAATGGTTCAAATCAAATCTTAACAAAAATTCAATTAAAACATAAAAATATATATTTCAACTCTTTAACTAAGATAAAAGGATGTTAAGATCTCTTAGTTCTTATATATATATATATATATATATATATATATATATAGAGAGAGAGAGAGAGAGAGAGAGAGAGAGAGAGAGAGAGAGAGAGAGAGAGAGAGATCTTAGTTTATTTATTCTCAAATTAAAACATGTATTTAGTGAAAAGTATTATAAAACACAAATCCCTTTTGGTAAAAAAAGAAAATAAATAAAATTATTAACTCTTGACAAATAAGAAAAAATGTATTTACTTTTTGAAGTCATTTTTTAATTTTAATTTCAAATAACATCTTTTTAATTTTTGTAACAATTTATGATTTTTTTTTTGGGAGAATCGCCAAATGTTATAACATGTTAAATACAATGAAAGACTCGTTAAACAGCTAGTAAATTGTAAGATCATGAACAAAACTATGAAAAAAGAAATTAGCGTGAATGCACTTATGCCAAATATCATCACTGGGGACAACCCAAACAACATCATTCCCCCCAACCCGCCCAAAAAAAAAAGGCTTTAAAATAGTCCATGCTCAATGGGCCAAAGTTCGGGCCAATTCTGGCGCCATGCGGCCTGGATCATATACTCACACAAATTTCCCGTCAACACTCGACATAGTCAAATGAGGGCATAATAGTCATTGCGATTATCTCAAGTATGTCGCGGCTATATATACTGCCATCAACAAAAATTAGGGTATAAAAAGCCCCAAATTCTCTCCGCCCAAAAAAGTTCATCTTCACAGCAAACGTTCAACAACTCTACCATTTAAATCAATCACCACCCCCCAATACGTAAGCTCCAATTTGTAACTTCAGTTTCTCCATGCAATTTTGTGTTAACTTGATCAAATTTTTAGCTTCTGAATCTTCATATTTTGTATTGTTGTGTTTTTTTGCTTGGACAAATTCAATCTTGACTCGATGCATTTGTTGTAGACGTGGACTGAATCGACAGATCGCGTGAGAAATGGCGACGTTTGAGCTGTATCGCAGGTCGACGATTGGGATGTGCTTAACCGAGACTTTAGACGAGATGGTCCAAAACGGTACTCTTACTCCCGAGCTCGCTATCCAGGTTCTCGTCCAGTTCGATAAGGTACGGCTATTCAATTGTATGTTAACGAGCTTGGCATTTGGATACCTGTGTTTTTTGGTTTTTTTTTTTAATTTTTGTGAATTATTTATTTATGTTTTTCATTTTATAGTCTATGACAGAAGCACTAGAAACTCAGGTGAAGAGCAAGGTTTCCATTAAGGTATCAATTTCTTTTTCTTTTAATTTATTTTTAATCTTCTAAGATACTTTTTTTGACACACAGTCTTGTTAAGCGTTTGTCTGTTTAGGGATCTGAGGTGTGAATCTGGCCATGTTGTACTTTTGCTTTATTTTGAAAGAACAATACGAATCCCGTGGTAGCCTATACTTGATAGCTAGTGATTCCATGCACTTGTGGATTAAAAGCCCAACAACTTGATCCTAGACATACCCAAATTTTGAGTCATGTATTGCTGGAGGTGGAAGATCTGTTCTCAGTGATTGCTAATGAATTGTTAGGAATCAAATGCTATTGCGATGCATTAATGTAGAATATACATGGCAAAAATTTGTGGTTTAAAGATTCTATCAGTGTGGTGTAAATCCACTGATAGAGATAAGAGTTATTCAGCATGTGTTTAGACTATTGAGCTTTTGCATCTGGTGATAATTGATCTTAATATTATTTATGTATCCTATTTATAGATTTGCCTTTAAATGTCCTTTTACTGTTAAGTTGTTAGCTGTCTTTTCAAAGAGTTACTCTTGTTAAACGGCAAAAACCTCTTTTATGGAAAATGGCCACTGGGACCAGTATCATGGAATTCATAGAAACCCTGGTATTTGGGAATTTGAGCACTCATGGGAGAATCATTCTAAATGATTGGAATTGGTGACTGGCAGTTGTAAGATTCCAAGTTTCTTTCACTTTAATATATCATTTTTCTTTGCCTTGTCTTAGAGCAATTAATTGGAGTATATAGTATGTTAAAATACTTATTCATTGAATGCCTCATATATAGTAACTTCCATGGCTTTATATATATGTTGGATCTCTCAAGATTTTCAAGCTTGTGTGAACATCAAATGAATCATTTGATTTCTTCTGGTTAGCCCTTGTGCTTTTTGAATGAGTCAATGTGACGTGTCCATAAAGTGCTCACTTATGCACTATTATAAACCTAGCACAATAGGAAGACTTATGTGCTGTTATAAAATAGCTGAGGCTGAGGATATGAAGGGGAAAACAATTGCCATGCCTAAATAGTGGTAAATGCATAGAGGCTGGTATTAGTGCCTGTAGCATGGTATATAGGAACTTGTACCAAATTATAACTGTTGCAGACAAATTAATTCTTGAGTCATATGACTCATGGAGAGGAATCTCAGTGAATTTTAACTCTCCAAAGTGTTTTTCATAGTTGTCTATGGTTATGCAAAAGTAAAACTCAAATTTATGTATTAGTTTTAAGTCTGATTGGATGCTTACTTTTATGCACAGATTCGACTCGTATCGTAATTATTTGTCTTCGCCAATTTTTGTGAGTGCAAATGTGAGGGGACATGCATGTTTTTCATGCTTGTATGTATGAATATGTTGAAAATAAAAAAAATAGATTCCTTTGCAATGTGTTTTATCCAGAGAAGTAGGGTTCTTAGTCTGATAGCTGAGACATCAATCCAGGCCCTTACCTAGTTTGTACTTTTATCATCTATCTTGTTGTGGGTGAAAACTGAGCATTTGAAATTTTAACTTCCCTTGAATTCCTCAGGGGCATCTGCACACCTACAGGTTCTGTGACAATGTGTGGACATTCATCTTGCAAGATGCTTTGTTCAAGAATGAGGAATGTCAAGAGAACGTTGGTAGGGTCAAAATAGTGGCATGTGACTCAAAGCTGCTATCACAATAAGATAATGAAGATTGGTGTGTTGCCGGGGAATGAGTTTAATTACTTGGAGGATGTGGCAATTATGCATTATTGATGAACATAATTTGTAAAGCCTCCGACTCTTTTCAACTGATGGTGATTGTAAAGCCATTGAGGCTGCTACATCCTTGCATTGTCGGATCTCTATAATGGGACCAATGGGAGCATGTTCCCCTACTGACCCAGGAACTTTGAATATTTGCTTATGTGTAGTAAAAGAATTTATTACATTAGCTATTAATAATTAAATTATTATAATCTAAATTGATTAATTGTTGAAAAAATCTTGTAGTAAGTTAACTTTTCATATTTCAGGAAAACTCTTTTTCGGATTTGTTGTTTTCCCAGTGTATTACGATATGTCTATTTTGCATGGCTGATATTTTTATTTTATAAAAAAGTGACAGGAAGTATCTTTCCACATCGACGTAATGATATTTTAGTCCTTTAAACCACAAAAAAAAAAAGGAGCGAGAGAGGGGAAATGACGGAGCTACAAAAACATTTTCCAAATTATTTTATAAAAATTGATATCATATTCATATTGGTTGGATAAAAAAAACTACTTCTCACTTTTTATCACTTAATAAATTTATATATAAAAAAATTCATATAATATTATAATGTCAAAAAATAATTCGGGTCTTAACAGGTTTACATCGTTAACCCAACACTATTTATTGAATAACTAGTATCAAACATGATTTAATTAAAAATGGGAGATACAGTCACAATATGATTTGATGAATAATAATTATGTCACATTAAGTTAATGCTGGAGTAATTTTACAAGAAGAATCTTTTACTTTATTAACATAAAGATAAAAGATAAATTGAAATAATAAATAAATTAAAAGATAAAAGGACAATACAAATTATAATATATTATAAGATCGAATACAATAGATAATAATATATTTTTCATTTTTTAATTTATCCTTTGTTTTATCTAAAGAGAGTATAGCCTTGATATTATTCAATCCAATATCCCTAATTTTGTGCACTTATTTTGGGTTGGGTCAAAAAAGTAGTGCACGTAAATTGCCATGCCTAGTTGCCTACTCACATGGTCATGGCCGAGACCTGTTCAAAATAAATTTACAACATAGGTTCTTATTATCAATATTTTTAAAAGTCAGGGATACAGATGTTATTACCCCGATTTCAAATTACATGGGCGGGAGTATTTCAAATCTCTCTCTCTCTCTCTAAATTCCAAATCGCAAGGTACACTCTCTCTAGTGTTTTCTTTTCTACTCATTGGAAATTTTGCTCACTCGATCCAATTCTCGTTGCATTATTTTCTATTAACATGAGATGATGAAAGATCTTTGTTATACTTGTTCTTCTCGTCGATAATTTGACTGTGCTCATATGTTTCCAGATTTACGTCTTCTTTTTCATACTATAAGATAAAATATTTACCAGGAATCAGTGGAATTAACGCAATTTTGAGAAACGACAAGTTTATTAGGAGAATTTGCAGCATAATTAGCTAATTAATTGGCAGCTAAAAGATGGGAGTAGAACATTACCATGTAATCGAGCTTGTGGGTGAAGGATCTTTCGGCAAAGTATACAAGGGGAGGCGCAAGTTCACGGGTCAGGTACTCTTTTTATTTTATTCATTAATTTTGTTTTTTAAATTGTTTGAAGGGAGAACAAGCTTCAATGTTATTGTTGATTTCAGACTGTTGCAATGAAATTTATCATGAAGCATGGAAAAAGTGAGAAGGATATACATAATTTACGGCAAGAAATTGAGGTCTGTACTCAATTTTTTCGTATAGGCTAAGTTGCGTGTCTTAGCATGTACTGGAGCTTTTGTTGAAGTCTGAAATTCTTTTACATGTTTTTTTGATTTTGCAGATTCTAAGAAAGCTGAAGCATGAGAATATTATTGAAATGCTTGATTCCTTTGAGAGCCCGCAGGAGTTCTGCGTTGTAACTGAATTTGCACAAGTAGTCTTCCTCTTACTTTATCAATTTCACACTCCCACAATGGTTTTATGCATGCATTCAGATGGATTTGAGAAACTGCTCATGTGTCTTGATTTTAGGGTGAACTGTTTGAGATTCTTGAGGACGACAAATGCCTCCCAGAAGAACAAGTACAATCAATTGCAAAGCAGTTGGTACGTCATTCTTGATAAATACCGTTTGGTTTGATCTTTGCCATGGCTATTGTTTGATTTCGTAGAATTCAAGTTTACTGTTTATTATGATTTTCCTCTCAATCTAACTTTTGTGCATTACGAATTGCAGGTGCGAGCATTACATTACTTGCATTCGAACCGTATCATCCATCGTGACATGAAGCCACAAAACATTCTCATTGGTGCTGGGTCTGTTGTCAAGGTTGATTGTTTGAAACGTGCTTAAATTTGTGTGTGTGTGTGTGTGTATTTTTATATATTTATGAGAATATATATCCAACCCGACCCCTGTTTTAAATTTCTAGTGATGACGCATGCTGCTAATTTATATTTCCTAAATTTGCTCTGTGGGCATTGTTTGCCTGGTTGTGATAGCATTGTTAATGTGTATTTTGTTTACAGTCTGCATATTCTTTTAAATACTTCGCAGAAACTTGACCATAGATTCCTTGCTTTCATCCCAGCTTTGTGACTTTGGGTTTGCACGTGCAATGTCTGCAAATACTGTTGTTTTGCGATCTATCAAAGGTTTGGATCGCTTTGAAACAACCCTTATATGTTACCATTTGAGGTTGGAACTACTGAAGTGATCCAGAATTATCTTAGCAATTTTAACTACTGGTATTGATTGATCTATGCCAGGGACTCCTTTATACATGGCCCCGGAGCTGGTACGGGAACAACCCTACAACCACACTGCTGATTTATGGTCACTTGGCGTTATATTGTAAGTCAAACTCAATCCTTGTTTCTCTATGATGGAAAATGAAATTTGACGTAGTTCTATGGCTAAATTAATTAGATTTTGTCTGGTGCCCCTGTTGTCTTTGGTTCTTTGTCTATAAGAGTTTCCGGTACAAAGCTATTGTTTCTATCTTAAAAAATTTATGTTGTTGATTTCTGTTGCCTAGTTTCATTGAACTTTCTCTTTATCATGGTATTATTAGTTGATTTGCTTATAATTTAGTTAAGAAGTGTTACAAGATCCAATGTTCCACACAACATTATTTCTTGGTGGTTCATCAATTTGTTTTTGTTTTATGTTTTTTTCTTTTTTTATAATTTTTTACTACTTTTCTTGTTCTCAATTTCTATCTTTTTAAAAGTGAACCTAGGGCAGGAAGAAGCAGAGTAATAACTTGTCACCTTTACCAAGGTGAAACATGTTACAATCATACATATAAAAACTTAGGTCAAGGAAATTGCATCTCAGCATTACTTTCCATACTGGTATCAAATTGCTTTCTGTTTGTGGAAATCATTTGATTGATTTATCTGTGTTAAAATACTGTAGAACGTACCCATGTCGGTTTTTTTTCCCATCTTCTTATATTGTACTCATGCTTGTACCTCCATATAAATCCATTTTGCTTCCACCAGTGAGCCTTGATTATGTCTTTACGCTAGTGCAACTGAAGAACATAATGCCCTTACTGTGCCATGAAACATATAACCATGTTTTCATGTATGACAATATTTTTCTCTAAACTCAAGTATTAGGGGTAGGAATGCTAAAAATCAGAATCACAAAAGAATGCATGGGCACAGTTTGTCAAAAGAAAAAAGAAACGAAAAAGTTTATTTTGATATAATCATGTGCTTTCCCTTAATGAGAATAAATGGAAAAGTGAAATTGTGTATATTTGTAGTTATTAGTAATTTATCATTATTGATTCATTGTTTTTTCTTGTTTTTGTTCAACTTGAGTTGACTATTTTGTTATGGACCCACCAGGTATGAATTATTTGTTGGCCAACCTCCATTTTATACAAATTCAGTGTATGCATTAATTCGGCATATTGTCAAGGTAAATATGCTCAAATCTTTTATGACTGTTCATTCACGCTCAGTAATCTTTTTGTGAACCTAAAGGCTAATAAATATTACTAGAAATATTCCAGGATCCAGTCAAGTATCCAGATGAAATGAGTCCAAATTTCAAGAGCTTTCTAAAGGGACTGCTTAATAAGGTTATTCAATAAATAAAATGTGTTTCTCTTTTTGACAACTGTTTATAAATTCTGTTTGCGGACCCCTTATCCTGATCGGCTTCTGGTATCTTGCAAAATAGGTGCCACAAAATCGACTCACTTGGTCTGCCCTCCTTGAACATCCATTTGTAAAAGAAACTTCAGATGAACTGAATGCTTGGGTAATGTTATCTTATATTTCCATTATATTCATCGTCTGCATGTAGTTAATGTTTAAAGACTTTTCTGGATTTTATTGTCTCTAAATTCTCAGTCATAGATTCTTGAAAATTTTAAATAGTTGATGAATGATCTCTAGGAGTTGCGTGCTACATCTGTTGACACCAGGGGATGTAATGCAGCATGGACAGCTGAAGGAAATGCTATTCAGACATCGTCTGGTTAGATTTTTTTCATTTCTTGTTGTATATTGTTTACATTCTTGAGGTATTTAAGCTTTCCCCATTTTTTGACAGTCGTAAATTATTCTGTCAAAGGTAAAAGCAATTCTCCAGCTGTTTCTGCAAATAACACTTCTCCAAGCTTTCACACTGATGTGGAATTAAACAGTTCCAACACAAGTCAATCTAATTCTTCACCCTGTGAAGCATTTCCGGGATTTTCAAGCCCTAACAATGTTAAACCATCAGGTATACTCTTGCAGTTTAAGAAAGTTATTTGCCTTCATTTTGTTGTCTGATGTTGAAAATGTCATTTAAATGTTGAACAGAGATTATTTTCGCTATAATCCTTCTACACCAGAAATCTTCTTAGTACATCTTATACATGATCGATGATCTGAATCTTTGTTTTAGACCTCTGTTTTGTACTGTAGTTGTAACTGAATCTTCTTTTCTACCATAATCTCATAATTCCTTTCTTTATTTCTCTCCATTAGTGGACTAAACTATACCTAGTTTTAAGTCATTTCTGACCTGATGTCTGTCCCCCGATTGCTTTATCTGCACCTTATTTTCCTGCTGTTGAAAAGTTTTTATTTTATTTTATTTTATCATTTTCCTGTTAGTTTATCATTTTTATTTGATCGAGTTGGATCCTTCCTAAGATGGGGAAGCGCTCCCAAAGAAGGGTTCTCACTGGCTGATATATTGAGCAATGCATATCAGAGTTATTCACTACTCAGGAGCTGTTCCGCTTTCTGCTGTGTCACTTAATGACAATATCATTCCTTGATGTTTTATGATTAAAGTTATATATTTATACCCTTCAGTTTAATTATTGACCAAAATTATAAATTAGTTTCATTGCTGTTTTGCTCCTCAATGCATTAATCTAGCATTCTAGCTTATGAATCATATTATCCCTCTTCAGGTAGTCAGGCATTGAACAGATTGGAAAATAACTCCCGCACAGTTAAAGGTGCACTGACAATTTGTCAAGACAATGAAGCATTGGCACTTATTTTGTTACCACTGAAAAAATGGTCTCAAGGATCCCAAAACACTTGCAGGTGAAATTTTTGTTCTCTGCCATATTATTATTTGTTTACTTGTTTTTGAGCCTTGATATGGAATTCGGAAATGTTAGATTTGATGTGAATGATATATTTTTCATAATGTTTTCCTGTCAACCAAACTCAACTCTAATTAGGTTGCTCAGTTTCTAGTAAGTAGCAAGTAGAATTCTCATCATACTCATACGTTTTTTCCTCTGAATGTTTAAAGAAAGTTTACCCTGCTCTACTTGCTTGAATAAAGAAGGGGAATAATTTCGTATGGATGAATTAAACTATTAGTGAGTTGTTGGTTACTTGCTAGTCAAAGTCTGTTTGAAGACTTTGAGAGGAAAAGGTCAGACTTGGAAGTCCAAACCAGACACAAAGGCATGGTTTGCATAATGCTGGATGCTAGTGCTTGCACGTATTGAAGAAATTCTTGATAAACGTTGCATATATAGGGATATTTCTTTGGAAGTTTGGATGTCAAGCTCTTTTTTCCTCATTGGACCTTCTGTAGATACACCTTGCAGTAGCTTGTTACATGGTCAATATGTTCTTGATTTTAGAATAAGAGACTCCTAGTAAAGTTTCATTTGTAAGATTTAATTTAATTTCTTTTTCAACATATTCAGGGATCAAGATGTTCTTAATTCAAACCAGTCATTGCGAGTTCTATCAAACCTAGTTGCAGCAAGTGCTATCCAATATAATGGACTGCTTGATGAAATAATATCAGAACTTCTTGATTTCAGTTTGGTGGTAGTCAGCCTAAAGGCTTCTGAACTCAATGACTTATTAGCGAAGGTATTTTCTGCTTGTTATAATCTCTGTGTCATGTCACCCAAGCCATAAAACTTAGTTGATGGATCTTTGTGGAATAACCGATGTAGACGAAACTATCTTAATCTTGATTGGTTCCTGAAATCTAATCAAATTTTTAGGCTTCATAATTTTTCTTTTAGCTGTAACTCACTATGCATCCAAATTATGAATAATGTACATTTTTTTCCAATTTAATTTTTGAAATAAATGCTGATTGACAAAATGTCTGTAGTTATGCTAACGATTATCTTCTGAGAAGTGTAAAGTAAGCGGCCTGCAAATACTAGCATTTCAGAGTTCCTCAATGATTTACTTTGCTTGCAGTGTTTTTTCTCTCTCTGATGATTGATGATGACTAACTTCAAACTTTTTGCAGAGTTTCTTGATCATTAAAATGTTGGTAGACAATAGTGGAAGTTGCATTGCAAGCTCATATTTCACAAACTGGGTAGCGTTTGTTGAAATATTTTCAAAGGTCAGATTCATTGATACTATATGCTGGTTCCCCAGAACCTATATGCCCTTTTCCTCCCTCTAATCCTGTGGATATGTAGGTTGTTTCTTGCAATGAAGATGCCTCTGGAAGAGTATTGTATGAGGCCACTGCTTGCATAACCGTTATGTTATCTCGAGTAGCCCAGAATCTCAAAGCATCTTCCTCAGCTCCAGGTCCTGATGCAAATTCTACTCCTAGGGTGAATGAAACTCTGAAAAGGATTTTAGACCATGCTAAAACATCAGGCTTAGTTGACCATTTATGTTGCTGCTTAGCAACTTCCGGATCAAGTCTGAATTCCGGTTCTTCAAATATGTTGCGTGCTGCATGTGAAACATGTAACGCTATTTGTTCGCTCGTAGATGCACTGGAAATTCATTTCACCATGGAGAATGCCTATCTATTCCCCCTAAATGCATTCTGGAGTCATTCTTTACTCCGACTTGACATTAGGGACCATGAGCGAGGGTCATTGGTTGGACCTGAATCAGCAAGAATTATTGATGCACTGACAAGAGCTTTCCTTCGCTCAAAAGCTGTCCAACTTGCTATTAACCATTGCCTTCATCAACGCGCAGAGGCCACATTGTCTGCTGTCATTCAGGTGTTTGTTCTTGTCCACTGAAATTTCTTCTGGCCTGTGTAGTAATTAGTGAAACTACTTTATTCAAATTTTCAAGTATTTTCTAATTTCTTTTGTTTGCTTCATGCTTAAATAGTAGATATTTCAGCTCTAGCATCCATGTAAATATAATATTCTGGTTAATGTATCAGCTCTTGTCAAGGTGCTGCCTCCGTAGTGGAATCATTCCAAGTATTCTTTGTGGCTTCCCCAGTTCTCTTCCTGCAACTACTGTTGTCAGTGGTGGAGAAGATGGCACTGCTGTTTCGGAGATATTCTCTATACTATCTTTGTGTGCATCTTCAAATAAAGATTCGCAAATAGGTGAAACAAGCAATGTGAAGGGAAAACTGAGCAATCCTTGTGCCCTGGCTCTACACTCATGCCTTTTCCTATCGATAGTTGCTCAGTGTCTAAAGTCAACTTCGAGAAATTCAGCATTATTTATGCTCACAACCACTCCAAAGAAGCAGCTTTCTCGACTTTCAATCCTTGCACATTATTTTTCTTCTGATGATAGAATTAAGACTTATTTTCAATTGCATTCTCCATCAGCCATGCTGGCTTTGGCATCCATCCTATCGCTTGAAAGTGGCGCTACTGTTGAGTCCTCAATCTATGAAATTGCGGTTCCTCTGATTCCTCCAACTGCCACACTCTGTGATCTCCTTAAAATCACATCAGGCAATGCAGATCAGATGGGCCCCATTAGCCAGAGGAACGTCCTCTCCTATTGGCATGGTCTTGGGGATGGATGTGTTGGCTTATTAGAATCCAGACTGAAGTGGGGAGGACCATTGGCAGTACAACAAATGATTGCGAGCAATATCCCTATGCTTCTTATTGATTTGTTAGCGAACAGCCATTCTTCTCAACAAATTGGCAGCACAAGAGATCAAATGATGTTATCTCCTACAGGGGTTGTATCAACAATTTCATCAATATATCACTGCCTTTCAGGTGGAGTCTCAATGTTTCGTCAGATTTTGCTCAAGAATGAATACATGAAGCTCATCTGTAACTTGTTATCTGATGTCCATCTTAAGCTTGTGAAGGGCTGGGGTGGGCCAGGTGGAGGGAAGGATGGAGTCAGAGATATAATAAATGCAGTAATTGATCTCTTAGCATTTCCTTTTGTCGCTGTACAAAATGCTCCAGGTTTGCTCTCTGCCACTGCTTCTGTAAACAGTGGATTTATTCTCAACATGGGTTCTGCTGGTGGGAAAGTATGCATGGAAGACAGGGCCATGGTTAAAGCAATCGAGGAAGACATGGGAAAATATATAAAAATTCTCGTGGAGGTCAGATCTCTTTTGCAGTTTTTTTATATGTCAATGTTATACATACTTTTGTCATTATGGGAGGGGGTATGGTTGTGCCACTGTTTTTTCATGTTATCAAACAGCATATATACTTCTGTCATTATATATGTCAATGTCATACATACGTCCTGAACAGAGTTGGTAGAGGTTAGACGATTGATAAGAATCTAAGATGCATTTTTTGCGGTTGCTCTTAAGTTCAGTACACTGTAGAAGTTACATGTTGTTGGGATATGAGGAAGCAGAAAAGGGTTGTAAGAGGCCCTAAGAGCATGTTTTATTTCACTTACTCTAGCATGTTACTTATTAGTGCAAGGTGGAGAACCATCCCAGTACTGATTGACCTGCGTAATTCTCATTTCAGGTAGGAGTACCTGGCACCATTCTCCGTTGCTTGGAACACATGGACTTAAAATATTTGGGAAGGCCCATTGCCTTTCTTGCAAAAATGACAGGACAACGGCCCCTTGCGGTTCAACTTGTGGGCAAAGGCTTGTTGGATCCAAACAGAGTAAGAAGGCTGCTTGATTCAAGTACAAGAGAGGTCACCCTGGATGTTTTGATGATAGTTTCTGATTTGGCGCGTATGGATAAGGTTGGATTATGTTCTTTCATGAGATGTTATTCTCTTTAATTGTTTCTAAGTAGCTTCCCATTTATTTCATATCCCTATTTAGTCACTAATCTCGGCTGTGAAGTCAGATTTAAGGTATCAATTCTGCCTTGAATTAGATTTAGTACTTTCCTGTCTCCGTTATCTTCTCCCTTCTATTTATTTCATATTTAATTTGTCCCAGTTTTAGGCAGTTTGAATATCCATTCATCTCTACTCTAATGTTAGTTTTATTTACTTCTGAAGATCGACCATTAGATTAACTTTAGATTCACAGCTTAAAATCGAAACTAAATGTTATCCCTTCCCATCAATTTGAGACAGATAGTTAAGCAACACTTTGCGCTGATGACATCGTCATCTCAATTCACTGCTGTAAATCAGAATATACTTATGTAGCCCCTTACCCTGCATCATTATCTTCTTTTTACTTGATTTACAATAACTGATCTTTAAGATGCGCCTGATTAGTATTAAATTATTTGAGCATGCAGTGGTTCTATGAATATATTAATGGAGCTTCCATGTTAGAGTTTCTTAAAGAGTTTGTCACCCATGAAGATCCCAATATACGTGCAAAGGCATGCAGTGCTCTTGGAAATATGTGTCGCCACAGCTCGTACTTCTATAGTTCACTGGTAAACTTGTTAAATCTGAATCCTAGATACCAAATCCTAGTGAGATTCAAAATTTGGATAGATCCTTGTTATTTACAAGCAAATATGCTCATGCCTGGGCAAATGATGAAAATTGATTATGCATTTTCTTACAATTGAATGCTATTTTCTAGGCAAAGAATCATATTATTGGCCTACTCATCGATCGATGTGCTGATCCCGACAAACGAACACGGAAATTTGCATGTTTTGCGGTAAAGATGTTCTTTCTTGGTGTGGTTTTATATTTGCTTTCAATTATCTATTTCTAAAATAGGAGTTCCTCTAGGCACTTCCCTCTCAAGTAATGGAATCTCTTACTGCCTTGGTCTTGTCATTAGTCTTGAGAATCCATAGTTTCTAAATACCGAATTTCATCACGCTGGACTTATAGCCACAACTTAAATCTCACTCTCCAGATTGGTAATGCTGCCTATCATGATGATGTGTTGTATGAAGAACTCAGGAGAGCTATACCACTGCTAGCAAATATACTGATTTCAGCAGAGGAAGACAAGACTAAAGCAAATGCTGCAGGTGCTCTGAGTAATCTTGTTCGCAACTCGAGCAAGCTCTGTGAAGATATTGTGTCCAAAGGCGCCATGCAGGTTAGTGGGCATGCTTCATATTTCGTGAAGGCATCTTACTTAATTTTGAGTGGTTGGAAGTTGACCAAACTGTTCCGGTAATTTTGAAGGAAAATTAGAAAATGTCGCTTCTACATTCCTTTCTTCGTTACATTGTTTGTGTTGGGACCTATGTGATGTCATAGTCCAAAAATCCATTTACCACCACCAGTGATGCTACTATGGTTTTCACATCTAATATTATGCACCACGCCCTGATGACTTTTCTCTCCAATTAATTTTTGCTGCAGGCTTTGCTAAAGTTGGTGGCTGATTGTTCAGTGCTGGCCTTAAACCCAAGCAGGAAAGATGCTGTAAACGAATCTCCACTGAAGATAGCCCTCTTTTCATTAGCAAAGATGTGTGCACACACTCCCTGCCGGCAATTCCTTCAGTCCTCAGAGTTGTTCCCGGTGATTGCACGGCTTCGGCAATCGCCAGAACCCACCATTGCAAACTATGCCTCCGTTATCATCAGCAAAGTAGGTGACAGTTGATGCCTTCAGGTAAAAAAATGTTAATCGAAATATACGTATCAGTCGCTCGATTTTCCACTATTTCAGTGATGATGATTCTGGTTGTTACAATCAAAAATTAGGAAGACAAAGAACAGAATTAAACTTGCGACGAAGATAACAATCCCAGTTGTCCTATGCATTCGGTTGTGTATTTCAACGAAATATAGGTGAACTTCAGAAATCAGAATCAGCCACACTGTGTAAAGGCATATTTTTAACTGAACCTTTCTGTCCAACATCATAAGGGAAATACTTTTTAAGTTTTTATTTTCTTTTAATATTTTTTTTTAAAACAAGGAAATGATGGTTATATTAAGAAGTTATTTAACGCTGGCGTATTATCAGAATTCTAGTTGTAATAGGAAGGTAAATTTTAGGTTATCGTGAGTAAAACGATAATCTTTATAATACCTTAAATGATTGTAAACTTCAAATTACTTTTATTTTTTGTTTAAAAGATAAATGGATAAATAAGGGGGTGGATTGATGAAAAACTGTCTGCTTAATAAAAATTGAGAATAAATTGAGATTTATGGTAGTTTGGGACATTTTTAAAGTTATCATTTTACGAGGAGGAGAAATCAATTCTAGAACTATTCTTTTTCATATGAAATTTCCATCGAAATCTTTGGGGAGGCAATTCTTACTGTTTGTTACCCAATGAACAGGTATTTGGTTCTCAATTTTAGAGCACTGAACTGACTGTTGTTTCTTGATAAGCCCTTTTTCTATCAACCTCGTTCTTTTTTGGTGAGTTTTGTTCTTGTCCATCGCACGCCAAATAAATTGTCTTCGAGGTCAATCAAAAGTTCCTTCTTTTTTTTTCATTCCATGAAGAAGATACCATCCAAATGTTTATATATATAGGACTAAGGTAGAGTTTGTTTTTTAACTTAATAACTTAAAGTGACTAAACTTAATTAATTAAGTTAATTAGAGGTGTTTGTTTTTATAATTTAATAGGACTTTTTAGATAATTTTGACTTAATAAAAGAAGTTAATTTTTTTAACTTTTTGCTGAATAAAAGAATCTGAATTAAGTCAATTAATTTCTAATGTAAAAAATATTCCTATTTTATAATTTGTTTTTCATACATATTCCAAAACTCACCCATAGACGTTTATCCTACATAATCTTATCTTTACATAAGACAACTTCGAGATGAAATAACAAATCAATTATTTCAATTATTTTGTTAGTTTTTTTTCTTATATTATGTACTATTATTGAGAATTAGTGATAAAATTTAAAATTTATGGTATTTTATATATTATAATTCCAAAATCATTATGTATTCATTTGAATATAGTTTTACTTATAAATATTAAAATATTATGATATTTAATGTATTATTTATTTGACATTTAAATTTAATAAGGGTACAAATGTAAAAATATATATTTTCAGATTTTTAAGTTTAAAAAACAAACAACTTAATACTTATTTTTAGAAATTCAGATTAAAAAAACAAACACATTATTCAGATTCAGACATTCAGATCTATTCAGAATTCAGACTAATTCAGATATATTCAGATTTCAGACGAAAAAACAAACGCCACCTAACTCAAAAATTAAAAAGTAGAAACCATGATCAATGACTGAAGCTAATGACACCACAGGCTTTGTAATTTAACTTGGCTACTGCTACACCGCAGCCGCACCCATTTACTTCAGCAGTTCTAAATCTTTGAATGGCATACATTTTATTTTTTTTCTTGGTGGACTTGTGAAGAACAGATTGTGAAGGGTCATGGCTTGGGTATGCTGTTGTGGTTGCCTAGAGTTGACTGAGATTATAAAGCCCTAGACATTCATCCATTAAGTGTGCATCTGTTCTTAGTGAGGGCTGAAAAACTCAAAAACTGCTGAACTGAATCCTAATTCATGGCATGCACATAGTAGACACTGAAACTTCATTAAGAAAATATTTTATGAAAGCTTTTTATATTTTCCTATTTTGTGGGAGTTCTATTTAAAAAAAAAATGTATCAATTTTCTTTTTAACACCGAACGATAGTCTCATTAAAATTCGACAAAATTATAATAAAACATTTGAAAAAGAGGGGATCATTTAGGATTTGTACTAATGAAGCACGTTCTATGAATTAAACAAAAAATCTCATCATTTCTAACATTGCAAAAAAAAAAAAGAAAAAAGAAAAAGAAAGAAAAACAGCAACAAGACTATTTTCAAGGTGGGTATTATTAGTGTTAGTGGTGCAAGGCCTCAGCCATGGCAATGTACCGTCACATCCAGCAATCTTACCGCACCAAAGCTGCGATTCTAACAATGTACTTCTTGCTTCTCGCATTCCTTGTTTCAATAGTGTAATAGGAATCGGAAGTGTCGCAAAAATTATTGCTCCCGTGGAAAGTGCTTTTCGACTAGTCATTGTAGTCAAGTGACCCCGTGAGAGTTGATAAAAACTTTTCGAAGCCTCACACTTCCCAAATTTTGCTGATGTAGGTTAAATGTTCGAAATTCGAAATATATCGGACCAGTTGCAAAAGATGAGATGACGGATCGGTTCATTTGACAAATTCATAATATAGGGCTATTATCACTTGCCTCCCCCTAAGATTTGACAACTTATTATTTAGATGGTGAGAACTGCAAAATAAGCACATATATACCCATACTTTATAGTTGACCGTTCTCATCTCAAATTAAAAAAATTGAGATATGTAACCAAAAATATAGGTGTATAACAAAAATAACATGTGCTTCAGCTGTACAAGAGCATGATTTGTCATCGTTGCTACTGTATTGGTGTTCCAAATTATTTAATTGTAAAGAGTAAGTTATGATTCATGTTAGATATTTTGAATCAATCAAACGGTCAATTTGTCAAGTACTTTCATTGCTTGTAAAAAAAAAAAATAAATCTCATCTCACTAATAAAAGAAAAAAAATTGTATGTTTTATAATTAAAAGCATCTTTCTTGTTCTTGCTTGTTAGCATGCTTGTGCATTATTTAAAACAAATCATTTCCATTACACGGTATAAGACTGAGAGCCATTGAATTTTTTTTTTTTAAACTTTACTTTTCAAATCAAGACGGTTTATTGTTTATTTTACATTTTTTTTCTATTCTAGAAGAGCTTTTGCATTTCAATGCAATATAAAGAATCGATAAATTTGGCTGGATGAGGCTTTTTTATTTCGCACGCGTCCAATGAGATGGTCCCGAGAATAATAAACTTAAGTCATGCAAATATTGATAAAGATCTACAAAAATAATTAAACAAAAAAAAGAGGTTCTTCAAAAGGTTTAATCTGCGCCGTATGGAATATTCCATTGCTGACGTTTTGACCTTGTTGCTTGTCTGTCGCGTATTCTCAATTTCTAAGCACTTGACAATTTATTTTTTTAAAATTATATGAGATTTTTTTTTTATTATACGAGACTAATACTTAAATTACAATTTATGTTATATGTGAGTTGGAAAATTACAAGTTTTACGTTAAATCTTATATATTTACAATCAGATAATTATTAGAACTAATCTCACATTAAATTTTATATACAATTAGACAATTAATAGGACTAATCTTACATTAAATCTTAAATATTTATAATCATGAAATTATTGGAATTGGTTTTAAATTAAATCTTATATTAAATCTTATATTATTAAATCTTATAAATATTCGACAATTATTATTATACGTAATTGAAAAAGAATTTAAGCTTAAATTAAATGACTTAAACTAAAATTATTCTTTTAATATAATGGTTATCACCTCATTTCCTTAATTGTTACAAAAATATAGCCGTTTGAGTTTTTTTAAGTACGTTGTGGGAAATTCTTTTATTATTCAAAAAAAAAAAATCTCCTTTAGTCCTTCACTTGGGGCAGAGATATTTGGATTGGTAGGTCTCAATGCCGCTCTGCTTTATTGCTTCATCAGAGTGGATTTTTGATTTAAACGGCTACTCATTATTACTTAATTCAACTACAACTTAAAGCAACATGTATTATGCTTTTTAAAAAATTTTAGATGGAGATGAGAAAACGTACCAGCTATACATCAATTCCATTTTTATTATGACTTAAATTTAAAATGAACGCAAATGTAAAGCAAATTCATGATGAGTCAAATTATTCATAAGGGATTACTTATTTACTCTGGAGATGTTTGTTTTCTTGAACTAATGATTTTAATTGATTTAATTTTAATCAGTCAAGTCATTCAATCCCTTTGTTCTTTTTCCAACTTAATGAAAATTTTCAATCATCGAGTTATTAAATTATCAATATAATTTTTTTGCCTTTTTACTTAATTTAAAAAGTGTAAATGATTTCATTAAAAGATATTCTCTAAAATATTCTTATATAATTAACTGGTTTTCATCGTCACCTAAATAAGTCTAATAATTAGAATTATTGCTCGTCTTTATAACTCCTGATAATATAACAAGAGACTATTATTATTTTATCTTTTTATTTTATTCAAATAACATTATTTATCTTCATAATTTTTAATGAATATTTTTCATATAAAAAATCATAAACTGCTATGAAATTGATTAACTTATACTAATTAAGAATGTTAAAGGATAGTATTCAATTGAATATGATTTGTATTATGATAATATATTATCTCATTTATTTTATTTGAGATGTTTATTATTCGTTTCACATTTATAATTTGTAAGCGCACACATGTAAAAATACCAGTTTTCAAATTTTTTTTTTAAGTTAAAAAAATCAAACAACTAAATATTTATTTTCAGCAATAAAAAAATAAATATATCATTTAAATTTAGATTTTTAATTCTATGCACAATTCAAACTAATTCATATTTGTTTAGATTTTAGACCAACAAACAAAAAAAATGCCACCTTTAATCATTACATCGTCATAACCTTTAATACGAGCTATTTCGAAACTTAAAGTACCATACCAATATTAATTCTTATTTGATGATTAATTTTTAATTATTTATTAACCATTCATCCATTATACCGGACTCCTTATGATTTCACCTCACAATATTCATACATTAGCGTAACATTCCCTGAGTACCTCCATTCATATTTGGCAAATTTCCAAAGTGGTTTTGGATTTGGTCTAGATTTGCTTGTCTGCGATCCCAAATGATGGCGTTTATACGACATGCAGAAATGTCGTACTCACAACAGTCCGATCTCAACGAAATCGCTATAGGAGCCAAATTTGTTGGACCATTTTGGGTATTTAATCTTATAACCTTTGAAAACAAATCTGACCATTTGACACGAATACGAAACTCTTTTGTCGCGCCGTGCCATTAGAGGAAACATTTGATCCCGAAATTAATTCATGCGCGAAGAAAGGCAATGTTTTGTTATTCACGTATTTTTGTGTGGCCAAAATGGAATTAATTTTTCCTAGTTTGGTCAAATCGTCATAAAAAAAAATTACATCACCAAAGATCACTAGATTTTTGCACCAAAGCCACGGTCACAAAATCCGTTTTATTTTTTATATTTGCTGAAACACATCACGCGTCCCATAATGAGATCTCTAATAGATTTTATACTGCAATTTAAGAAACTTAAACCTTCGAAAAAAAAAAATTTTAAAATAAGAATAAACTTATGAATTGAATATTACTGATATTGGAGAGAATTATGGGTGCAATAAACCATTAAGTTTATAAACGAGTAAATTGAAAAATTAATTACAAATTAAGCGGTATCCTTCTTTGTTACATATAAACGTATCATCTACTAGCATACATAGAATAATAATGTTCAAAACAAGGATTGTTCGTGCATTTTTTTTTTTTTTTTGGTTTATAAGCATCAAAATTGAAATAAATATAGACCCAAAAAAGGATGTTGAATCCTATTAAAATTGAAAGTTATTTCTATCACATTGACAGCGGGTGACTCCAATCACTTTCAATAGATGAATTATAATTCTAAATAGGGTAAGTCAAAAAATTTGGGATGCCTTATGTCGACCATTCTTCCAATTAATGGATTGCGTTGTAGAGTAGGGCCGAGTTTTTTTTTTTTTTATTTGAAAGTTAAATATGCATAAATTTGATTGACATTTTTTATACAAATTTTTTTTATATAAATAAAAGTGATATATTATTTATTTTTTATAAATTAAAAAATCTTAAACATAATTATTTAACGTATATGTGCTTGTAAGTTAAAACAAAAAAAAAGTTAAATTTTACATTTTAAAAAATAAGTATGTTTTAATAGATATACTTTGGGATATAATATTTACTACATGTTCAGATTTTTTTTATTCACATAAAAAATACAAAAGTTAACTTTTTCTATTTAGATGTAATTTTGAAAATTAAACAAAAATTACAAAAAGATAAACAAGTACATTTTAAAATATATTTGAAATTAATAAACATTTAAACGTCAGATATTTAACAAACAAATCCTAAATATGATATTTTCATTTATAAATCGACCTCTATAAATTAAAATTAATTAGAAGTAGGTATTTAGTAAATGCATTCATATTTACTCTTTGATAGTATCTTTTTTCTTTCGTGACCATTTTAAAATATGGGGATAAAATAAGATATCAAAAAATTAAGTGATGAAATTAAATTCTAAAAGGAATACTCTCAGGACGCACAAGAGGGAGGTATAATTTTAGATTAGAGGTCGAACTCAGTCCTGTTTGGCTAAAAAAGAAAAAGATAGACACAAATTCATAATAATAAAATGTAGAACACATAAACCGACCTGATAAAAAAAGAAAAGGAAAGAAAGAAAAAGAAATACAGGAAACTAGAAGGGGCAAGACATGCAAAACGGCCTTTCTCAAACGAGAGCGACTGCAAGTTGAAACAACTCGGTGGTCTACTCATCGTGTTGTTTGGTGTGCGTCAGACTCTCACTCTCACATTCTGATACTATACAAATAAAACTGTGTCTCCCTTGTCGAACAATAATAACCTAAAAATACACAATTATTTTTTCATTTAATTGCAAATCAAAAGCATTGGCCAAAGAAAAAAAGAAGGCTAAAATAAAAGGAAAAAAAAAAACCAAAACAAAAACAAACCCCACCTCTCTTTTCTCTTCTCTCTTTGCTTTGGGGTTTCGCCTCTCTCTCATTCTCTCTCTCCGTCTCTCTCTCTCTGTCTTAAATCTCTCCCACTCTCTGTTAAATCTCTCTCAGTATTTTTATATGCCTCTCAGGTGTCTGATCTAACTTCGTTTTCTTCTTTAAAAAGTTTATTTTCCAGTTAATATTGCAGCGGTTTTAAGGGGTTTTGCTTTGGTTGGTTGGATTTCTTTTCTCAATTTTTTTAGAGGTTATTATTATTATTATTATTATTATTTTTAAATCTTTTGTGTTTTTGTGGCAGTAGTTTTAGAAAGCAGCGAACTTTGAGTTGAGATGAGATGGCGACCACAAGATCAACTTTGCCGGCGAGGCTGCGACAGCTTATTTCTGGCGAGAACTCTATCGGTCCTTCTGTTAAACTCGACTCTGAGCCTGTAAGTTTTTTTTTTTTTTAAAATTTAAGTCCTGTTATTTTGTTTTGTTCAATTTTTGGCTACCCTCTCTTATGATTAGGGTTTTATTGAACAATATGAATACTTTGTTCAAGTCGTTTATCAGGGTTTTGTTAGGCCCCTATTGTTTTCTATGGTCAGATTTGATTGAAAAAAGGGGGTCTAATGGGCCCCACTTGAACTGAGCTTCTCATTTTTTTTGTTGGCTGCCGGCTACTGGCTTTAGTGTCTGCTACTAATTTGGTATAATCTTGTTTCGTAAGTCTGTGTTGATATACTTATTACGAGTATATTTTTCTTCAGGGCTATTTTAAGTTAATAGAATTGTGAGGCTGCCTTAGTTTTAATTCTCTGGTATTTTGTCGAGGTTGTTAATCTGATAAAATGGTGTATTTTGTTTGTTTCTTAGAGGTTAGAGGTGGCAGTGAGCCAAAAATTATGGTATCGACTGTGACCTAACATGGTAATGTTTTAAGTGAATGACATCAATGCTAGTTGGAGTTGCACCATATGCTGCTTGTATATTTCTGATTAAAACTTTTGCATCGGATGTTTTCAAATTAACCATTATCCTATGGTGTCTTGAAATTTGCACGATGGTCATTTCCTGTGGTATGTCTAGTTATAAATGTTACAATGGTGGCCTTTGTTTGAAGAGGTAAAGCTACTGACTTCCAAAGAATGGATATGAGGCTAATGAACTGCTTTAGTTCTTTGTGGCTGACTAAAGGCCTTATATGCATTACCATGTCCTTTTTGTTTGATACTTTTCTAGAATAGGTTCTTGGAATCCTCTCAATGATGCTAACAGATCCTTGCAATTTTTTAACTTTTGATGACTGTAACTTATGGAATCTGGACATTCATGTTGTGGTGGTCAGATAGATTCATCAAGTTAAATAAAAAGTGTGTAAGTCTGTAACATAGGTTCTGTTAGAAATCTTTCACTGTTGTGACTGAAGGTATTATCTGAGAAAACTTAGGAGGTCATTTACTGGTAATTTTTTGCTATGTTTTGAGTTTGCATCGCTTCCTGTTGTCTTATTTCCATTTAATTATTCTTCTCAGCATCCATCTATAAATAACTATTTAGTTAAATGACATTTCATGAGTGAATGTCTTCTAATTAAATACCTGGACATGGTCTAAATTGCTTATCATATATTAGAGTGGGATAAGCAGTGAACTGAGTATGTCATTCTAATGTAATGATATTTCTAAATTGTTGTTTGCATTTACCATGCAAACTTTATGTATGGGAGCATTACTTTCCTTCTTCCATTTGTCTAAAAGTAAACATATGTTTGCCAAGAATATATTTGGAATTATTGTTCACATTTTTATGATACTTTTGCTTCATTTGGAATATTTTGCATTTTTTATTTTTTTAATCTAATGCTTAATTTGTATCTCTACTGCAGCCTCCTAAAATTAAAGCCTTCATTGACAAGGTGATCCAGAGTCCATTACAAGACATAGTAATACCTCTCTCTGGCTTTCGCTGGGAGTACAGTAAGGTGAGAACATGCTTGTTCTCGTGGGTCAAGTTTTCTATTGATCCCCCTTGTGTTCTTTTGCTCACCTGTTCCTTTGACTTCAGGGAAATTTTCATCATTGGAGGCCATTGTTTCTGCATTTTGATACATATTTCAAGACATACTTGACTTCTAGGAATGACCTCGTCTTGTCAGATAAAATTTTAGAAGATGATACTCCATTTCCAAAACATGAAGTTCTTCAAATATTGCGAGTAATGCAAATAATATTGGAGAATTGTCCTAACAAGAGTTCATTTGACGGCTTAGAGGTAAGTCATGTATTACTCACAAGTAATCTCCAACTGAAAGGATTGAATGTGAATTTGTTATTTATCATTTTAACCTGTTAGATCTATGCAGTTTTAGATATAAGCAAGCATATGCAACTGTGTTTGGTCTGATATATTTTTCTTGTTCATGTTCAGCATTTCAAGCTCCTACTTTCTTCCACAGATCCTGAGATTCTTATAGCCACATTAGACACGCTTTCTGCACTTGTGAAAATAAATCCGTCTAAGCTGCATGGAAATGGGAAGTTGATTGGATTGGGCTCTGTAAACAGCTCTCTCTTATCTTTAGCTCAGGGATGGGGGAGCAAGGAAGAGGGCTTAGGTTTATACTCATGTGTTATGGCAAATGAGAGAAAGCAGGAGGATGGGCTTTCTTTGTTTCCATCTGAAGAAGAAAATGATGGCGACAAGTCTCATTATCGAGTTGGTTCAACGCTCTATTTTGAATTGCATGGGCTCAGTGCCCGAAGCACTGAGGAAAACAGTTGCAATGCAAGTTTTTCAAGCTCAAGAATTATACATATTCCAGACCTACATTTGAGGAAGGAGGATGATCTGGTATTGATGAAACAGTGCATCGAACAGTACAACGTAGCTTCTGAGCTCCGGTTCGCCTTGCTGACAAGAATCAGATATGCTCATGCCTTCCGCTCACCCAGAATATGCAGGCTGTACAGCAGGATCTGCCTTCTTGCCTTTATTGTGCTTGTTCAGTCTAGTGATGCCAATGATGAGCTGATTTCCTTTTTCGCTAATGAGCCTGAGTATACAAATGAGTTAATCAGGATTGTACGGTCAGATGAAACTGTTCCTGGGACTATTAGAACTCTTGCAATGCTTTCTTTGGGAGCCCAGTTAGCTGCATATTCATCATCTCATGAGCGGGCACGCATTTTGAGTGGATCAACTATCAGCTTTGCTATTGGGAATCGGATGATTCTCCTTAATGTGCTTCAGAGGGCAATTATGTCTCTGAAAAATTCCAATGACCCATCATCCCTCGCCTTTATTGAGGCACTTCTTCATTTCTACATGCTTCACATTATTTCATCCTCAGCTTCAGGGACTAATGTGAGGGGTTCTGGAATGGTATCCACTTTTTTGCCGCTGTTGGAGGATTCTGATCCTGCCCATATTCATCTTGTCTACTTGGCTGTGAAAGGTTTACAGAAGCTAATGGACTACAGTAGTTCAGCGGTGACAGTGCTTAGAGATTTGGGGGGAGTAGAGCTGATGGCCCAGAGGCTACAAATTGAAGTACATAGAATTGTTGGTTTAGCTGCAGAAAATGACAATTCAATGAATATCAGTGAGTTCTCGAGATATAATGAAGATCATGTTTACGCCCAGAAGAGGCTTATCAAGGTTCTTCTGAAGGCACTGGGGTCTGCTACATATGCCCCTGCAAATTCTACCCGACCACCCCTAAACTCCCATGATAGTGCTTTACCTGGTACTTTGTCACTAATATATGGAAATGTAGATAAATTTGGAGGTGAAATTTATTACTCAGCTGTAACTGTTATGAGTGAAATTATTCACAAAGACCCAACCTGTCTCCCAGTGTTGCTTGAAATGGGTCTTCCTGATGCGTTCTTGTCATCGGTGGCATCTGGAATACTTCCTTCTTCAAAGGCCATTACATGTGTTCCAAATGGCCTTGGTGCCATCTGTCTCAATGCTAAAGGGTTAGAAGCAGTGAAAGAAGCTTCAGCATTACGATTCCTTGTGGACATATTTACCAGCAAAAAATATGTCATTCCAATGAATGATGCTGTTGTTCCACTGGCAAATGCAGTGGAAGAACTCCTGCGCCATGTGTCTTCTTTGAGGGGCACTGGTGTTGATATAATCATTGAAATTGTTGATAAAATTGCTTTGTTTGGGGACAATAACTCTGCTGGGTCATCGGGGAAGATTGGTTCGAGCACTGCTATGGAAATGGACTCTGAAGACAGAGAAAATGAAGGACCTAGCTGTTTGTTTGATACGGTTGATTCTGCTGCTGATGGCATTAGTGATACAGTTGATTCTACTACTGCTACAGAAGGCACTAGTGATGAGCAGTTTGTTCAACTATCAATATTCCATTTGATGGTTCTGCTTCATAGAACAATGGAGAATACTGAAACCTGTCGGTTATTTGTGGAGAAATCAGGAATAGAAGCTTTATTGAAGCTTCTATTAAGGCCAAGTATTGCACAGTCATCTGAAGGAACATCTATTGCCTTGCACAGCACTATGGTCTTCAAGGGTTTTACTCAACATCACTCAGCTCCTCTGGCGCGTGCCTTCTGTTCTGCCCTTGGGGATCATTTGAAGAAAGTTTTGGCTAGATTTAGTGCAGTGTCAGGGTCTTTTCTTCTGGATCCGAGGATAGTGCCAGATAATGGCCTCTTTTCATCACTTTTCCTTGTTGAGTTCCTTCTATTTCTTGCTGCCTCCAAGGACAATCGTTGGGTAACTGCACTACTGGCAGAATTTGGAAATGGTAGCAAAGATGTTCTTACTGATATTGGGCGGGTCCATCGGGAAATTTTATGGCAGATTGCTCTTCTTGAAGATGCCAAACTTGAGCTGGAGGATGATGGAGCTGGTTCAGCTGCTGAACCACAACAGTCTGAATTAAGCACACATGAGTCTGAAGAGCAAAGATTCAACTCGTTCAGGCAGTTCCTTGATCCTTTATTGAGGAGGAGGACATCGGGATGGAGTATTGAAGCTCAGTTTTTTGATCTTATCAACCTATACCGTGATCTTGGGCGTGCCACCGGCTTTAGACATAGGCTGAGTACTGACAGTCCTTCAAATCTCTGGCTTGGAGCCAGTCCTTCTACTTCATCAGATGCTGCTGATTCTGGTAGTAAAAAGGAATATGATAAGCAGAGATCATATTATACCTCTTGCTGCGACATGGTGAGATCACTTTCCTTTCACATTACCCATTTGTTTCAGGAGCTGGGGAAGGCAATGTTGCTTCCTGCTCGTCGACGAGATGAAACTGTGAGTGTGTCCCCTTCTTCGAAATCAGTGGCTTCTACTTTTGCTTCCATTGCGCTGGATCACATGAATTTTGGAGGCCATGTAACTCCTTCTAGATCCGAGGCTTCTATATCAACCAAATGTCGCTACTTTGGTAAAGTGGTTAATTTCATTGATGGCATTCTACTGGACAGGCCGGAATCCTGTAATCCGATATTGTTAAATTGCTTATACGGGCTTGGCGTTGTTCATTCAGTTTTGATGACATTTGAAGCTACGAGTCAATTGCTTTTTGCGGTTAACAGGACTCCCGCATCTCCGATGGAGACTGATGATGGAAATGTAAAACAAGATGAAAAGGAAGATGCAGATCATGCATGGATCTATGGTCCCTTGGCAAGTTATGGTAAACTTATGGATCACATGGTAACATCTTCTTTTATCTTATCTCCATTTACGACACACTTGCTTTCACAACCTCTGATAAATGGAGATATACCTTTCCCACGGGATGCTGAGACTTTTGTGAAGATGCTTCAATCCATGGTGTTGAAGGCAGTGCTTCCTGTTTGGACTCATCCACAGTTTACTGAATGCAGTTATGATTTCATTACTGCAATAATTTCTATCATTAGGCACATCTATTCTGGGGTTGAAGTGAAAAATGTCAGTAGCAGTACCAATGCTCGTATTACTGGCCCTCCTCCAAATGAAACAACTATTTCAACAATTGTGGAGATGGGTTTTTCCAGGCCTAGGGCAGAGGAAGCTTTAAGGCAAGTTGGATCAAATAGTGTGGAGCTGGCAATGGAGTGGTTGTTCTCCCATCCAGAGGAAGCCCAGGAAGATGATGAACTTGCCCGTGCGCTTGCCATGTCCCTGGGAAACTCTGAATCAGAAGGAAAGGAAGATGCTGTAAATGTCAGTACTCAGCCACTTGAAGAAGAAATGGCCCAACTTCCTCCTATTGAGGAGTTGTTATCAACATGCACAAAGCTGCTTCTGATGAAGGAACCTCTAGCTTTTCCGGTTCGGGACCTGCTTGTGTTGATATGCTCCCAGAATGAAGGTCAATACAGGTCTAATGTCGTTTCCTTTATCATCAACCAAGTGAAGGAGTGTAGTTTGATCACTGACAGCAGAAACAATTGCATGCTATCTGCTCTGTTGCATGTTCTTGCTTTGCTTCTTCATGAAGATGCTGGGGCACGAGAAGTTGCCGCTAAGAATGGTCTTGTAAAACTGGTGTCTGAGCTACTTGTACAATGGAATTCTGGTTCATCTGACAAGGAGAAGAACCAAGTTCCAAAGTGGATAGCTACAGCTTTTCTTGCTGTTGATCGACTGCTGCAAGTTGATCAGAAATTGAATTCTGACATTGCAGAGCTGTTGAAGAGAGATGGTGTTAGTAACCAGCAGACTTCAATCAATATTGATGAGGATAAGCAAAACAAGCTGCATTTATTAGGATCATCAAAGCACATTGATATTCAGGAGCAGAAGAGGCTTATTGAGATTGCTTGTGATTGTATCAAGAAGCAGCTTCCATCTGAAACTATGCATGCTGTTCTGCAGCTATGTTCAACTCTCTCCAGAACTCATTCTATTGCTGTTTGTTTTCTTGATGCTGGGGGTGTAAGTTCACTGCTTTCATTGCCTACGAGTAGCTTATTCCCTGGATTCGACAATGTTGCTGCTACTATCATCCGTCATGTCCTTGAAGATCCCCAAACTCTCCAGCAAGCCATGGAATCTGAGATAAAACACACCCTTGTGGCTGCTGCTAACAGGCACTCAAGTGGCCACAGGCACTCAAATGGGCGGATCACTCCACGAAATTTCCTTCTGAGCTTAAGTTCTGCAATTTCAAGAGATCCTGGGATTTTTATGCTAGCTGCTCAATCTGTGTGTCAAGTTGAGATGGTCGGTGACAGGCCTTACATTGTCTTGCTGAAGGACCGTGATAGAGAGAAGTCCAAAGAGAAAGAAAAAGAGAAGGAAAAGATATCAGAGAAAGACAAAACACAGACTAATGATGGAAAGGTTAGTCTGGGTGGTATGAACACAACAGGCCCTGGCAGTGGAAAAGTTCATGATTCAAATAATAAAACCGTCAAAGTTCATCGGAAATCTCCCCAGAGCTTCATTAATGTGATTGAACTTCTTTTGGATTCAGTCACTGCTTTTGTACCTCCAATGAAAGATGATGTGGTAACTGATTTGCACCTTGATGCACCATCATCAAGTGATATGGACATTGATGTTGCTGCTATTAAAGGAAAAGGAAAAGCCATTGCCACTGTTATTGGAGATAATGAAGCCAGTAGTCAGGATGCTTCTGCATCTCTTGCAAAGATTGTATTTATCTTGAAACTGTTGACAGAGATTTTATTGATGTATTCTTCATCTGTTCCTATTCTTCTCCGAAGAGATGCTGAAGTTAGTAGCTGCAGGAGTGCTACTGGCTTTTGCACAGGAGGAATATTTCAGCATATTCTTCACAGATTTATTCCCTATTGTCGAAATTCCAAAAAGGATAGGAAAGTAGATGGTGAATGGAGGCATAAACTAGCCAGCAGGGCTAATCAATTCTTGGTGGCGTCTTGTGTCCGCTCAGCAGAGGCAAGGCGGAGGGTGTTGACAGACATCAGCTATATTTTCAATGGTTTTGTTGATTCATGTAGTGGTTTTAGGCCAGCGGGTGATGATATTCAAACTTTTGTTGATTTGGTGAATGACATTCTGGCTGCTCGAACACCTACTGGTTCATGTATCACAGCAGAAGCTTCTGCCACTTTTATAGATGTTGGTCTGGTTAGGTCGCTGACTCGAACTCTTGAAGTGTTGGATTTGGATCATTCTAATTCACCTAAAGTTGTTATAGGGCTTGTCAAAGCTCTAGAGTTGGTGACGAAGGAACATGTTCATTCTACTGAATCCAATGCCGCTAAGGGTGAGAATTTAGCGAAAGCTCCTGGCCATGGTCAGACTGAAAGAACAGATAATGTTGTTGACACATCCCAGACCGTGGAAGCAGCATCCCAATCCAATCAAGATTCCGTGGTAGCTGATCATGTTGAGTCTTTCAATACTGTACCAAACTATGGTGGATCTGAGGCTGTTACAGATGATATGGAACATGACCAGGATCTCGATGGAGGGTTTGCTCCTGCACCTGAGGATGACTACATGCAAGAAACTTCCGAGGATATGCGGGGTCTGGAAAATGGCATTGATACGGTTGGAATCCGATTTGAAATCCAGCCTCATGTGCAAGAAAATCTTGATGAAGAAGATGAAGATGAAGAGATGTCCGGTGATGATGGGGATGAAGTGGATGAAGATGAAGATGAGGATGAAGAACATAATGATCTGGAAGAGGATGAAGTCCATCACCTGCCTCATCCTGACACTGATCAAGATGATCATGAGATTGATGATGACGAGTTTGATGAGGAAGTACTGGAGGAGGATGATGATGATGATGACGATGATGAGGATGGTATTATTCTCAGATTGGAGGAGGGCATCCATGGGATAAATGTCTTTGACCATATTGAGGTTTTTGGCAGAGATCATAGCTTCCCAAATGAAACTCTTCATGTGATGCCAGTTGATGTTTTTGGCTCTAGGCGTCAGGCAAGGACTACATCCATTTACAGTCTGTTGGGGAGAAATGGTGACAGTGTTGCCTCTTCACGACATCCTCTTTTGCTGGGACCATCGTCATCAAGTCACTCTGCGCCTGCTAGACAATCAGGTATGCCTAGTTGTGACAAACAAGTATTCCTGGAATATCACCAAACCGTGCAAAAGAAGAAAAATGGAAAGTGTTTTTTTTCTTCCCCAGTTCTTGTCTTTTGTCTTGTGGTTTTAATCTCCCATTTTTGAAGGTCTGTTAAATACTTTTAAGTGTTCCATATATCTATGATGTTTGACCCTGATTTTTCTAATGCAGAGAATGCAAATGATAATATCTTTGCAGATAGGAATGTGGAGAGCACCTCATCACGGCTGGATACTATTTTCCGTTCTTTGAGGAGCGGACGTCATGGACATCGTCTGAACTTGTGGATGGATGATAATCAGCAAAATGGTGGATCTAGTGCAGCTGTGGTACCACAAGGCCTTGAAGAAATACTTATTTCCCAGTTGAGGCGACCCTTGCCTGAGAAACCTGATCAGAGCACGTCAACTGCTGAACCTCAGAATAATGTTGAAGGTAGTCAATTACAGGAGTCAGAAGCATGTGCAAGGCCTGAAATTCCTGGGGAGAACAATGTGAATACTGAAAATATTAATGCCCCACCTTCCTCCACTGCTGCAAGTGAAAGCTCTGGTAATGTTGATGTGAGGCCTGCTGCAAGTGATTCTGTGCAGGGAATGCATGTATCAATTACGCACCCACAATCTGCCGAAATGCAGTTTGAACAGAGTGATGCAGTTGTGCGGGATGTTGAAGCAGTGAGTCAAGAAAGTGGTGGATCTGGAGCTACTTTAGGGGAAAGCCTCAGGAGCCTAGATGTTGAAATTGGAAGTGCTGATGGCCATGACGATGGTGGAGAAAGGCAAGGTTCAGCTGATAGAATGCCTTTGGGTGATCAACAAGGAACTCGTATTAGAAGAACCAATGTGTCCTTTGGGCATTCTACTCCTGTAAGTGGGCGAGATGCACCTCTTCATAGTGTGACTGAGGTTTCAGAAAATTCTAGCCGGGAAGCAGATCAGGATGCTCCACCAGTGGAGCAGCAAATAAACACCAATACTGGTTCAGGATCCATTGATCCTGCATTCTTGGAAGCTCTTCCTGAGGAGTTGCGTGCAGAAGTTCTTTCAGCTCAGCAGGGTCAGGTGACACAGCCTTCAAATGCTGAACCACAAAATGCTGGAGATATTGATCCAGAATTCCTTGCGGCACTTCCTCCTGATATCCGGGAAGAGGTTTTAGCACAACAGCGAGCTCAAAGGCTTCATCAATCCCAGGAACTTGAAGGTCAACCAGTTGAAATGGATACGGTCTCCATCATAGCAACATTTTCTTCAGATTTGAGAGAAGAGGTATAATTTGCATTTTTCTGTAATTGTCTGCTACCTATTTGTGTCTGAACTTTATTTCCCTTACAGGTTCTCTTAACATCATCGGATGCTATTCTAGCTAATCTCACCCCAGCTCTTGTTGCGGAGGCTAACATGTTGCGTGAAAGATTTGCAAATCGTTATCATAACCATACCTTATTTGGTATGTACCCTAGAAATCGCAGAGGTGAGCCTTCTAGGCGTGGTGAAGGTTTGGGATCAGCCCTGGACAGAGCTGTGGGAAGTATTACTTCCCGCAGGACTATGGCTTCTAAGGTAGTTGAAGCTGATGGAGCTCCTTTAGTTGGCACAGAAGCTCTTCAAGCACTGATTCGGTTGCTTCGTATAGTTCAGGTATTTACTTGGTGGAATTTGGTTCTCCTGTATTATATGCTCATTTAAATTTTTTTTTTTATATATTAATTTATGAATAGGAGTTCTGTGTTATATGCTCATTTAATGTTTTTCTTTATATGAATTTATCTATTCATCATTCATTTTATTTTAAATTGCAGCCACTGTATAAAGGTGCATTGCAGAGGCTTTTCTTGAATTTATGTGCACACAATGAAACCAGAACGTCTATGGTTAAAATTCTCATGGATATGCTGATGCTTGATATGAGAAAACCGGCTAATTCTTCAAATGCTGTTGAGCCATCATATCGGCTTTATGCCTGCCAGAACAATGTGGTTTATTCCCGTCCCCAACATTATGATGGTAAGTGTGTGTTTATATTATTGCTAGAGCATTGAATCAATCATTTGGAAGAATTTGTTGCCTCTTGTTGCCATAATTGTCAAAAGTCTTATTGTTGTACCCTTTTTCTTTTGTAGGAGTTCCTCCATTGGTGTCCCGGCGTATTCTTGAAACTTTGACGTACTTGGCTCGTAATCATCCCCTTGTTGCAAAGATTTTGCTTCAGCTCAGGCTGCCTCTTCCTTCCCTACAAGAGCCAGAGAATATTGATCAGGCACGTGGCAAATCTGTTATGGTTGAAGGGTGTGAACTAGATGGAACGCAGCAGGAGAAAGGATATATATCCATCATGTTGCTTTTAAGTCTCTTGAACCAACCTCTGTATTTGAGGAGTATAGCACATCTGGAACAGGTCATGTTCTTTCTAATAAATGATAACTCCTTTCTGGTATTTTGGGCATATAGTTATTGTACTGGCTGCTCTGGATTTATGCTCACTTTTTGTGCTTTGTTTCAGCTGCTTAACTTAGTGGAGGTCCTTATTGATAATGCTGAAAGCAATTCACCAGACAAGTCTGCAGAATCTACAGCTGAACAACAAATACCCACATCAGATGCTGGGATGAATACAGAATCTCATGGTGCTCCTTCTGGTGTTTCTGTTTCGTCATCCAATGTTGATTCTTCGAAACCTACAACTTCTGGTGCAAATGACGAATGTGATGCTCAAAATGTGCTGCTTAATTTGCCACAAGCAGAACTTCGACTCCTAAGCTCATTGCTTGCACGAGAAGGGTATAAGAGAACATCTTTAAGTCTAGAGCTCCTTTTGGGTGTGACTATGCTTGTGTGTCTGCTTGTGCATGCTCATTATTTCAACTGTTTTTATCTTTCTTCTCTTCTACCTACAATTATCAATTTGAAGAGCGTTATTTGTTGTCTCAGCAACTTTCTAGATTACTTGCACGCCTATTCTGAAGTGTTAATATCCGAGTTGACTTGATTTAATATATCGTGCTGGCAATTGATGTTATCTTAGTGTTTTTATATGACCTTTTTTTCCCCCTTTTTTTTGACACACTTGAGCTAACATTGTTTTTTCCACTCAGTTTGTCAGATAATGCGTACACTCTGGTGGCAGAGGTAATGAATAAATTGGTGGTGATTGCTCCAACTCATTGCCAATTATTTATTACTGAGCTAGCAGATGCAATACAAAAGTTAACTAAATCTGGTATGGATGAGCTACATTTGTTTGGTGAAACCGTGAAAGCACTCCTCAGTACATCATCTTCTGATGGAGCTGCAATCTTAAGGGTTCTGCAGACCCTGAGTGCTCTTGTTTCGTCCCTAACTGAGAAAGATAAGGATCAGCAGATTCTTCCTGAGAAGGAACATACTGCAGCTCTTTCCCAGGTACGGGAGATCAATGCAGCTTTGGAACCTTTGTGGCTGGAGCTGAGTGCATGCATAAGCAAAATAGAGAGCTTTTCAGATTCTTCTCCTGATTTGTTAACTGCTGCAAGAACTTCAGCTGCCAAACCCTTCAGTGCTACGTCAGCCCTTCCTGCTGGTGCTCAGAACATCTTACCATATATAGAATCATTCTTTGTGATGTGTGAAAAGTTGCATCCTGCACAACCAGGTTCCAGTCATGATTTTGGTGTGGTTGCAGTTTCTGAGGTTGAAGAAACTAGTACATCTGCTGCCCAGCAGAAAACCTCAGGGCATGGTACCAAAGTTGATGAAAAACAGATTGCTTTCGTGAGGTTCTCAGAAAAGCACAGGAAGCTGCTAAATGCTTTCATCCGTCAAAATCCTGGATTACTAGAGAAGTCTTTCTCACTTATGCTGAAGGTTCCTCGCTTTGTTGATTTTGACAATAAGCGTGCACATTTCAGATCAAAAATAAAGCATCAACATGATCACCACCACAGTCCTTTGAGAATATCTGTAAGAAGAGCTTACATTCTTGAGGATTCATACAACCAGCTGCGCATGCGATCAACACAAGATTTGAAGGGAAGGTTGACTGTTCACTTTCAAGGAGAGGAAGGCATTGATGCTGGTGGCCTTACAAGGGAGTGGTACCAATTGCTGTCAAGGGTTATTTTTGACAAGGGAGCCCTACTTTTCACAACAGTGGGCAATGAATCAACATTCCAGCCCAACCCCAACTCTGTTTACCAAACTGAACATCTTTCATATTTCAAGTTTGTTGGGCGAGTTGTGAGTACATTTTGATGCTCTAGTTATATTGACTTGGTTATTTATTTTCCCTTGTTGCTCATTCCTCAAAATCTTCTTTAGGTTGGAAAAGCTCTTTTTGATGGGCAACTGTTGGATGTCCATTTTACTCGATCTTTCTACAAGCACATCCTTGGGGTTAAAGTTACTTATCATGACATTGAAGCTATTGATCCGGATTACTTCAAAAACCTGAAGTGGATGCTTGAGGTCTGCTGCATTTTTTCTTCCCCTCACATCTTTGAGTCTCACCTAATTTTTTCATTTGTCAGGTTGTATCTTACCTGGTAACTTCTCTTCCCTTTTTGCAGAATGACATCAGTGATGTTCTTGACCTCACTTTTAGTATTGATGCTGATGAGGAGAAGCTGATTTTGTATGAAAGGGCACAGGTAATGAATTCACTCACCCATTCATTAACTGCCTTATTCCTCTCTTTTTTCTTATCTCAATGTTGCTATGAACATACGCAGGTAACCGACTATGAGCTAATTCCTGGTGGACGGAATATTAAAGTTACTGAGGAGAATAAGCACCAATATGTGGATTTAGTCGCCGAGCACCGTTTGACGACTGCTATTCGCCCTCAAATAAATGCTTTTCTGGAGGGATTTACCGAACTAATTCCTGGGGAATTGATATCTATCTTCAATGACAAGGAATTAGAATTATTGATTAGTGGGCTTCCGGATATTGATTGTGAGTTTCGTTGATGGTTTTTTCTGTACTTTTTGGCTTGTTCATGGTATAGCATTCTCCAATCTTGTTGTCTACTTAACCAAAATTGGCAAACAATGTGTTTCAGTGGATGACATGAGGACAAATACAGAATATTCTGGATATAGTGCTGCATCTCCTGTTATCCAGTGGTTTTGGGAGGTTGTTCAAGGGTTCAGCAAGGAGGATAAGGCTCGTCTTCTGCAGTTTGTGACTGGCACCTCAAAGGTAAAGACTAATGCTATGCTTACAAGTTGGGTACATAATTTTTGTCCCAAGTGACAGGGCATCTGATGTGACATTTAGTGATATGCTAATAATTATCACATAAATGATGAGACACATGGCAGCCAATGATTGATGACATATCACCGGGGAAACAAGCTTGTAGCCAACTTTGTACTTGTATTATTATTATTTTTTTTTCCTGCTTGGAAACAAAATGAGTATATTATATGTAGGAAATGTACATGGAGGAGTGACAAGAAGTCTGCAAAGGAAAATGTTAAAAATCCCCAAGCCCAAGAACTACAAATCCTTTAAGATCATAAATTCGAATTAATGATATCACACAAAAGAACTGTATCTGTATCATTATAGATTTATGTATGTCTGTTTGATTTCAAGTACTTCATTCCTTAGAACTGGATAACTGATTTTCTTAATAATGTTCTTTTGATTTGATTTGCATGTATGCATGCACACACTTTGGAATAGTTAATCTTTTTGTTTATTAGTCGTGGCTTATTCTATAGAAATCCAATGGTGACCGGCCAATAGCTCAAGGATTTACCTGTGGTTTAAATATATGTTCTCTCTCTTTGGCGGAGGAATGCTGACACACTTTTTTTAATTTTATCCAAAGAGTAGGCTATAGAGTTTTATTCGGTTGCAAATCTTGAATGAGAAGCTGTTGGTAAATGCAAATGAAAATAAGCTCGAAAGTCACAATTTGTATTCGTTCATTACATTAGCAACTGGTACCTTTCTATTGTTGCACCTGAGAACTTGCCTGGATCTAGTAATCTTAATCTGTTTTCAATACTTTAGGTGCCCTTGGAAGGTTTCAGCGCACTTCAAGGAATTTCAGGTTCACAGAAGTTTCAAATCCACAAGGCATATGGCAGCATAGATCATTTGCCTTCTGCTCATACTTGGTAATTCTTATTCTCAGTCCATTTTTATTTTTGTCTGATTAGACTGGCTTTCTGATGTGCGTTGCAAACTTTTATTGTCTGGAGTTTGTTGAATGAAAATGCTGTTAATAGTTTCTAGCAAGTTCATGGTTTTGCAGATAATTTACTGACCCACACCACATTATACTGCAGTTTCAATCAATTAGATTTGCCGGAATATCCTTCTAAGCAGCATCTAGAGGAGAGACTGCTGCTTGCAATTCATGAAGGCAATGAAGGGTTTGGATTTGGTTAAGAAGTAAAAATTGGGGCTCCGGCATAGTGTAGATAAAAATATATATATTATCTCAAAAGCTGCAATGGGAGAGGAAATGGGTAAAAGGGTGATGTCACATTTCAAGTCAAGACATGTTTATATACTGTACAGCAAATATTGGCTATTGAAAACTAACTTGGCAGTTTTAAAATTTGCCAATCTGTCCTTTATTTTTGCAAATTCTTTTTCCCTTTTTGATTTCAACGTCGGGTTTCTTATATTTGGTGATTTATGCCAAGAAAAATCTGAAAAAGATAAGCTATGATAGAATTTAAGATTGTTATCAAAGTTCTGGAAAATCAATCAATTGTTTATAGTTTAGAGCATTTTTGGAATTTACTTTTAAGAATGATTTATAGTGGCCATTAATGAGCTTTATAGTGGCTTCAATGTCATACCAAGAGTATTGTGTGATCTTACAGGTTTTAGTAATGAATTAATGAGCTGCATATTAAGTCCTTTCTTGAGACTATTGCGGTATTTCTCGCACGTCATTGTTGGGACTTTCCTTAGCTTGTGCATTGTAGCGTGCAATGTTTTTATTTGTTTTTCTCGTTCGTTAATATTACTTGGGCAGTGTGTATAGATATGTGCCATTTGGCATTTTGGGGTAAACAATATGAATCTCTACAGAGATTTCAATTTACGTGCCATGTAGTCTGGCTTACTTTGTAAACTATACAGGAAGGTTAAATAAAGAAACGTAACGAAGATACAAGGGAAAAAGATGCAAAATACCCTTCCTTGTCACTCCAATCAGACTACCTTAGCCATATCTTTAACTTGTTGCCACTCTCCTTTCCTCCTGCAACCTGATCCCTGTTTGTTTTGCTGTTAAAGAATGATGCCCTTTGAGCAGTGCTCGCTGTTTTTGTACTTCTTGTAATCCTTGCTATAGCTCTAGATGAATCGACATGCCTTGGCTTATTTGATTCAGCTGTCAATGACTTCTCGAGTAAAGAAGCTGATAACAAAATGTTGTTCTCAGAACCCTTCCTTTGAGTCTGTCTTTTTCTCCTTAGCTGACGGAGAGAGTCGGTTCCTTTGAGCAATTCTGACTCTGACTCTGTGTTCATTGCTCTGTTACTGCCGTTGTGGTTTAAAATTCTTAGACCTGGGCAATCCATGTCATCTATGGTAGTTTCCACTCTTGACACCGTTGCATTATAAGGTGTGGTGAACGTCCTTTCACCAAAACCATATGCTGTTGCGAACTCTTCCTTTTTTCGTAATTTTTCTTCAAGCTCTACGATCTGCCAAAAGATAAAAGGAAGAGTTCTAAAAATCATTGCCTCCCTTCCTATAAAACTAGAGCAACCATATGCTTGTTTCTAAGCAATCACAGTTTGCATGAAACTCCAATAATGGACTCCAAAGCAAAATTTTACTATTAACTAAAATGATTAATTAGGATAGACTTTAGCTTGCCTACCATTGCCGAAAACACAATCATTCTCCCAGCCACCTACTTTGCCATTTTGTTTCTTCCTCTCTGATTATGCCTTATCACAATAACTATGCTATTTTTTGCATTTTTCAAGGGTAAGAAGAGACAAAGGAGGGTGGGGAAGTGGGGTTCTGACTGTATCTTTCATTATTTATGAAGCTGGTAACAATCAGAGAGGAACTCATTGCAGTAATTCAAGAATTTGCATAGTTCTAATCACCTTTTGTTGAAGCATCCCTGAATGGACCTCAAACTCTCGTGTTCTCTCTTTCAATCTGTTTTCAAGCTCCCTGACCTGCATAGCACAAGAAAATCATGTTATATTTTATCAAATTCTCTACACATCAGAAAATCATGTTGTTTTCCAGGAAAACAAGAATTAATTTGTTCTAGCAAGCAATGAAGGATTTTGCTCTTAAATCCCTATAAAGAAGTCAACTTCTCTGATAAGATATGTGTTTTCTGGCAATATAGATATGCAGGGTTTGTCCTTGGAGAATAATATCATTTGGAGGTTCACTTATTCAAGTTATTGAAGGTTTTTCACAAACAAACTTTCCACATTAAGTTGAAAAACTTTCTTCACAAAAACCTTGTGATGAAGAGCTGTCACATTTTCTGTTTGATCACACTCCTTCAGCTTGTTCTCAAGCTCCTTCACCTTTGGCAGAAAATAAGTACAGTGTCAGATACCCAGCAATTGTTACCTACAAATAGAGGAAAATTATAATATTAAAATCACTCATCTGATGAGCAACCTTTCGCTGAACATTTGAGCAAATTTCTTCCTTCCCCTTCATTCCTTCTGAAACTTGCAACAACTGCTTCTCCAGTTGTCTGCATAGCTCTGCCTTTGACTCAAGTTGGCTCTCCAGCTCATTAATCTTTCCCTGTTGGTTTTTGCAAAGCTGAACATTGTCTTTGGCCTTAACTTCTAAGTTCTGAAAGTTCTCTTCTAACTTCTGTATTACATCATCTTTGGATCTCAGTTCTTGCTTTGTTTTCTCAAGCTTCAAAAAGCACACCAAAAGAAACATGCATAAAGAAAAATTAGAAAAGAAACCCCAGTGGTTCATTTGTCTCAGAAAAGAGTTGACAAAAATAGCACTTGAGTGAGTTTACCATCATCTTCACCTTTTGAAGCTCACTTGTATCTATCTGTTTCCTTGCAGGGCTTAGTTCAACCCCTCGAGCCCGAGTTGCAAAATTTAATGAACTTAGTGTCTCACCTAGATCCTGCTCTGAAGGGCTGATTTGCAAAAACATCAGAGTTTTGGAATCACCACCTGCGGCCATTTACATAGCTTTTGATTATTGAAACTGAGCATTCTAGTTTTTAAATAAATGGATAGAGCTTTCCATGTAACTGCATCAAATAATTGGTTCTATGGAAGTTGCAGCAAAATGAAAATTACTAACAAATATAATCCTAAAAAGTGCATTTGCATTGCTCTCTTTGCAGCATTTGGAGTGAAAAATAATCATGCTTTCATATCAAAGTAACCTTGTATGTACCTAAACCATCTTAATGACTCAATCCTCATGTAAATGACCATTCTGAAAGATATGTTTATTTACAAAGTAAAGCGAGATGCCCACATCCAATTCTAGTGTATAAATGCACCTTCATTGATGCAGTATTGGGCTGATCAAACATGAACCTATTTTTGAGCTACTATATTACCTAAGGAATCTTGAAGCAGATGAGTGAGTTTCGAATTCCTGCAATAGTAAATCAAGAAATCAAAAAAACTGTTGGAAAACGCTAAAATTAGAACAAATCAGCCAAGATATTGGCATGATTATAGGAATATTCTAGCTGTACAAATCTGTATAGTTTTAGGAAATTGACTTATTATAATTGGCTGTAATATTAGCTTTCCTTTTTAGTTTGTTTATGTATCTTTAAATATAGGACATAAGCTCTATTTTTATTAAGTAATGAGAAACCTACGACTGTTTCTTTTCAAAAATTCTTCAAAAACAAACTGACGGTACATGTCTGAAAGCAAGAAAGATAAGAAGTAACCTGTATGGAATGTGACCACTTTTGTTTGCCAAAGAAGAAATCACATCCCCAAGAGCTGAAAGCGATCTATTGATGTTCTGAGCCTCCTTCAGTCGCTCACCTTGAACCTCAGTTTTCGCTAGCCTCTCACTGCCAGCCAGATCAACAAGCCATAGCTTGCTCTTGGTGCACTCACCATTTATCAAATTCTTTGCTTTTACCAATATACAAAGCATGCTATGCAAGGAATTTACGAGTAAATAAACTAATCAAACTACTGGCTCTTGGCAGTATGCAAATTTATTCCTACGCCAATGAAGAAAAGATTTATGTTAGTTCTAATTTAAAGCAAAACTACCTACCAATGAGATCGGCTACTATGTTCATTAATGTTATTTGATCCAACAGCCCTTGCATTGCTTCCAATGTGCAGGACATCCCAAACCTCCTTAACATTCTCAATTTTGGCTTCAGTTAAGCCGGGCACATGATGGACCCCCTCAGAAGCTTGTCTTATCTCTAACCTAAAATAAAAGGAAAATTCAAAACCAGACAAGTACTTCCTATGATTATTATCTGAAAATTTCAAAGTAATTGTGTGGAATGCATATTATTATGGATTTTACTTCTTGGATGTTGGTGAGGTGTCAAGCAAGTCTCTGATTTGTTCGTTGTAGACTTCAAGCACACTGACTGAAATGCTGTATGTAAAAGTTTCTTTTCTCTCCTTGGCGGTCTCAAATAACAGCTCCAAAGTCCTATAATTGACACCTCGATTCTGCTCTGTACCCTCCATTGTGAAAGTCTTTCCTGTACCAGTTTGCCCATAAGCAAATATGCAGACATTGTATCCATCTAACACCGAAGTAACCAAAGGTGAAGCGTCCGCAAATACATCATCTGTTACAGCAAGGCAACATTATCTCAAAGTACATTTCTTTGACCATCTGCTTGGAATCCTTAATGGGATTGTTAAATAATATCAATGATACATTGAATTTTGTTTATTGGTGCACACCTTGCTCATCTCTAGGTGAATAAACTCGATCAAATTTAAAAATTTTCTTTGTGGAGCCACCTGTAAGTATTCCCAGCTCCCCATCCTTAGCTGCACTAAAATCCACAACTACTGCATGCCCAGCTGATGCTTCTCCCTTACTCAATGGGCGGCACCTACAGAACACACGGATGTTCCCTGAAGAGGAGGTTCAGATAAAGAAGCATGAGTTGGATCAAACCACAAGCAAAAGATGTCAAAGAAAACAATCAAGGATTCATGCATAGTATTTGCCTTTAGCTTCCTGCACTTGGTTATACAGCTTCTTTCTCTTAGCTTGCTCCTCGCTGAACTTCAACTTTAGATCATCATATTGTGCAACTGTAATATAGACTTAAGCATTAGGCTCAACAATTTTTGACACGGTTTGAGTCATGACCCATACTTACCCAATGCTTGAATAGTAGAAACCATCTTATTTAATTGAGGAACTGAAGAAGCACATTCGTGAGCTTCTCTGGCAAGCTGCGAATGTTCTTCTTTCCAAATCTGCAATTTGACCAAGAAGTAACATAGAACAGTCTATCTAAATTGATATTTAAACAGATCTGCAGAAAACCATCTTAAATTGAGCATCCAAGAATATATACTTTACCATTATTTTCCTTTCTAGTTCATTCATAGCAACAATCCACAGCCTCTTATCATGTTCATATAGAGTAGCGACATCTTTGAGTTTTGTTGCTTGCTTTTCCAGTGCTTGATCTATGGAAAGACATGCATGATCAGAAGTACGTTAATTCCTCTACACTAAAACTTTCGGGTATTTTTTTGGCATAACAGCAATAACATTTTAATAATAGCAATCAAACAGCAGTTCCAGTTGAATCATTGCTTACCTAGACATAGATTTTTGAAACATTTATTGTCAAGTTCCATCCTAACCTTCTCTAGCTGCTCATTTGCAGCTGTAAGTGACATCCAGGCTTCATAGCATTCATCTGTCTTCAGCTGGCACTGAATTTTCAATTCTTTTATCCTCTTTTCATACTTGGCCATGGATTTCATTCTCATAAGTTTGTCCTGTACACCAAATTTCAAACCATTATTAACAAGAATTCCAAGTTTCATTAAGTTTCAGACTTAATTGGAAATCACAGCTTACCTGAGCGGGTGCAATCTCAATTTTAGTACCACACCCGTTGCATATGAGATGACCATGATCCCCTAAAGATTCTATGGATTATTTTACAAGATAAAACATACAAATGTTAAAAGTAACTGTTACTCAAATGTGATAAAACATGAATGGGCCTATACCAGGTACATTTGTGGCGTTCTTAATGCAAATCCCATTAACAATTGGGCTTCCGCAAACTCCATCGAACCTTACTAACAAGACCCCACCCATCCCCACAGAAACTCCGACATCCACAACTTGTAGTGGCTTGTTAGCTCCAACTATGGAATATATATCAATCTCCGATAAAACCTGTACATTTTGTATTCAAAATAAAGAATTTACCCAAAAAAAATAACTATAAAATGAATCAATCTACTGATAACCACACAATTTTCTGACCTTCTCTTCCTGCATGAACACATCAAAAACCCTCATTCCTTTAGGACCATTTGCATTGACAATTTCAGCAAAATGAAGATCAACCAGATAATTTCCCGGTGATAGGTTACCGATCCGGTAACTGAAGTTTCCAAACCGTGCTGACTGATACAAGACCGCCATATCACCACCATCAATTATACTTTCATCAGTTCTCAAAACATCACCCCCTTCGAAATATCCATCACTCTTAACATTCATGCTAATATTTCCTTCTTTGATTATAGCCTTGCCTCCAGCATTAATAAACATCAAAATATTATCTGGTTTCAAAGAACAAAATAGCACGAACAATTTGGTTGACAAATGATAGCTATCTCATGGAAACAATAAAAAGATAACTGCCTTTAAGGCAACTTTAAATCCCAAACGAAATGAACAAATTTTTATTTTATGTTTTTTAGTTTCTGACAAATCAAGATATTCGTTTCTTGTCTAATATTTGCACACAAAGATATAGGGAACGAAAATATAAAGAAATGATCTTAAAAAATCAAGATTTAGAATAAACCAGAACAATAAAGGATCAGGAGTTGAAAAACACAAACCAGTCAAGTTCGTGTTGACAAATCCCGATTTAATCAATCTCGCACCCGAAGTGCAGAGCACCGAATCAATTGAATCGGTGTCGTAACTCTCCATTCTTTTTTAATATTCCTTCCAACAAAGAACAGACTCCAAGAATTTGGGAATAGGGTTTTTTTTTAATTTCTTAGGGAAGACAATTTTTCTGATTCAAGCAAAAGATTATGGAGGTCCTTGTGCTTTCTTTCCTTTTCACTCCCTACAGCGGTATCCAAATGACGTAATTGCGCTTGTATTTATTTCAAAATTCAAATTTGCGAGCCCCCGCCTTCGTTTCCACTGACCGTTACTCGTCTACTTTTGTGTAGAGGCAGGCAGGCTGGGTCATTGAATGGGCCCTGCAAAATAGTCGTGGATCACCGTCTGTTTTGATCTTTTCCCTTTTTTCTTTTTTCTTTTTTCTTTTTTGGCTATTTACAAATTTAACTCTCAACTGAAATAATGAAGCAAGGCAACGTCAACGAGTCATTGTCTGTTTCATTTTAAACTTTAATGCGCCACTTCATATATATATTGCATGCCATCTCTGACATAGATATGGAATATCATATCATGTACCATATAAGGGAACCTTAATCCTCCAGTACAATTCTATACGTAAAACAGAAACTCCTTGGTACACTTGCTACACTCATTAGTAAATTTACCATCTCACTAAATACTAGGTATAGCCTGAATAAAATTAACATGTTAACTTACTTGATAGTAAACACATCCTAATGCTTCAATGTTCTTGATTCTTGACTGCTGCTCTACACTGGAGATTCATTGATGCGCATGTTTTACTCCATATTCATCGTGTTAAAAATATAATGACTAGTCTTAGAGTTAGAAAAATGGGTTGTTAGGTCGTATTAGTGTCATGTTAGTTTTATATCATGTCAAATTTAAAATTGATCATAACATGACTCATTTAATAATTGTATTAAAATATGGAGACTAAAACTTGACATTGAAAATAAATGAGTTATCTAATAACTCGTTTAATATCGATATATTTATCAAATGTTATAAACACACACACATCCATATACACTCACATACACACACAACCCCCCCCCCCCAAAAAATACATATTTATACTATTAAAATTTTTAATTATATATATGTAAATAATATTATATATCAATATCATAAACTATACATATTTATTAATATTTTACACACTTACACTATTAAAGTTTTAAATTTGTAAAAAATTTTATAAATAAAATATTGTGTATATATCTACCTTTCCCAAAAAAAAGAGAGAAAATCATGTTCAACATTTAATTTTTAATGACAATAACCATTAAATTAATTTTTTTAAAAATATAATCCTACCATTAGACGGATAAATAAGTAAAAAAAAATGAACCCTCATCCTAAATTTTTGACGACTCATATTAATTTATTCGTGCTATGTTCATATTGAGAAATCAAATCGTGTCAAATTTTACCAGCTCTAATAATTACAACCCAACTGCTTTGAAACCAACCAATAGCCGGGAGATTTCTTTGAGAAAAGAAAAAAATTAAAAAATAAAACGCGTGTAACAGCAAGCTTCATCTGATTTCAAAATCCCGTTGTGTTATTCAAGCAATAATTAACTATTAATCAACATCGCTATACATTACAGATTCATCACGTTAATCAATGGAAGAATTGAAAACAACGGCATGCCATTATGACTTGGATTTATTTGGCATCATACAGCGTTTACACAACATTTAGCTATAGCTACAAAGTTTCACTGCAAACATAAGATGCCATCTCTTTATCCAGAATAAAATATAGCGATACTAGTTTGCAAAGGTTAAGAGATTCAATCTTCTCTTCGCCAGAATCAACATCAAGCACTTCTGCTAGCCACAGAACTCCTGCGACATTCTTGAAGCATATCCATGTAGAATTGGCACTTGCTGATCTCACTTCCATAGTCATTTAGGCACTGCAAAGCAAGGAATACAAACACAAATTAGCTAATTGCTTTTCAAGATCCCTAATTACCTAGGATCACCAGCCAAAGTAGCACACATCTGACAAATTATAGAACCATCCCTAAAAGAGAACTCTGCTAGAATCAAGAAAATAGTACCACAATCAGAATCCTGAAACGCTGAAAGAGAGAATAAAACATTCTGATGAACAATAGGAGGAACGGTCGAGACGTTTGTTGTCTAAAGATACTGAGTTAATCTAATTATCTAAGTATTGATCTTACATGCAAGCTACCCAGCATAAACCAGGAACTCACAACATGAGATACAATAGTATAACTAAACAGAAATCGATATGTATAATTGATAACAACAATATCACAGGCTAGGAGAGAGAAAAGATTCATACATCTTGCATGGCCTTAATTTGACCAGCACATGCATCAGCACCTCCAAGGCTACTTGAGTTAGGTGCTGGTGCAGCTGCAGGGGCTGATGAAGCAACAGTCTCATGGTGGATCACACGAGGGCCCATCACAGCATCAACAGCCCTGTGAGCAACAGCGCTGCCAGTACCAAAGGCCAAGCCTGCTCATCAACAAACCAAATATAAATAAATAAAATTAACCAAAACCTGCAGTCCGCTTACAGTAACCAAAAGTAAATTCCTCTATCACAGAAGAAGAAAACCTGAACTTACCATCCGCGACAGCAGCGCCAAGACCTCCTCCTGTCACAGATCTATTCCCACCTTGCAAAGGTACTGGTGGAGGAGCATGAGTGGCTACAGTAACCAATTCAAAGAACCAATAATAAGCAACATTAAAAGAAGCTTGGAAAATGGAAATTATTCTAACAATAATGATTGACCCTCTGACATCAATAACATAAAACCACAAAAGAATACCATTCTCAACGTATAATACCAAACCCCAAATCACTTGACCGTATAAGATTATCATTCACACTCATAACAAAAGCCACTCTTACCCACCAATATAAACTGCACTCACAGAAGAGCTACACAAATAAATTCAATTTCCTTAGCTAGGACAAAGCTGCCAGATGATACAAATTAGCATACCAGCAAACAAAAGAAAACATTTGACACCTCTGCGTTAGATTATCTACTAAAGTTTACTAGCCCAAAAAATGATGTTTTGCTTTTAACGGAAAATTCCCTTCCTCAAGGATAGAACTAGTGATCCTGTGAGTCTATGATATTATAAATACTATCAGCTTATGGTTAACATTAAAGGACCTTCCCTTCCCTTAAAAAAACGAAAGGGATGCAAAGGGCAAGCAAGAGAAGGCTACCTATGCGACAGGCAACACAGAAAGAAATATGCAAAGTACCTGTCTGAGGAGGGTTGCGCAATGGGGAACCAGCGGCAGGCCGAGGGCGGGGAACAGACCTTCCTGCAGAAATAACAAGCCAATTGCTAGGAATTCAGTTTCATGCTGACAAAAATATATGTAGTACATGATTTCCACCGAATTCATACCGCTTCAAAACTACCAATTATTCCATTATGTAATAAAGGCAAGGAGGAAATAGCAAATAAAAGTAACAGTACAACTCAAGGAGTCTCTGATTTCATGTTTTACGTCCAATTTAAAAAATATATTTTTGTACTCTCAGTAGCCCTCGCCATATCAGATGACAAATATGATTTATCAATCAACACCATATAAAGAAAAAACAAAAATATAATTGGAACCCTCAAATGACCTATCAATTTCTAAGCCGGCAACAACCCAAATATTATCCAATAACAACCATCTCATCAAATATAAATTTGCTCATACAACACCAACTTCCAACGAATCATGCACGTTTGTATACGTCAAAGAAAAATCGCACAAAAACAAACACTTCACATCTAAGAGATAATCGTGTTGGTCAAATACTCACCTCCTCCGGAGCTTCTGCGAGGCATTTTCGAGAGTCTGTTAGAGATGCAACGAGCGTGTCACTAGAAATGATCAAACTTTCAGGCTGTAAACGACGCACGAGGGGAAGGAGGGTTATTTATAGGAGGCAAAGGGACCGCGCCCACATCTTTTCTTGAGCTAGAAGTTTTAGCCTCCTGAGATGATCTGTCGCCACGTGTTTTGGAACTGCTTCTAGAATCATCTTGTTTTTGGGTGGTTTATATATATATAATATGCATACACTTTGGCTTAAATAAATAAAGTAACATTTTGATAGAGTTATTTGCATCCTAAAATTTATTTTGAACATTTTATTATTTTATACACTCATATACTAAATTTGAAAAATTAATTTTTATTCTGTACACTTTTTAAAATAGTAAAAAAAGTTCCTACTTAAATAATTTAAATTAATTTACTCAAAACACCAATAAAAATAAATCAAAGACAAAATAATATTAACACTTTTGCAATAATTTCAATTTTTTTTATTTCTTGAAAAATGTCAGCCTTACAAATATTTTGTCTTCAAAATTATTCAAAATATTGATTTGCTGCATGTTCAATGAATTTTTTTTCTTTAAGATGTTAGATATAAAAGATTATATATTAAATAATGAATGTATTATATGAGCGTTTAAAGTAATTAAGTTGTATTGGTTCATAAATAAATTGTCCTTAATAGTGATTTATATGATGGATAATTTTGTAATAAATTATTTTATTAAAATAAGAGTGATCAAAGTAATTTTTACGGTGCCAATAACCTCACCCTTTTTACAATTGATAAATTTGGAAAGAATTTATTATATGATGCCATTCACAATTCATCATTCATGGAATATATAAACATCATTTATTGATTGCTTTGAATCAACAACTGAAAGTGCACGTCTTAACAAAATATAATTTTTATTTGAAATTAAGGTGCTGTAACTTTTAAATTACAATTGTGGTAAAAAAAATTATATAAAATAAAAATTAATAGTATTTAGTAAACATAATTTTTAAATAATAATTTTGATAAAATTATTAAAGACATAATATATTTTTTATTAATGTTAGTGAAAAAACATATAAACGTATCTTTTAAATTAAAGTAACTATTATTTACCAAACACTTTAATGTTGTAACTTTTAAATTATAGATGCTCAATTTCAATTTGAAACAAGGCCATACAACCATCTTTAAGGATTTATCAGAATCCTGAAAACGTTGGAATAATCAGAATGAAAGGTTCCGTGAAAATTGAGTTTTGATGTACATACAATTGGAGGGACGGTTGGTACAGATCTAAACATAGGAGCATCAATAAAATCTCGATAACCAAAAATGCCACTACTACAAAAACCAACCAACACGAGTTAAATAAAATTAGAAGAGAAGAAAGAATCATCCGTCTAGCAGGGCCTTTCAATGGAACGCCACATGCTTTATTAGCACCTCCAAGAAATTTGGTGTTGGTGCTGGTGCAGTTGAAGCAGCAGTCTCGTGCCGGATCACAGGAGGGCACATGACAGCATTTGAGCTGCGGCACTATGAATACCGATGCCCAGACCTGCTCATCAATAAACCAAATGAACCGAAATCTGCAATCAGCTTATTACAAGAACCACATAAATAAATCCTTCTGAAATTTCAGTAAAAACAATAATAAACATTATTAAAAGGAGCAGGGTAATTTTGCAATTATTTGTTTTAACAATTATGATTATATTGATGCTATAATATCAAATCACATAAAAGCACATAAACAAATAGTTTCATGAATATTAAATACCCAGCCCCAAATCTGTTAACCATATAAGATTATCATTCACAAGCATGAATATATATCTTCGCTTTCTTTACCAGAATAAGCCAGCCAGATTACACTAATCAACATTAGATGCGATGATGGCACCTTAAAAAGAATTTTGTTTGCTTCATTTCCTCAAAGCAGAACTAGTGATGGAGTGATTCTACTTGGAGATAATGCCAAGCTATCCAAAAGAAGGGATGCAAAGGGCAAGCAGAACAAGGCTACTTATGCGACAAGCAACACTGCAAGGAAATACGCAAACACTTCATAATTAGAAGTTCCAAAACCGGCTCATAAGCAGTACCTGGTTGAGGAGGATGGCACAGTGGGGAATAAGCAGCCGGGCGAGAGCGAGGGCAACGCTGGGAGCAGACCTTGCTGTAGAGATAACAAAGCCAGTTGCTGAGTATTACAGTTACTCATTGGCAAGAATATGCATTACATGATTGCTGTCGAATTTTGACCACTTCAAATCTATAAATTATGTAATAACGGAAGCAGTCAACCATGTTCTCTGATTTCATGTTTAAGTCTAATTTAAATGTTTATGAACTCTCAACAGCTTATTTTATTATTTTCTTTCTTAATCATGAATCTGCCGAAACCAACCTACAGAATGGCAAATTTGATTTATCCATTAACAAAACATGAAGAAAAACATTTGAGGAAATAAAACAGCAATATAATTGCACCCCTGAAACAGCCCCATCAATTGCTTACCCACAAACAGCCCAAAAACATTCTTGAATAACAAACATCTCATCAAATATTAATCCGTTCACAAATCATTGGTGTTAATCACGAATCGTATACTTTTACATGAGTAAAAATAATTAATGGCTTTCCGCGCATGTATGAGATAATAGGGTCAAATACTCACGTCCTCCGGAGCTCTTGCGAGGCAGGTTTAAGATTCTGTTTGAGGATGCAACGGACGTGGGCGCTAAAAATGAATTTAATTCGGGCCGTGATGTAAATAGCAGGCGAGGGTATCCGTCCGCCATATTGATTGAGCCACAAGTCAGCCCCGTGCGTCGAATTGTTGCTAAAATCACACCATTTGACATAACCACGCTTACGGGAAACCTCGCTTCCTAGATGAATACCAACTTAAACACAAAGGCATATTCACGTTAATTGTTTTGTACACCAGTGTGTTATATAATTCTCCTAAAATCGACAGTACATCTAACTCATATGTTATGATTTGGGACATCCAAATTACTTGATTTAGAAGCAAGTCACAGTATCTTAGCCAGGAGCAGGGGGTAGAGTTGGGTGGTCACCAGTCACACACACAGCATGCTATATATAAAATATGAATCGGCTCGAGCTGCAAATTCTTTTTTAACTTAAATATTGGACTTGACCTACAAGCAACACATCTGTCTATGAATGTGTACGTACGTAATTTCAGAACCACGTTTCGTTATTTTAATCTTTTTTTTTTCATAAAAATGGTATTAAAAACAAAATGGTCAGTAGGTTAGCTCGCATTAAAAAAGAAAAATGGTGAGACGAAATACGAAATAAAATCAATAAACAAAAAAAAAAAATCCACGTAGGGTTAACACTTGCGTCACCGCCGACAGTCCCGGTCGCTCTGCTCCGCACAGCATTTCTTTTTTGAGTCAATCTTTCTCCTTTCTCCTTCCACCATCATGGAAATTACTTTTACGTCGTCGTTTCAAGCCATTTCGTCTAAGCCTCCTCTCCTCAAAAGACGCAGCCACAGCTTTTACGGACCGAGATCCCGTTCTCTCATCTCAATGCCCGTCGACAGAGTCCCAGTTTACCGATCACCTCCCATTAACAAGTGTAATTTCACCCGCGGTATCACCAACATTCTATACAGCTCACGTGGAAACACTAATTTCACAGCCCGTGCGTCAATCGACGACGGCAATTCCCCCCAAAAAGCATCACCGTCATCCTCAAACAGTCAAATAATTATAATCAGCTCAGCAGTCACCGTGACGCTAGCAATTGCCAATCGCGTGCTCTACAAGCTGGCACTCGTTCCCATGAAGCCATACCCTTTCTTCTTAGCTCAAATCACTACCTTCGGGTAACTTTCTCCGCGTTAATCACTACATTACGCTGCAGTTGTATTATTAATGTTAATTTAATTTTGTGAAATTATTGTTATAGGTACGTGGTCGTTTATTTTTTGATACTGTACACGCGGTACCTGATGGGAATTGTGACTGATGAAATGATTAGTCTTCCGAAATATCGTTTCTTGTTCATTGGTATGCTAGAGGCTCTAGGAGTCGCTAGCGGAATGGCTTCTGCTGGTAACATTTGATGATCAATACTTTGGATTGTGATACATTTTCGAGTCGGATAAGAAAAGACAAACCATTAACGTAACATAAATATTCAATTCCAGTGTTTATTTGTACCTTTCGTAACTTAATGTTGTATGATCTGTCAATTACAGCTATGCTTCCTGGACCGGCTATACCCATACTGAGTCAGGTAATTTTTTTGTTTTAATTTGAATTAAGGTGTTAGAATAAGTGAATACCAAACAAGTTCCTTTCTTATATTGCATTCGTTTGGGAAGAAACCATGAGGCTCACCACCAACACTATGGTAATGTTATGCAGTCGGTTGTTAGAAGAAACTTCTTGGTAAAGCATAAATAAGATCATATGTCATGGTTCAGATTTAGCGCATAGTAAGAGTCGTATTAAGTTTTTTCTTCCATCAAGAACCTCTATCTATCTTGAAAATAATCGTCTTTCGTTTCCTCAGAAGTTTCCTTCCTGACTCTTTGCATTTTTCCTTTTTTTTCCCTCCTTTCTCTTGCAGACATTTTTGGTGTGGCAGCTGGGTTTTTCTACTGTTCTCTTGGGGAAAAAATTTTCTGTGATCCAAATTGCTGGCTGCTTACTTGTAGCTACTGGTGTAGGGGTGGCTGTTGCAAGGTGTGTCAAGATTTAAACATTTCATTTTCCTTTCTCTTTTCATTGCTTTGCCAACAATGTTAAAGCCCTTGCAAAATTATTCTAGTGAGAGGCACTACCACCAGTAATTTTTAACAGGTTTAGCTTTAAAGCGAGATTTGTTGTTTCTAAATTTTAATGATGGGAGCGGATCATGTCGATATAAAATCAAACCGTTGGTCCTATTCTGAAGATGGCATTGGCTGTATACCTTCTAACGGCCACTTTCTGTTTGAATCTTTTTTCTTTCCCCTGAAAAACCTACTGGCCATCTAATCATCTGGTTTTCTAGATTTTTCTGATCAGAGTTCGATGCTAGCTGTGAAATGAAAAAGTTTCAATGTCAGAGTTTCAGTGAGCTATAATCTTATGTCTGCAGTTCTTAAGACCCTTTTTTTACGAACAAGAACAGAAGTAATTTCTGTGTACATGGCTTTTTCCTGATTTGTTGATTAAGTACCTTGAATAGATGCAATCCTTTTTGACAGGAAAGGAAAATCAAATTGTGTACAATTTATCATGTTCTTTACCAGAAAGTACTTGGATACTTTATATCATTTGCAGTAGAGAAAAGAATCTGCTGGTATGGTAGGTGCAATTACCTTGTCTACAATACTGGCGTAGAGAAAGAGTGATTTTATGTTTTTGTAGATTTGAGAGCCCTTGTCATAAGTATTTTGTCTTGCCATTGCAAGAATAGGCCCCTGATGGTTATTTGTGCATCCTGCAATTGCAGTGGGTCAAATTCTGGTCAGATGCTCTCCAGAGTTGAGTTCTTATGGCCTGCAATGATGATAGCATCGTCTGCTTTTCAAGCTGGTGCATCTATTATCAAGGTTACAACTTACATCAATGATCTGTTGTGGGTTTACTTTGTACCTTGTATAAGCAAAATAAACAACTTCGCATCTTTATTTGTAAACAGGAATTTATTTTTGATGATGCCAAAAAGCGCCTGAAGGTATGCCTTACTAACTATCATTTTCTTGAAAAATAAGAAGGCCTTCTAATTTGTTTTGTCGTTGACCTGCTCACTGTGTGCCTGTATTATTGGAAGTTATCTGAGTCTTAAGCCAGTTTACATGCAGGGAAAGTCACTTGACATATTTGTTGTCAACTCTTTCGGATCTGGATTTCAAGTAAGCATTACATGCCTTGCTATGAAGTTTTATGATGATCATTTTAGGTGTTGTTACTTGCTGCTTCTTATTTGCAAAACAACAAGTATTGCTTTTGGCTAGCAGATGGTTAGAAATTTGGTTTTCACATAAGGGTTAGCTTATTTAAAATCTTGTTATACTTTTCACGTCTCTCTTTTTCCTGACTGAAGATGTAATGATTCCATTATATATTAAAATAAATACTCATAGTTTTCTTTTCAGAAAAAAAATGGTAATTATGTTGTTTAGGGAGGGTCAGTGTTCTTTGGTTTATGCGGTTACAAATAATGCATATCATGATACAATGGGATTCTTGGAGCATTATTCCAGAATGTGAGAAAGTTTTCATAGTTAATTTCAAAGTTTCCTCTGATTTGTAGGCACTCTTTGTGCTTCTGTTTTTACCCTTCCTGTCGAATTTGAAAGGAATACCATTTGCTGAACTTCCTCTGTATCTGAAAAGTGGTGCTGGTTGCCTTCTAAACTTGGGAGCAAATACATCAGGCAAGTTCTTATGTCTTGGTTTATATGTTGATAGATATCCTGCTAAGTATTAGATTTATCCTCAGTATTGTTTTTCTGTAAATATCTAAATTTTGGAGTTCTAGGCTCATATCTGTTGAAGTCACTATGAATATGCCAAGAAACTCAAAATCACAGGAGATAAATTGCTCCGCTGCCCCAACCTTCCCGCCCCCTTCAGTGTTGGCAAAGCATTGAGCAAGTCCCTTGTCACTTGTCCCAATACTGCATATTAGTTTGTGAGGAAACAGTTTTCTGAATTTATTTTTTTTTTCGAAACATGAATCGAAGTTAATTAGGCAGAATTTTAGCACATTTTATCCGTGTAAGTCATCTTCTAATGTAGTGGAACAGAAACTACTCCAACCAAGAAGCAATCCTTACTCTTTTTAGATAATTTAAAAGACTTGAAACTCTTTCTGCAGTGAATCCTGTTGTTCAAAGTTTTTTCTATTTGACTAATGTTGATTAGCCATTGAGCTTTGACATAAAGCAACTGCAGTTTTGATGCTTATGAAATGAATTATAAGCTGACCATGCTGTGTAACTAACATCTTATGAGATTTTCATTTCCTCATGAATTTGATGAAGATTGCTCTTCTTGAGTTCTACTTAATCACTTAATATGTTTCTTGCCTCAGGCTGTAACGGGGCTCCATTGCTGCCGCTACTGTATATAGCCACTAATATGGCTTTCAATATATCGATCCTCAGGCTAATGAAAATTTCCTCAGCAGTTGTCTCATCCCTTGTTGTGATGTTGTCAGGTGATCTCACTCACATGATATACTTTAGTTTCTTCGTGCATCTGCTAATCAATGCCTTTGTTAATGCTTTTGTACAAGGCTTCTGCTAATCAATGTTTTTGTTCACTCTGCAGTACCACTTGCGATTTATATCCTGTCCCTTCCATTGCCATACCTCCCTGACGGTGCAAGATTGAGCCCCTTTTTCCTATTTGGCAGTGTGATTCTACTGGTGGGTCTCATACTGTACAACTTGCCCCAGCCTGCAAATTGAAGCTCCAAATTGACATAAAATTATGATGGCTAGCGTAGATTTATTACATTCTTTCATGCAATCATATTTGAATCTTTTTCATTTATTATTTGTTGCCCGAGAGAAGAAAGTGATAAATTTCATTGGTCCAGATATCAAATTTTACCCCATGTTGTGCATCTAATATCTATATCTTTGAAAGGGCATCATACATAGTTTAGGCATTGGATTTTAACAAATCACTAGACATTATGGGAAATTGGGCATACAAGTGGTATATTTGTTAATATATTTTAAAGATTAACCATCAGATTGACTTCGTTCTGTTATGGATGTTTATTTTATTTGTGTGGAACCAATCTTCTTTGATCCCTTAATAGTCTTAGCTGAATTTCTGTGCGTGTTTATGCATAAATTAAAATTGCGAGACTTGCCACCGTCCAATAAGTGGAAGAGTGCTGGTACCGGCCAACCGTGAGTGGTAATGAATGTATTAAATTGGTATTAGTATTATATCGTTCAATTTATTGGCACGCACACCATTGTTTATGGTATGTAAAAATGGAAATCACACCACCTGCTTGCTGTGAAGTTCTGTTGAGAGTGTTCCACGGTTCGTCAGGATGAAAATAAAAAAAACTTGACAGCCCCTTGGCTGTGAGAAAGTTTGTCGAGTCTAAATTGATTGGTTGTGAGCAAATTTGTCATCTGTCAAGACTTAAATCAAAAAGCTAAACAACCCCTTAGTTATGAGCTTATTATAATTGCCAACAGAAAGTTAAAAAGAAAATTGACACAATCTGAGATGTTGGAACGCCTGGCAGCCGCACTGACATAAAAGTAAGAGAAATCAAAAGACAAAGACGTCATAATAACATCCCATTCAATTGATTTCATTATAACAGGAAGTTCAACATTTGCCAACCTCACAAAACTTTTTGATCGCCATCTGAACTATGAAGCTCATTCAAGCAATTGAAGTAACAACATCCCAATCAACTACTAAGTCTAAAAATTGGAATATACATGCCACCCAAACTAAAAGTACATAGCCGATCTGACGTCAGCCCAACGAATTGTGCCACTTTTAACTCTAATTGCTGTATACATCCAGAGATTATATTTTCTTGTGCTTCAATGCTTCCTCTGCAAATAGGCCAAAAATGTTAATTCTAGCGTATAAATGAAAACAGTAGGCTATAATCCTACAATTCAATTGCATTCCATATGCTACATGCATTAAAGCCTCTTCATAAGACTATGGAGCAGTCACTAAAGAATAAATTAAAAATGAAACAAAACCATATAAGAATTGGTTGCTATGGTATACCTTTTGCTTCTTGAGTTTTCCCATCCCTCTGCTACCATTACTGAGGTTTGTTGGTCGCTCATCATTTTCCTCCATGGGTAAACTTTTAATTTCATCATAGAAACTCTCAGTGAGACCAAGCAACCTGGAACAATCAAATGGACAGTCAATGCATTAATCATACATCTAGAGCCTATAATTTTACCTCTAAAACCATTAAACCATTTTAATTTTGTATACCCATTTCTTGACTTCTTCAGATGTTTCATCTTCTTTTTCTCCATCTTCGTAAGAGGAGCACGAGTGAAAAGTTCCTCTTCTTGTCTTGCACGATCCTCCATCATTTCCTTATATCTAGTAAGTTCTCTACTTTCAGCTCCAACAATTTCCCTAACCTGTATTTTCACAATCAAAAACAGAAGATCAGATGAACCTACACACACTATCACCAAGCCTTGCAACACCACAACAAAGAATCAATTAAAAATTAACCTCCTCTGGTCTTCCCTCCAAATCATTCACCAATTCCCTCATAAAAGTACTTTGCCTGGCTTGTCGTAGAGTCTCTTTCTCCTTTCGCAAAGCATTTCTTTCCTTTCTCGACATCTTATCTTCATCCATTGAAGCAGGAGCAAACTTCGGGGGTTTATAGACACCAGCACCATCCTACAATGCATAGACATGGATTTTAAAGAAAATGCACTCTGGTTTCGATATTAAAAAAAAACAGCCTCCGAAGCTCATCTGTTGTGTAAAGACTCACCTCAGTTGTCATATCAGTTTTGCTGACAAGCATGTCTGGGTTAGGTCGATATTTCAATAAATCTTCCGTCTTTTGCGGCTCACCCGATTCATTTGCACTTGGACTCACTTGCTCCATTGCATTCCCACCAACCCTTACACTTGTAATCTTCTGAATTTGGTACTGAAGCTTTCTGTCAATCGGACGAATCTGTTAAAAAAAAAAAATCTTGTTAGTCACTTCTCAAATGAGACATATAATTTTCTTTTTTTTAGATACAAACTAATACCTTCTCTAAAAATAATCTAATTTCAACAAGGCTCCGAACAACAGGATGTCCCTCAATTGATAAACCCTTAGCCTTACGAAGTAAATAATAGACAATTGACTGGCAGTAATTAAGCAGCAGCAAGTGCTTGGCTTCAAGATAGCTAATTCCATCCATTGTCGGATAATTATTCTCTTTCACCTATCACAGTTACATACAAACATATAAGACTAATATTTAACAAAGAGTTAATAATTCAAATACATTCACCCCAGAGCTTGAATTAATAAGTACCTTTGTAGTTAGAGTTTGTACTTTACTCCTCACTTTATCCAACCCTTCTTTCATTTCTTTTAACAACGCCGCCAACTGGGGCGCTTCCCTAAATTAAAAAGACGAGCAAACACCAATTAAAGAACTTACATTGTGGGCCTAACTGGCTATAATAAAATCCCGTAAAATAGAATAATTAAAGAAGCAGATCAGTGAAATACTAACAGAAACTTACATCTTTACTCTCTCGTCAGAGATCGAGTGCTTGTCGATAGCCTCATCCATGATTTATAAATATTAACCACCAGCACTTCGCAGTTCTGCAGCTGAGTTTTTAAAAATTTTAAGATGCGTATAAAATAGAGTTACGTTTAAGTTGTAAAGAATTCTTATGGAAATTTGCGCATCAGCTTGCTACACACCGAAGTAACAAACAAGAACGAAGACTTGAAGAGAAACAGAACGAAGAAGCTAGGGCTTTTGAATTTTTTTGTCGAGCGACAGAGAAAGAAACAACGGGCTGTATTTTGGGCTTCTCCCGCCAGTTTGGGCTGTAATTGCCTTTGTGTGGACCGTTTTAAGCCCTTACTTCAAATTTTTCAGAATTTGAACTTATAACGCCAAAGAACCCATTCTTTCATATTTGTAGCTTTTTTAAAACATTAAAAAAGATGCACAAATCATTAGAATAGATTAACTAAATTATAAACATACTTTAAAAAAAACTAAATTATGAACATAATTTTTCATAATGAAATTATTATTTTATTTCTTCATTGATTCAAAATTATTTTGATATTGTCAAAAAATTAATTAAATCTGATGATGGGATTTAATTATAGTTAGGGTTCATTATTTTGTTAAGACACTTTTTCACTATAGTGCATCTTAATATTTAAATTTTGCATTTAATTTATGTGACAACACATAAGACATTTGTAAAAAGAATTACGATTGATGGATAAGTTATTTAAAAAAAAGGGAAAAAGAAAAAGTCCCAACTTAGTAGGCATAATATTTTTCAAAAGATTTTTTTTTTTAAGTTGAGATATGAACAAAGTCTAAATTTATTTTATATCTCTTACCTCTTTTAGAATACGAATTTGTATGACTAGCTCATGCCCCATTTAGGATTACTTTTCAGTCTCTTAGAAGTAATTTTGAAAAATTAAAAATTAATTTTAATATTTGGTAAATATTTTCAAAATCACTCTTTATAAAATATCCCATCCTACAACATATCTGAAAATGACTCAAAATCTTATTTTAGTACAATTTCACATATATTATAAAAATATAAAATTATCTTTATTCAATTAGAAAATAAAACATTAAATTTAAATATTATTATTATAAAAAAATTTATTGAGGTAACAAAATAAAAATAAATTAATAAAATAAAAATATTTATTTTAACTATCAATTAGTATATATATGCAATAAAAAATAATATATTTACATACTTATAAATGTGTAAATAAATTTTATAAATATATAAATAAATTTTATTCAACACTATATTTATCACAATCATTTATATTCTTATAACAGTTTAATAATAAGATTCATTAAATGCATACAATTTTTTTTAAAACTCATAACACTTTTTAGAAATTAATTTTACCAAATATTTAAATAAATGTTTTTACAATTATTATTTTTATAATACAATTAGCCAGAATTATTTTTAAAATTATGACATTACCAAACTAACCTTAAATAAAATTACTTGTAAACTACTCGATCAAACCCCTATAAACATTTTTTAAAAGTTAAATAATATAATATAATATCCCATAAATTGTTGAGAAAGATCATTTTCATGATTTTTTAGTGAATTTTGAGAATTCCTTTTTAAAAGAAAAATATGAAATCATTAAAGATAAATCTATAAATTGACTAAAAGACGCTTCTTTTTTTTAATGATTTTGGCATGATTGTGTTGCTTAATCATTTTTCTTTGTTAAGACATAAATCTCATTAATTCAATTGTTACAACGTGAGCAAAAATTCCATATATAGGTCGTGCTGGTGACGTGGGCCAATAAAATCCATTATCATCCACAATTTTCGTACTCTGAATGTGCAACTGAACCACTGCCTCCGCCAAACAGATCCGTTGACAAACTGCCTCTCGATCTTGTTCGTACCATTCCCGAGGACACGGTTGCCATTTGCTGACACAATAGGGACATCTCAAGCACACTTGCAAAGAATTTGACAATAACATCTACGTCCCTACTTCTTAATGAAATCATAAGTCAAAGCTAAAGTATATTTGTATTTGATTCATATGGGTTCGGGGTTCCCACCTTCGGTAATTACGGATGACAACGAACTTGATTGATAAATTTGAGAAGATTGAAAATTCGATTCTAATCTAATTGATTTTAACAAATACTAAATATGTTTGATTGTATCATAGAAAATTGTATATTCCTAATTATAAGTACGGTAAAATGTTGAAAATGATCATCTCAAACCCAACAAGAAAAAAATATTAGCGAAAATTAGAAATTTGAAATCGACATAATAATTTTAAAGAATAAAAAATAAGCGTTGTTCTATTTCAGATGAGGTGGGTGCTTGTTTTTGTGAGAAATTTTGATTTTGGACTTTCCTACAATGTTGGATTGTATTAAATTAAAATTCATTAATAAATTAATGATTAAGCTATATAGTCATAAAATCAACTTAATAAGAAATTCTTGCGTGTATTTAGTATGTTATTGTATAAAATTAAGTAAATTAGAGTATATTGTAATATATTAAAACATATTAAAATTTATATAGCACGTGTTTGGTGACATATCAAACTAACTTCATATTTTATATAAAGTATTATTTATTAAATTAATATGATTTATTAAAAAAATAAAAACTCTAACAATTGACACATTTAACTATTGTTGAGCATTTTGATTATTAATATCTATTACTATTTTTTTAATTCAAATTTAATATATATATATATATATATATATTCATATCTACATATTCAATTTTTGTTAATTGACAAAAGTTTTAGATTTTTTATTGTCAGAAGAAAAATGCCATTTAACTTGAAGGTAATAGTGATGTCAATGTCTTTGAACTCACGTTAGTGATGTCTATCGAAAGTCTAAATCTTATTTTATATTGAATGAGCATAACCATCGATGATATATGTATAGTTGTTAGATCCATCAACAATGATTACTATAATAATAAATTTAATTTCAACAAATACAAAAGATTGATGCTTAGTTGTAATTTGGGATCGTTGTCATTAGAATTGTACACACCTAGACAATAAATGCAAGGATCATTGATGTTAAAATTATTTAGACTTAGGCAATAAATATGGGGAATAGATAAACACTAATCTAAATTTTATTTCAGTATTTTCAAAATTTACGTAGTACATTGAGCAACTCAACTATAGAGATCCTTATAAAAAAAATATGAAAAACTGTTTTATTTGTGATTTTGTTAAAAACTGCTGACCCAAATGTTATTACCCAAGCCAGAACTCCCCACAGAATCTCTCCTGCATCCTCACCGCACAGAATCGATACCTTCACTGGTCATCCTCAATCAAAATAACTACAACAGTCCCTTCTTTCGCTGATCAACGGGATCCCGATCTTCTCTCTTAACAAATACACTCTCCGATCACTCCGCCTTCACGACTCAGTCTCATTGCCTCACAAAACACCACGCACCAGTATTTCAAAACTCTCAATTCGTTGAAAACTTTTAGGGTTTTTTCTTTTTAAATTTTATTTTGTTACTTACATTCATGATTATTTAATTTTTTCCCCGTTTGAAATGGGTAAGTTATGTTCTTTTCATTTGAATTTTTTTGGAAACTTGGATACAATTTGATTAAAAACTACAAGTTTTTGGAGATTAAGAGACTCTCCAGTGAAAATGGCAGCTTCTCCTGTGAAGTTCCTCTTTGGATTCTTGATCGTTTCCATTACATTGTGGTTGCTCTTTATGTAAGTCCTTCAAGTTTGCTTTTGTATATATATATATAAACAAAATGAAATTTGCTCGCTGATCAAATAGACATTTTACTTTTAGTAATATTGAACATGAGGATGATTAGTCTTGTTTGAATACACACACACACACACACACACACACACACACACACACACACACATATAACAAAATGCAATTTTCTTGCTGATCAAATGGACATTTTACTTTTAGTAATATTGAACATGAGGATGATTAGTCTTGTCTGAATAATACCAAAAGCAATTAAGTTTTCATGAAAGAAAAGATGTCTGTTAGAGACATTGTGAAATTGAAAAATTGAAATGTTGGTGATTTATTCCAGAAATTACTGTTTATAAGTGGATGTCAAGAGTAAATACCAGTTAACTTGTAATGGAAGCATTAATGGTTGTTGTTTCCACTCCTCTCCTTCTCTCTCTCTCTGGGATAATTTCTTCTTGTCAAATTGTTTGTTTTGTTTTTCAGACTGCGTCTTGTTTTGTATGTGCAATTTTCTTGTCCTTTTGCATTAGTCAATATTTGAAGTGATAGAAAATGAGGCTGCTTTTTCTCTTGATTAAAGAAAAAATGGAAGTTGGACTGTTTTTGCTCCTTTTGATGGCTCTGGAAAGTTAATCACTTAAACTTAGGAATAAGTACTTCTTAACATCTACTAGGGTGGATTCATAAACCTCTCTCTAGTACTTTACTATATCATGAGACATTTCTTGTGCTCTCAAAGCATTAGTTTTTTATTAAACTTATAGATTAATATTATCTGCTGGCTTTCTTTTCATTTTTCGTCATTATGGTTTCATGAAGATAATTTAGCTATATGTGATGAAAATCCGGAAAGAGTTATGTGAAAGCAGAGGCTGAAAAAAGGTGTTGGTTGAGGTTTCTAAAGGGAGTTTGGTGATCAAGGATTAACATAGAAAATTGAGGTGAATGACAGAGAAGGATTCATGTTGCAAACCCCAATGTCTGATAAAATTAGCGCTAAGGACTTGCTATATCAAGTCTGGCAGTTCTTTTCTGCTAGTCTAACTATGTTTCACAAATATTGATTTATCTCAAATTGCATACTTTCTTGTTCTCCTTTTTTGCATCATCGCATGTTCATGATTTTTATTTCCAATTTTGAAGAAAGCCAAAACGTATCCATGTTTATTGCTAAATATTCATTATGCCTCTTCTTTTATTTTCCCTCAGATTTGCCTCCAGGCTGGTGGCTTGGATTCTAAGCCGGATTATGGGAGCGTCTGTTGGGTTTCGAGTTGGTGGTTGGAAATGTTTAAGGGATGTTGTGGTTAAGTTCAAAAAGGTTATTCTTTCATCTAACTGACTGGTTTGTTTTGTTTCGGGTTAATCAATGATGCATATGTCCTCAGTCTTTTACACTAATTGGAGAGTGATGTATGGTTACAATCATTCACTAAGGTTGGATACTATCTGCTATCTGTTATGGATATTCATGAAATTAAAGGGTGTGCTAAAAAAATGAAAAGAAAAGAAAAGTTGTGTGGCCTTAATAACCTTACACTAGATAGGTGCCTCCATGGGATTGTTACATTCATGTTTCTAAGACTGATTATTTGCAGGGTTCTATTGAATCTGTATCTGTTGGTGAAATTAAACTCAGCTTACGTCAGTCTTTGGTCAAACTTGGGGTTGGTTTTATTTCTAAGGATCCAAAGCTGCAAGTGTTAATATGCGACTTAGAAATTGTAATGAGGACAGCAAGTAAAAGCTCATCGAAACCTAAAGTTCGAAAACCTCGCTCTTCAAGCTCTTCTGGTCGAGGAAAGTGGATGGTTGTAGCTAGCATTGCAAGATTTTTGTCGGTCTCTGTGACAGATATGGTTATGAAAGTAAGGGCATTAGATTTTTCTTTCTCATTTTTTTTTTGTATCATTAGCCATCAACTTATGTTCAGTATTAATTTCAAAAGATTGAACTTAGTAAAAAGTCTAACAATACTGCTTAAAGTCAAACTCCACCTCTCTGTATGCACATGACCAAATTTAATTCATGAGCCTGTCATGGGCATCCAGATGATACCTAAAAACCCAATAGATTAATAGATTAGGGAATTTGACCATATGATTTGTGTGTTAACCTGAAATACAATTAATTCCAAAGGCTTGAAGGACTTGATAGTAATACTAGAGCTATACATCATTATTTATATAAGCTCCAAGGACTTGATATATCAAGTTATGACACGTGTCCTCAGTGGCAAGGATGTAATTGATGTATGAGATCATTGATTTTAACATGTGCTTAATTCTCTATGTTGTAATTTAACTAATAGAACGGTGGAATCAAGACACAAGACTTTTGGTGAAATAGGCTTTGATACTATGTGTTTGTAACCAATAATCTCAAAATTTTTGAATCTATAAGAGAAGAATTAATTGTGGCATTTAAACTCCAACATAGCCCCTCGTGTGCATGGAAGAACTAGAAAAACAGAATTGTGTTGGTGAAACCAAGCGCACACGAACACTCATATAATTAATGGAATAGGGCTTGAAGAAAATACTTCTTGGTCAACATGGATTGGATTTCATGCCAATTAGCTCATGTGTAAGGACCCAATTACAGTATTTAAGCTCAACAATTTACCAGTGTGTTTTACTATTTGTACATTGATTTTAATAGTCTTCCATCATTAACTTTTCTTCTACTTTATATCCTGAATGATTATCTTTGCCTGATCATGCTGTCCATGAAGTCACTCATGGCCAGTTAATTTGGTTTAAAGAGGGTGTTAAAATGCAGATTCTTCCAGATGGGTAGTTATAGGTTGGAGAGAGAGAAAGAGAGGTGAGGGAAAAGTTGTGATTTTTTAAGACTTTGCAACTTGACTGAGAGTTATCTTAATCTTCCTTTCTCTAATGTTTTTGAAATGCAGTCAAAATACAACACATCTTCCAGTATTTTGATTTGATGCCACTTCAGTGCAGTAAACTGCTTTGTCAGGCAATTTTTTTTTTTTTTTTGCAACTTGGAACTCTTCTATATCAGTGATGCACATCTGGGCATTAGCACTCCATAAGTTGTCAAGCAGGAAATGTAGCAATGACTTCATGTGGATTCTTTTGAATACAACTGCATAATTTCATATGTTTCCGTGGAGCTTTGAACCTGAAATATATGCTGGTGAAGTGTGGCTGTGTCTAGCATGTTTGAGTCTGAACTGGTTTGCACATGTGCTATCATATATGCTCTATCAAGTATCAACAAGTATAAGAATCCTACTACAGCTGCCACTGTAATTGAGTTTGAAAATTTTCAGACACTTATTGATTAATGTATGGTTTTCCCTTTTTTTTTTTGGCTTTTGTATTTATTGTTTCGGGGCTTTGGACCAGTCACTGTAACTGCTTCTGAAACATTGCAGAATCCCAAAGTTACCGTAGAAGTTAAGGAATTGATTGTGGATATATCTAAAGATGGTGGATCAAAGCCAAATTTGATTGTTAAGCTGCATATATCACCTATATATGTACACATAGGTGAACCACGGATTAGTTGTGACCAATCGCCCAACTTAAATGCTGGTGAAGCCTTTTCTGCCGGCCAAGCATCGTTTCCCATAATGGACAAATATTCTGCTCCTTTTAGCTGTGAAGAATTTTCTCTCTCATGTGAATTTGGTCATAATAGGTACTCTTTTTCTTTTTTTCATTCAGTTGTGATTCTCGTTTATTTAATATTCTACATCATGCAAATCTAGTCATGTTTGGTCATTAAGCATGGTTTTGTAATAATAAGCTAAACCACATTAAACTTCTGGGTTTATTGTGGATTGCTTCTGTACTTCACGGTTTCCTCTCTGTTCTCTCTTTCTTTTGTATCTCCACTTCTGGATCTAAAATTTATTTATAATAAATCTAAAAGGTTTGTAATCTCTTCTTTTGGATGTAGGGGAGCAGGTGTGGTAATCCAAAATTTGGACATTTCCTGTGGAGAGGTCTCTGTGAGCCTGAATGAGGAGCTGCTTTCAAAAAATAAGAAATCGCCAGATGGTTTTACTCACACTGATAAAGTTATGGGGTTAGCAATTGATTCAGTGGCGACTGAAAAGCCTAACAAAAAACAAGCAGCTTCCGCAGCGATTACAAAGTATGCTTCTATATTTCCAGAAAAGGTTTGTAGGATTTAACATGTTATTATATGGCTTACTGTGTTCTTTCTATCTCTCATTGTTATTTAAATTATCTATCCTGTTGTGTTCTTTTTTTGAATACTTGATGCGTATTTGTGAACATGGACCTTAACAGTAATGCACTATAGGTTTTATTTTCCTTCAATAGGTCTGCTTCAATTTGCCTAATTTGGATGTGAGGTTTACACACCGAGAACATGGTCTTGTCGTGGAGAATAACATTACGGGCATCCAACTGAAAAGCACCAAATCAAGATACTTTGAAGATGTTGGGGAGTGTACACGCCTTGATTTTGTATTGGATTTCAGTGAGATATATGTATGATTGTGACCGTTGACATTGTTAATCTTGTTTTCTTTTCTAAGTTTCATGATTATAGCCCCTGATTTACCTCCTGTGAAAATGATTTTTTATTTATGTTTCAGCTTGTTAGAGAGGCTGGCTGTTCCGTCTTGGAGATCATGAAACTTGATGTTCTCTCCTCTGTCTACATTCCAATACAGGTGAGTCATGTGCTGTAAAGTGGTGGCAGATTTCTATGTCAAGTTTATTCTCTTTCCTGCATGTAGTGCAGATAAAAACTGCACATTTTTAATATGCTTATGTTCCGTAGCATGTTGTTGTGTAAATTACCTTGCTCTATTAATTCTTACTTCTTACCAATCTACATATTTTGTTTTGGCTCATAATCAATCTGCACTCAAAACACGTGAACTGCTGTTGTGCAAGTGTTGGTCTTGATTTGGCGGTATGTTTGATGTACTCTGTAGTTCTATGAGGGTTTTGTTCTAGGTGGATAGTATCCCTTTTGGGCCTACATAAGCATGGTGTTGAGAACCAGAGGCTTTTGTCGGTGCATTTTGCAAACTTTTAATTTTTCTTTATAGGAAACATAAACTTTTATAGAAAGTTAGAAGGGAACAAATATTACAAATGTGAACCAGAGCTCCACAAACTAAAATCTCACCTACAGTGTAGAACACCAAAATCTATACAAAACTTTGAAAAAGAAACCCTTGAAACCCGAGACATGGGAATAAGAATCCACCCCAACAAAATTAACCCAAAAGTGTATCTGGATCAAGCTGAATGAAAAAGAATGAGGAATCTTGAAATCCTTGAAAGTTGATGCCCAGATAGAAGAAAAGAATCAAATCCTGTCCCGTAATCCATTAATATCTTCCTCTTTTCCCCCTACAAAAATACAGTTATTTCTTTCTTGCCAAATGACCCCAAAAGAGAGCTAGGACAACACACTTCCATAATGTTTTAGCTTTCCTTCCTTTTCTAAAAGTAAAAATATTCTCCATAAACAAAGCCTTGCAAGACACTGGAGATGCCCAAAGAATATTAGCTGCAACACATAAACGAGCCCATAAGGAGGAGGCAGCACCACAGTGAAGAAAAAGATGGTTACTGGTTTCTTCATTTTTTCTACGCATAACACACCAAGAAGGAGAAAGACATCTTAGGATTTCTCCTCTGAATCTTCTCTCTAGTATTAGTAATTCCAAGAACTACTATCCAAGCAAAAATTTGGACTTTAGGAGGAGCATTGCTTTCCAGACCATCCTATTAGAATTGTCTTCTGCCAACCAAGAAAAGTATGACTTGCAAGAAAGCTTGCAAGAGCCATCTGGTTTCCTGTTATCTCATCCTCTTTACTCTCATCCAAGGAAAAAGAATCCATCAAAACTACAAGGGTGAGTACTCTTGAATCTCTATATTGTTCAAATTTCTCCTCAAATTAAAATTCCAACTCCATTCTAAGGAAGAGAGATCCTTGACTATTCTAGATTTGATAGGCACATTCTTAGAAGGACAAAATTTGTACAAATGAGGAAATTGCTCACAGAGAGACAATTCTAAGTGACATAGCTTCTGGAAAAAGTTCAGAGGACGCTTAAGCCCCTTTTAGTTTGCCTAACTGTAAGCTAGGTCCTCTTTCATTCTTAACTCCTTTAATTATTGCTGTAAGTTTATGGCATTAAGTTTGGAAGTTGACTACTGTGACCAGGTATTTCAACCTGGCAGACTTCTGCACTTAAATGGCAAAAGCTAACATGAGGTGAAAATTGTTAAAACAAGAAAAATTAAAAAGGATGAATTTAATTGACTTATGTAAAAACTGCTGTTCTAAGTGTCATTTACCCTTCAGCAAAGGTGGGTGGTCAAGTCACCTTTACCAATTCCTTTTTCTGCAGCTCTTAATTTCCCAACTCTTGCTTCAAACTGGTGTGAGTGATAAGTGAATGTTTTATTTATTTATTTATTTATTTGGTGGAGACAATGAGTATGATTGAACATCTTATTAAGAGGAAGTAGTTTTGTTTAACCTTAATCCTTAATATTTATTCAACAAGCAATATATTTAATGTACAAAATATCAGTTTATTTTTCCATTTACACTTGATTAAAAGATCTTCATTTGAGTTTGCCTAATAAATTACTGTTTTTTTCCTCATTTTTTCTAGTCTATTTTCTAAATGCATATGAACTTGTCCCAAGCTTTTTATTTGTGTGTTTATGTTTCGTTGTGTCAATTTATTTATTTATTCTGGGATGCCTTTGGCTTTCAGCCAACATCAACTATTAGGGCTGAAATTGATATTAAGCTTGGAGGTACTCAGTGCAATATCATAATGAGTAGATTAAAGCCATGGTTGCGCCTCCACTTGTCAAAAAAGAAAAGAATGGTTCTTCCAGAGGAAACTTCTAAAACTGAAAGGCAGCAATTAAGTGAATCCAAAGTTGTTATGTGGACATGCACTGTCTCGGCTCCTGAGATGACTATTTTGCTCTATAGTATCAGTGGTTCTCCATTGTATCATGTAAGTAATCTATCTCTTTCACATTATTTTGGGTTACAAGGAAGTGGTTGAGTTCTCTATTTAATGTATTGGACTGCACTAATGTTCCATGGTTGCAGGCTCCTGTTAATAAAATAAAAGTTCTTCATATTGAATGTGATGATTAGGATATGATGATCATCTTATTGGAAGTTGTTAATCGAATTTAAGGGATGGAGTTATTTGGTTTACAGCCAGTAGTTTAGCTCAGAGAGATGTAGTTGCAGATAGCCAGCATGATCCAACTTAAGAGTAGAAATTCTTAAATTTTAATTGTAAACTATCCAAAATTCGTTACATTGCAAAACATGACATTTGAGATGATTATCAAAACTATTTCTCCCTTCTGATTAGAATATTGCGTACTATGCAAATTTAAGAGCCAGATTTTTCTGCCTGTTAATTAGGACAGTGGAATCTGCCATCATATGGAGAGAAAACAAGTAAAGAACTAACTAATGCTATGTGTATATATTTTCTAAAGCTCTTATCCTTTGAAATATTGATTGCATATCTCTCAATTTCACTCTTAAATCAGACTGTTTATGAAATAGTCTGCCTTGTTCTTTTGTTTGACTGCTGAACTATAGTTATGATTGTAGCATTTAAATTTTTAGTGACATGTTACAGGGTTGCTCACAATCATCACATGTATTTGCGAATAACATTTCAAGTATGGGAACTGCAGTACACATGGAACTTGGTGAGCTGAATTTGCACATGGCAGATGAATATCAAGAATCATTAAAAGAAAGCCTTTTTGGTGTAGAGTCGAATTCAGGTTCCTTAATGCATATAGCTAAGATTAGTCTAGACTGGGGCAAAAAAGACATGGAATCACCTGAAGAAAATGGTCTTAAATCTAAACTGGTCCTCTCTGTTGATGTGACTGGTATGGGTGTTTATTTCACTATCAAGCGTGTTGAGTCACTTATTGTAACTGCTTTGTCCTTTCAAGCTCTCTTCAAGAGTCTATCTGCTTCCAGTAAGAGAACAACACAGAGTCGAGGAGCATATGCATCTAAATCATCTGGGAAAGGGACTCGTCTCATGAAATTTAATCTTGAACGCTGCTTTGTAAATTTTTGTGGTGACGTAGGCTTGGAAAACACTGTTGTTGCAGATCCCAAGCGTGTAAATTATGGGTCACAGGGTGGTCAAGTTGTAATTAGTGTCTCTGCTGATGGCACACCACGTACTGCGAATGTCATGTCCAGTATTTCTGAAGAATCTTCAAAGTTGAGATACTCCATTTCTCTTGATATCTTCCATTTTAGTTTGTGTGTAAACAAAGAAAAACAGTCTACACAGGTGGAACTTGAAAGAGCCAGATCTATTTATCAAGAACATTTGGAGGGAAATAAGCCTGGTACTAAAGTGGTATTATTTGACATGCAAAATGCGAAATTTGTACGGCGTTCTGGTGGGCTCAAGGAGATCTCCGTGTGCTCTCTTTTCAGTGCTACTGATATTACAGTCTGGTGGGAACCTGATGTGCATCTGGCACTATTAGAACTAGTCCTGCAATTGAAGTTACTGGTCCAGAGTCAGAAACTTCAGGTACATGGTAATGAATATAAGGAAGATGTCTCTAGTGTAAGAGATGCTGAACAGAAGAAAGAAGCTACCACGGAGTCGGGTCATCTTGACAAGAACAAGAAGAAGGAATCCATATTTGCTGTTGATGTGGAGATGCTTAGCATATATGCTGAAGTCGGTGACGGGGTTGATGCAATGGTTCAGGTTCAGTCAATTTTCTCTGAGAATGCTCGTATAGGCATCCTTCTTGAAGGACTTATTCTTAGTTTCAATAGGGCTAGAATATTCAAAAGTAGTAGGATGCAAATTTCTCGTATTCCTAGTGATTCAACTTGTCCATCAGATGCAAATATACCTGCAGCCACCACTTGGGATTGGGTAATTCAAGGACTTGATGTTCATATTTGCATGCCATACAGGTTGGAGTTGCGTGCTATTGATGATGCTGTTGAGGATATGTTGCGTGGTTTGAAGCTTATAAGTGCCGCCAAAACTCAACTCATATATCCCATGAAGAGTGAAAGCTCAAAACCTAAAAAGCCTGGTTCAGTGAAGTTTGGTTGTTTGAAGTTTTGCATACGAAAGCTTACTGCTGATATTGAGGAAGAACCAATGCAAGGTTGGCTTGATGAACACTATCAGCTGATGAAGAATGAAGCCTGTGAGTTAGCTGTCAGGTTAAAATTTCTCGAGGAACTAATTTCTAAAGCCAAATCCCCTAAATCTGCTGAAACAAATGATTGTCTTCCTGAAAAAAAGGTTTACTATAATGGAGTTGAGCTTGACGCACATGATCATTCTGTCATTAACAAAGTGCAAGAAGAAATTTACCAAAAGTCATTCCGTTCCTATTACCAGGCGTGCCAAAATCTAGCACCAGCAGGAGGTTCTGGTGCCTATAGGGAAGGGTTTCAGGCTGGTTTTAAGCCTAGCATTAATAGAACTTCTCTTCTTTCCATTTCTGCCACAGAGTTAGATGTAAGCTTGACAAGGATTGATGGTGGAGATTCTGGGATGATAGAGCTTCTGAAGAAGCTGGATCCCGTTTGTCATGAAAGTAATATACCATTTTCTCGGCTGTTCGGGAGTAATATTCTGTTGAATACAGGCACCTTAGTTGTTAAGCTAAGAAATTACACATTACCTCTTTTTTCTGCAACTTCTGGCAAATGTGAAGGTCGTCTTGTGCTGGCACAACAGGTAAGGTTCTCAGCTACCTTCCTTTCCATGCATTCCCCAATATGCTAGGACTTCTAATATTTCCTTTCTGTCTTTCTGATGTATGCTTTTTCACCTTGTCCTGATGCACTATTTAAATGGAATATTAAATTACCTGTTAATGGATTGAGGTTTGATGGAACCAATAAACCCCTTATTTAACCACAAAGAAGTCCCTGTCCTGAAACTCAATCCCACTTTTACAAATGTCATGTCAGAAATATTTAGGACTAATAGATTGTTTTCAAATCTGTAGTAGGCATAATATAAAATGGATCTTTGTAAGGTAAGCGCTGTAAAGCTGGTTGCTCCAGTGGCCTAACTGAGTAGTTTTCAAGTAGTTTTATTTAGTTAGCCGCTTGAGTTTGAATCTTGGGAGAGGCAAGGGGTTTAAAAATTTAATTTGGGCTTTGCCCACCCACCCTTCTACCTATTTTTTGAGAAAATAATAATAATAAAACTTATAAGGCTGGTTGAATAATCTTCTGGTAAACTAATCACCTTTATTTGTATCTCTGGCTTTGTTGTTTGGGTTGCTATCTATTCTTTGTTGTCTTAACTAATTGGGTCATTTGCATGTGTGTTTATTGATATATATAAGAAACTGGGTTATTTGTATGTTCTTTGCCGGAATCAGGCAACTTGTTTTCAGCCTCAAATTTACCAAGATGTCTTCATTGGAAGATGGAGGAAGGTTTGCATGCTTCGTTCAGCAAGTGGCACAACCCCACCAATGAAAACATACTCAGATTTACCCCTATACTTCCAGAGAGGAGAAGTAACTTTTGGAGTGGGACATGAACCAGCTTTTGCTGATGTGAGCTATGCTTTTACAGTTGCTCTACGTAGAGCTAATTTAAGTGTTAGGAATCCAGGTCCGCTAATTCTGCCACTGAAGAAGGAAAAGAACTTACCATGGTGGGATGATATGAGAAATTACATTCATGGAAATATCACGTTAAACTTTTCTGAAACTAGATGGAACGTTCTGGCAACTACCGATCCTTACGAAAAGCTTGACAAACTTCAAATCGTGTCAGCTTCAATGAAGATTGAGCAGTCAGACGGCCGTGTTCATGTTTATGCTGAGGAATTTAAGATTTTTGTGAGTAGCTTGGAGAGTTTGTTTAAGAGTCGAAACCTAAAGCTTCCAACTGGTGTCTCCTCTCCACTGCTTGAAGCCCCAGTCTTTATTCTTGAAGTTACAATGGATTGGGAATGCAGTTCTGGCAATCCATTGAATCATTATTTATTTGCACTTCCTATTGAAGGAAAACCTCGTGAAAAAGTTTTTGATCCATTCAGATCTACTTCTCTCTCCCTCAGGTGGAATTTTTCCCTTAGACCCTCTGTGCTTGCACGTGCAAAAGAGCCACCACCTGCCTTTGTGGGAGATAGCACAATTGTAGATGAAACTGTCTATGGTTCCCCTTATAAAAGCGAGAATGTCCCAGTAGCTTCGCCAAAGGTGAATGTTGGTCCTCATGATTTGGCTTGGTTAAGCAAATTTTGGAACTTGAATTATATTCCTCCGCACAAATTGCGTAGCTTCTCCAGGTGGCCTCGTTTTGGAGTTCCAAGATTTGTCAGGTCAGGAAACTTGTCACTAGACAGGGTGATGACTGAGTTTATGCTTCGCTTAGATATTACTCCTATTTGTATAAAGCACGTGCCATTAGATGATGATGATCCAGCCAAAGGACTGACCTTTAATATGACAAAGCTGAAGTATGAAATCTGTTTCAGTCGTGGCAAACAAAAATATACTTTTGACTGCCATCGTGATCCTCTTGATCTTGTTTACCAGGGTATTGAGCTTCATGTGCTTAAGGTTTTTATAAATAAAGAATATTGCACCAGTGTTACGGAAGTAGTTCAAATGACAAGGAAAGGTTCAAAAAAATCTGCATCCATGGATAGGATTCCCAGTGAAAAACATAATAATATGAACGGTTGCACTGAGAAACACCGTGATGATGGATTTTTCTTGTCATCTGACTATTTTACGATCAGAAGGCAGGCCCCGAAGGCGGACCCTGCAAGGTTATTGGCTTGGCAAGATGCTGGAAGAAGAAATCTTGAGATGACGTATGTGAGGTCTGAGTTTGAGAATGGCAGTGAGAGCGATGAGCACACACGATCTGACCTTAGTGATGATGATGGATACAATGTGGTAATAGCTGACAATTGTCAGCGTGTATTTGTCTATGGCCTTAAGCTCTTGTGGACTATAGGGAATAGAGATGCAGTTTGGTCTTGGGTTGGCGGGATATCCAAGGCATTTGGACCTTCGAAGCCTTCTCCTTCTCGGCAGTATGCACGGAAGAAGTTACTTGAGGAGAAACAAAAAAACGGTGGAACTGAAATACTTAAAAATGATATTTCTAAGTCCCTTCCAGTTAGCCATGATGCCATTTCCTCTTCTCACCATGGGGAGACTTCAGGACAGATTTCATCTCCATCGCATTCGGTTAAAATGGAGAACTCATCATCTGCTGCGGTTGGTATGTCTTCAAAATCCTTTTGCAATTTTATCTTAGAAGTGTGGAGGTGCATTATTGTTTATAGAGGTCTACCAGAATGTAAGATGACATATTAAAACCTCACTTTCAGCTAGATATAACATCTTGATCTTAAAAATAATCCACAAACAAAATCTGTACTATAAAATCAATCTCAGCTGAGATGCACCTCTTTTGCTTTATTACCAGCAAAAGATGAAAACAGCAATGATCTTGAGGAGGAGGGGACTTGTCATTTCATGGTCAACGTTATTGAGCCACAGTTCAATCTTCACTCGGAAGACGCTAATGTAAGTTCAATGGATATTTCAACTTTGAATTTAACTTTTCCCTTAAGATTTTCCTGGTCATAAAGAAGAATCTTTTAATTTCTTGTGATTTATTTTCCTTGTTTTGGTTGGCAGGTGTGGCCTTTTTCTGAAATGTTGATTGATATTTTCAGTTTTTTTCGATTTCCCTCCTTTTGATTATAATATTCTATAAATTTAATGTGCTTTGCGTTCATCACCGTCTTTTAGTTTCCCCATTTCATATTAATCGAAGATTATTTAGGAATGCCTAAAGTACATTTGAAATTCACAAAAACAATAAGAATTAATCAGGGAAACATCTAAAAACATATTGGAAATTATATTGCATGAAGAATAATTGTTTTAGCCAAAATATTAAGAATTCAACAGGTTCTATATTGACTGTACATGCTTGGCATATATTTTGAAAGTTTTGGGAACAAAATGACCTCAACAATTTATAAATTGGGTACAGAATTTCAGCTAAACAATAGTTCAAAAATCATTCAACAAATAACATTTTTCTTGTCCAGAATAACCTCTTAATGTACGCCTATCCTTGTGCATTCAGTAATTTTTTTTCATTTGTGTATCAGTTCCATTCCAAATGCTGCATGTAATTTATGTTACATTTTATGACTTTTATGACCACCAGGGCAGATTTCTGCTTGCTGCTGTCAGTGGCCGTGTTTTGGCCCGATCATTTCATTCAGTCCTTCGTGTTGGATATGAGGTTATTGAACAAGCACTTGGTACAGAAAATGTTCATATTCCTGAATCTGGGCCTGAGATGACATGGAAACGCATGGAGCTGTCTGTGATGCTGGAGCATGTTCAGGCTCATGTTGCACCAACGGATGTTGATCCAGGAGCTGGATTGCAGTGGCTTCCTAAAATTCGTAGAAGCTCTCCAAAAGTGAAGCGCACTGGTGCTTTACTAGAAAGAGTGTTTATGCCTTGTGATATGTATTTTCGATATACAAGGCACAAAGGTGGGACTCCAGATTTGAAGGTAATTCTACCAATTCATTAGATAGTTCATTTAGATTACTTATTACCCCCTTTTTTTTTAAGATAAGAAACTCAAAATGTATTAATGATGAAGATTTAAAACAGAGTGTGGTCCAGCTGTCTGCTAAGGAAACAAATTTCTAAGATGATTTGCAAAAAAGTTAAAGTTGATTGAATATAAAAATCTACAAATGGTGAACAGGATGTCCACTTTAGCCCCAAAAACAGCCTAAGAATTTACAAATGAAGAAAGTTTCTATCTTGGAAGGGCTGAAACAGTATCAGCATCTGAAGTAAAGGGAAAAACCTTCCCATAAGACCAAAGCCACCTAACCTAGAACTCCTTCCCAATTTTTGCACATAAAGGCAAAAACCAAGACTGTTTGTACTCTCCAAAAGTATACCCAATCACCCTATACAAGGTTAGATCAGTTATAATTCCCTATCTCAAAGCTCATTAGCATTTCACACAACTGCACACTCTGCGCTCCCATTCATAAATGTATTTCTGAAATATTGATGTTTTCTTTCTTGAATGCTGGTTGTGTATGCATACGTACGTACACACACCCACACTCACACACTCTGTTTTAAACAATTTGCTTCGTTATGATTTTTTCCTTTTGCAGGTGAAGCCCTTGAAAGAGCTCACTTTCAACTCTCATAATATAACAGCAACAATGACGTCTCGCCAGTTCCAGGTTATGCTTGATGTGTTGACCAATCTTCTTTTTGCACGACTCCCCAAGTAAGGATATGGATATTTCTTTTTTCTTCTTCTTTCCTGTGATTGGTAGCTAATTATAATCAAATTATGTGCATGTGTATGTATTTCAGTAGTTAGTATTGCAAGTTCCTGCATTTGCTAAATGCTATGACGGCAGCTGCGCTTTAGTTTTTGCTCGACATCACCTCTTAGCCATCAATTGCATTTTAGATTTAGGATTTATAAAGCTTTGGGTGTCTTAATTGTGTTTGAGTGTCTGAATTTGTTGAATAAGACTTCTTTAAAGTCGACATTATTTACTGTTAGAGCGCTATTACCAGCTGAAAAATTTCCTTTTTTGACTCATTTTCTACATATTTGCTCAAGACGTTGTTATAGTTTGATGAATACACTATTTTTATTTATACAGGACTTTCCCAATGAATCTACCATGACGAGTATCATTTACATTCTGTTATTTCTTATCTAACAAGTACTTAAATGCACACTATATGGGCATTAAAAAATATTTTGATGTTTTATGCAAATTGCTTGTCTTTCAGGCCTCGAAAAAGTAGTCTGTGTCCTGCTGAAGATGATGAAGATGTTGAAGAGGAGGCGGATGAGGTAGTTCCTTATGGTGTTGAAGAGGTGGAACTTGCTAAAATTAACCTAGAACAGAAAGACCGCGAGAAGAAGTTGATTCTTCACGACATTAGGAAATTGTCTATTTCTTGTGAAACTTCAGGAGACCTCCATACTGAAAAAGAAGGCAACTTGTGGATAGTAACTGGTGGGAGATCGACATTGGTAAGGAGCAGAGTTTGAGCTGTTTCATTCTTTTGATGTTTATAATATTTCACGATGATAATGGTTGTTTAGTGGCATAATATAGTTATTTAACTTAGTTGGAGAGTTTTTCCTTTTTGGAGGTCTGTTGTATGGATTACAATGTTCTTTGCAGTTTACATTAAGGTTTGAGGGGTTGAGTCTGCACAAGTGCGAGCGTGCGCGCACACACACACAAAAAAGAAAAAAAGGCAGAGTTCTTAAGAACTGTTAGTTACTTCTGTAGCTCTTTGATTAATGCTATTGGGAGAAAGGAGCTGGTCGCCTAGCTCAAGAGTATATCCGGACAAGGCATGCTTCATTTGGAGTTTCTGGTGTGACTTCTATGTTTTCCACTCTTTCCTTGTCGGGTTAAGACAATCACAGTTGGGTTCTTTATTATGCTGCCTTTCTACTTCTCAGTAGGACGGTTTTATTTGATCTGAGCAGTGTTATTGCGCATGAATGCTTGTATAAGTTTGCTGGGATTTGTTTTGAAATAAGATCAGCAAAAGGAGGCTTAGAAATATAAGGTCTGATAGTTGAATTCCCGGAATCCTGATTATTAGGATCAATAAATGCTGCAATATTGTCAAGAAGTTTGCACTGTTTCTTAACAAGCTCTCATTTTCAGTGTATCTACATCAAATTTTTACTATTAACTTGTTACATAAGTAGGCTACTATGTTGCAAGCATTTATGTACTTGTTTTTTATGTGTATTCTGTTCATATAAAAAAGAAGATTATGTGTTGTGCACATATCAGTTATAAGTCCTTCATTGCTAATAGTTTCATAAATAACTGACTTTGCCTATCAGATACAAGCACTGAAGAGAGAGCTTATAAATGCACAAAAATCTAGAAAAGCAGCATCCACTTCCTTAAGGGTGGCATTGCAGAAAGCTGTTCAGCTGCGCCTGATGGAGAAGGAGAAGAACAAAAGTCCATCCTATGCCATGCGAATTTCTTTGCAAATTAACAAAGTTGTTTGGGGCATGCTTGTTGATGGAAAATCCTTTGCCGAGGCTGAGATAAATGACATGGTGAGTTTCTGAATATAGGAAAGGGAAATGAGTATTTACCTTTTTCTGCTGCTGTTTTTTTGTACTTCAGCATTTTTCTCTATTTGACAAAATTACATTGATGGTCAAGATGCAGTTGATTATTTTTTATGTTTTTTTGTCCAATCTTTTCAAATTGTTGATTTGAAAAGCTAGAGGTATATTGTTCATTGATTCTACCAGCTTTATAGTCCTATTTCAGTTTGCAACATTTGTTTGTAGGATGACTGATATAGTTTTATACTTTCTTGATCATCTCACAGACATATGATTTTGACCGGGATTATAAAGATGTTGGCGTTGCTCGGTTCACAACAAAGTATTTTGTTGTGAGAAACTGTTTGCCTAATGCCAAGTCTGACATGCTTTTATCAGCATGGAATCCTCCACCGGAATGGGGAAAGTATGCACTTTTTCCGGCCTTTTTGTTATATGTGCTGGTATTTAGATGTTTGTTTCCACCATCTTATAGTGATATTTTTTTTTTTCATTATGCTTTATATAAACTTAAATTACTTTTCCATTACGTTTTTCTTTTTAATTATTTTTTTCATGTCGTGTCCATTGTTATTTTTCTCTTTATGTCTATAATAAGTTCATGCTGAACTGAGCTCGAGCTTGGGAAGCTGTTAGCAAACTCAAGTGAGCTTCATATTTAACCTGTATATCGCATTCCTAATCTTTTGCGAAATTAGGATAGCTTACTTAAAGAGTTGACTGACTGACAGAAAAATAAATCCTTTTTACTAATGTCAAAAGTAAACCATTACATGTACCCTCACTTCAATACTTATATCTAAAAAATGGGAACTGAATCTTTTATTTCATGTCAAAAGCGCCACAAAGGACTGTGGGTAGGCCTTACAGGTGATGATGATTTGATGCCATGACATGGTGCATTTTGATATGTTTCTTTGTGTTGTTCCAGCATTCATGAACTAATGATGAAGCAATATCATGCTATACTAGGGGATCAGGCACTAATGAAGAATATTGTTTTCTTAAAGATGAACATATAGAGATTGTACAGATGAACGTATAAAGATTGTAATTTTATCATAGTTCTGGCTGTAATTATCCACTAGATTATAGAGGGGCAGGAGCTGCCTTTTAAATGCTCAAAAAGCTTTCTCTGTGTTTCCCTAATCAGTCTGTAAAAAATTTTGCTGCAGAAAAGTCGTGCTCCGCGTAGATACAAAGCAGGGAGCTCCAAAAGATGGAAACTCTCCTCTTGAACTTTTCCAGGTAATTAGTTTGCTTTTTTTCTATCAAATATATCATTAGTAAATGCCATCTGATCTTTAAGATTGATTATTGATCGATGCATATGGAATTATTGTCATTGATAAGTCAATTCTGATATTGAATAAAGTGGAGATGCGTTATGGAAGGCTATTACTTATCAGGTGCCACTTGTTCAATATCATGTGCTACTGAAAAATTTGATTATTGGTGATTGATAAATTATTTCATGTCATTTCAATCTGCTACAAAGCTCTATTGAAACTGAAGCAGTTTTAAATCATCATATGAATCTGATTTTGATTTCTAATAACTTGTTGTCATTTCGTTAACGTGAAGCCTTTCCTTTACACTGTAGGTAGAAATTTACCCTCTCAAGATCCATTTGACAGAGACAATGTATAGAATGATGTGGGAGTACTTCTTCCCTGAAGAGGAGCAGGATTCACAACGGCGGCAGGTATCAGGGGTCTTCAATGATTTGAATTTCTGAAGCCAAGGCTGAATGGTGGGTTTGTTGTTTTAGTTGCCAAGGTGATTGATGTTCTACATCATTGATGTGCAGGAAGTTTGGAAGGTTTCGACAACTGCTGGTGGGAGACGTGGTAAGAAAGCTTTTTCCATGCATGAAGCTTCTACCTCAGGCAGCCAATTAACTAAAGAGCCTGAGGCCTTTTCCAAACAAAGTGCATCTGCAGTACCTTCCACTCCTTTGACCAATCAGCTTCTCACTGATTCTCCGCAAGTGAGTTTCCCAAGTTCCTTCTATTTTTTTGGCTCTTATCATTATTTTAGCCTATTAATTGTCACTCTTGGCAAGCATGTGGGTAGAATTTTAAAAATATCAATGTGTGCATATATTTGTTTTGCTTGGCAAAATCTTTCTGTCCCTGCTGTGCCACTTTTTATCATTTTCATTGAAACCTTGTGCAGGCATCAAAGTTGCAAAACATAAAAACAAATGCTCCTCATGGTTCAGTGCCAGAGTTAAGAAGAACGTCTTCTTTTGACAGAACTTGGGAAGAGACTGTGGCAGAATCAGTCGCTAATGAATTAGTCCTACAGGTTCACTCATCCAGTGGATCACTTGGTTCTCTTGAGCAACAAGATGAAACGTCTAAAAGCAAATTGAAAGAGTCCAAGCCTGTAAAACCTGGTCGGTTATCTCACGAAGAAAAAAAGGTTGGAAAGGTGCAAGAAGAAAAGAGAACTAGGCCTCGAAAAATGAGGGAATTTCACAACATCAAGATAAGTCAGGTTGGTTTGGTTCTTTTGAAACACTGATCTACTTTAGTATTATATTGCGATGTTTTGGGTTTCGTAAGTACACGTACATTGTTATGGTGTAGGTTGAGCTACTAGTTACTTACGAAGGATCAAGATTTGTTGTGAATGATCTCAAATTACTGATGGATACATTTCATCGGGTTGAGTTCACTGGAACTTGGAGGAGACTCTTTTCACGGGTTAAAAAACATATTATTTGGGGTGTCCTGAAGTCTGTGACTGGAATGCAGGTAAGATTTGAAAACCGTACCTTCTAATTGTAATAATAGTTTTGGTAAAAAATTTGATGATTGATATTGATGGTGGTGATTTATTGTTTTGAACTATCAACTATGGAGAAGGTTTTGTTCTCATTGACCTAGGCTTGGAAAGGTCTGACTCTTAAGCAAAATTACTGTCTCATTGATCATCACTTTTTGAACTTATGTTTGTATTGTCCCCAATTTTATAGGGTAAGAAATTCAAAGACAAAGCACATAGTCAGCAGGAACCTGGTGGAACAGCTGTTCCTGACAGCGACCTAAATTTAAGTGACAACGAGCAAGGTCAGCCAGGGAAACCTGACCAGTATCCAATAACATTTCTCAAGCGGCCAACTGATGGAGCAGGGGATGGATTTGTAACTTCCATCAGGGGACTGTTCAATACTCAACGCCGAAAGGCTAAAGCATTTGTGCTTCGGACGATGAGAGGTGAAGCAGAGAACGATTTTCATGGGGAATGGAGTGAAAGTGAAGCTGATTTTTCTCCCTTTGCTAGGCAGCTCACTATAACAAAAGCTAGGAAGCTTATTAGGCGGCATACAAAGAAATTCCGGACAAGACAGAAAGGTTTGTTGGATTTTTTTTTTTAAAAAAAATTTTAATACTCTCAGCATACACATGTAGATATGTTGAGGCCATCAACATTTACACCTGTTGGTAGACAGAACAAATGGGTACCATCCTGTTTCACTGTCACAAGCTTGTCCTTTTAACATCACAACCCACCATTGAGATTGATTGATCTTCCATTGTCAGGTTCATCCTCCCAGAGAGAATCACCAACGTCTCCAAGGGAAACCACTCCATTTGAAAGTGACTCTTCTAGTGAGTCCTCGCCTTATGAGGACTTTCACGAGGAGAAGTATCTATAATCCATTTTGCATGATGGCGCTTAGCTGTGGAGGAGTGCAGTCCCTTCTAGCAGTATGCTATCTCAGATGAAAGCTCCATAACTTCAGGGTGCCAATGATTGTCAAATAAAAGCAGGACACGGCACTGGGAGATGCACATTAGCTAAGCCCATCATTTATCATCCATGGCGCTCTCTTTTGGACCAGGGAGGAGTCACTGGCTTTCTACTCCAAACAACTCAGATAAGTTTTTGTAGCGTATACAGCAGAGGCTGCAAAATTTATATATACGAGCTACCAGCTCTCATAATTTTTGTACATACATTCAAAAGTATATGGAACGAATAGCATAAATGCTAAATTGCATCTTTCTCAAAGATTTATCTTTTCATTGAAGTTGATTCGTTTCTTAGTTGTGGCCTTGTTTGAATATCAGGTGTATGCTTCCATTCCCATACTCAGTAAATGAAAACACCTTGAATCGAGGATAAATGAATAGACGTCTAATTGAGGTCAATCTTGTTCGTAGACATTCAGGAGTTTTATCCCCAAAATTTAGTTCTCTTCTAACACTAAATATTTATATCGCCTTACAGCTTGTAAACCGTCAAGTCATCACAGACTAGCATCAATCGTAGAGCTGCACATGCTCTTACTATTTCATTGGCGGTTGATAACGTTGTGAAAAACTGCACATTTGGGCTTCACATCTTTAAATTATCGAATCAAACAGCATTTTTCACCCAGCTGAGCCTCATGACTTGATTCGAACAACAAAACCATATTTATCATTGCTACATATTACAGCATTTAGAAAGATCATGACATCAGTCAATTGCTCAATTTGCTCTCAATGAGAGCTGGCAAATACTATAGACTGGTAAAAGCACTCAGGCATATCTCCACAAATTGTACACAACAGATCGCAACACTTGTATCAACAACAAACATCACCAGATTATCTAATGTCAGTTGGACGCACTAGTTCATCTTCTGCGGTCAAGAGATCATTGTGGCACTTAAATTCAAAGTCATGGCTCATGCAAGTCATAACCAACCCTCAAATTGCTACTTTTCGCTTCCTTACAAGGATCAATAACTCAGTCCTGTAGGGAGCATAAGGACGTGAGAGAAACTAAAATGAAGAATCCTGTATAGACACAAATCTCTTCACATCAGTGTAAGTAACCAATTCGTCACCTTCTAATCAAAATTAGAAGAAATGTCAATATCTGTATCTGAAGGATTAGCAAGCTCAACCAGAGGTTCCTGCGAATTCCAGAACTATTCATATGAGATATTGCGTATCAGTATGAAAAGCCTCATGAAGGATAAGAGCACAACAATATAGGGGAAAAAATAAACCAGGGCAGGGCAGGAAATGGGTGGCTGAGAGGAGAGGACTGTAGGCAATATTCTCCAAGAACAAATGAAGCTATTTGGCAGGAAAGAATTGAAGTTGAAACTGAAACTAGCAAGAACTCACATGGAGATGATATAATGGTTATTTTTGGAAGAAAATATGATCAAGGTCTTAGGTCTGAAACCAAAATGTCAGGACACACAATTCATAATATAGCCATGATACTGGCATGTTATCTCTAATAGGTTTTTACCTGCTCATCATCATCAGCTGAGGAATGGACAAGTCCCATTGGCAAACTATTTGTGAGATCTTCAGCAGCTCCATGCATATCCTACACCATACAGAAATGCCCAGTTACAGCAAAACAAAATCTAATCAATATAAGGGTGGAAGTTAGAATTTATCTGTAGGTAGATATAATTGTGGCACCAACCAGAAAAGCCTAAACCTTTCTGAAGTTCAAGGATTCAAATTAACCTCAGGTTCTATGTAACAACTTAGTTTAACAGCAAAACATATTCTAACCTTATTCTCTAGTGCTCTCCATTTCTATAGCTGACAAAATTTGAGCCATATGCATAAATATGGAATGCACAACCCAAATGTTCAATATCGCAGGTTTTGCTCTCTCAAACCTGCTCAAGTTTCCAATTTGAGTCCAAAAGTTGCTTTGCATAGGCAGACATATCACTCCACCAATAATGATTTGAATAATTTGACATTATGCTTGGAACTTGAAAAAGACAAGTACATTCTATGATTTGATTAATTGAAGCCCATAAAAATTAGTCATATCCTATAATAAATATTGGCAAAAAGTAACTGTTCTGAGCTTATATAGCACAAGCAAGTCAATCAAAGAAATGCATTCATTCATACATGCAACCGCTGGAAAGTGGAACCACAGAAAACTCATTGATATACACTAGCTACTGCTGGAACTGAAACATACTTCTTCATCTGGATCTATAGAAGGATTGTCAGATCCTTGATTGACGGCCTTAGCAGGATCTTCAGGAGTTCCCTGCCAAACCATAGGTACAAATTAGAAGGAAGAGAAAAGCCTGCCAGATCACTCAAATTAAATAGTAATGGGTAAGAAGAATGTTACGAGCTCATCCTGATTGCCAGAGAATTCTCCTTCCATAATTGAGGGTTTGACATCCATTGGAGTTTCCTGTATATCTCAATAATATTAGTAAACAAATCAAGCATACCAAAATTAGCAAAGGGGAAAACAAAAATGTAACAATGAAGACAAAAGTACTGCAATTTTTAATACGAAAAGGAAAAAGGATATTGTCAAAGAAATAAAGAGAAAATACAAAAGTGTCCAGAGGTCCACTACAGCCATCTAGTGCAGAAGATCCCTCATCTCAAATAAGACTCAGAAATCAAATTCAAGCAATACAAAGCTTAGCAATGAGAAGACTAAGGCCACCCAAACAATAAACAAAAAGATGATCTACCAAACATATATCCAACTACATATAACGTGATCTGAGAAAAACAAAAGCACATACAATCTTAGCTAAGGTACATACAGGTTCTAATTGGTCCATTGAAAGATTCCTTCCCCCCTTACTGAGATCCCTCAGTGTTCCCTGCACGTCCAATAAACTGGTGAAGGGAAACGACACATCAACAAAAGAACAATAAATATTTGAAAACAAAAAATTTATGTACTATAATCAACAACTATATGAGCAAGCTGAATTTCAAGGCAGGTCAAATAACCAAAAAAAAAAAATTGATATGAATATTGTGTATGTCCACCGAAAGAAGAAAAAACATACACCAAACTAATAAAAACTTAGTCATACAAAAACCATTTTCGTCTAGAGACAAGGGAATAGAAGAAACATAAAAATAAAAAATAAAAAATGAGAGAAGAGAGAGAGGACGAAAAGAAGAGCCTAGAAAAGTAGAAGGATACATGAAGTCAAATTGAACAAACCTTATTTGCCCACATAAGGCCGCATGCATTACATAAAGTTCTTGGTCCAGCTGGCCCACGACGCATTGCAGGAGTATTATTTTCACTAACACCACAATGTTGACATCTACGGACACTACAGAGCATTAACAGAACAAAGAATAGAAATAGAACTCAGCAACATAAAATCCTTATGAAAATTGAAAATATTTCAAAGCAATAAAAATTTTCAAATCTAAAATCAGCACTGCTAGGGAACGCTAGGAACTCACACAGTTTCTGGACGAGGAGTGCCATCTTGAATCCCACCTTGTGAAGAATCCCAAGGTGAAGCACCAGAACTTTCTTTCAAAGATGCAAACTGCCCATTCTTACGATGCATCCTGAAAGTTGATAAAGACAAAGGAGCTGTAGCTTTTCATCCTTCGTACTGGTACATCATGGTATTAGACACACAATAAAACACCGGAATATAACAGACTCCTCATCTACTCCTTAACAAGGACTTCAAAATGATGTGATTCCTGCAATGAATGTTATGAAACCATCCCTAAAGACCAACACACAATGAGAACTTGATTACTGTTGCAAGCACATACTTAGACAAATGAGTACCGTACACTCCAAGATAAGTTTGGAATGGATCTATCCAATCTCTAACAGCGAGTCAACATTTTAGACCATAGATGTTAAGTATAATGTAATTAAAGATTTGTTGAATCACCAAAATTATCAAACAACACTCAATAGTCAATGCCATTGACGACACTGTATTTTTAATTTTTGAATAAATGACACTGCATTCTTAAATTAGCTATTTTCAGACACTTCTTCAGAACCTTAATCAATCCTGTAACCATTTCAAGTCAGGTATCCATCACAAACATTACAAGATTTCATCATGTATAGCTATGGACGTGACCAATTTTCAACCACCCCAAACTAAAGAAATAAAAAACTACCTAATCGTTACTTCTTTAGAGATCTTTGCGCACTGAACAGTCTATTAAAGCTCATGACCTCATCAAACTGATAAATTTAAACACATTAACAGGAAAAATCTTAAACAAAACTATTTACCTCTGCGCAACCTCTTTCCGTACGCTGTACCTAATTTTCTTGTCAAAACATCTCTCCTTCCGTTTTTCTCTAAACCTAACAAGGGAGGCTATTCTTCGAGAAAGATTTGAGCGCTTAGGGGTGTCAACCACACCCTGCAGAATATGGCAGATCCCAAATAAACATAAAACCCAAAGACACAACTAAATTCTCTAGACAATTTCAACATTTGCATTGATTACCCTGTTACTCTGATCATAAGGCACTTCGATTGTAGGTACACCAGTAGGTATATCACGTCCTCCCAAAAGCAAGAGCACTGCTTGCACCTATTTCAAAATCCAAAAAATCAATGAAACCTTCAAATACATCAATTGTTCAAATTTAATTACAATAATCCAACTACTTATCACATCTATCTAGATTCTGGAATAATGGACATGGCACCAAAGCAAAGAATCTCATTTCACAAAATGGTAGACACAAAAGGTATAAAATGTATTGCGAGTAACAAATGAAAATCCTACCCAGCAATGGAACTAAAAAGTATAAATAAAATAATAATGTCAAGGAAATGAAGGCAGGCCCTGTGGCTTCCTGGATTGGAGCACTTCATTGATGGTTATGTTTCATCTCCAGTGCAATGAACAAACTAAAACTAAATTCATTACTCAGACATAACAAAAACAAAGGAATTTTCCTTCAGCAATAACAAGAAACACACAAACTTAAGACCAAATACTTTAAATAAATGTAAAAAGAAAAAAAAAACGAGGTCCAACAGAAAGTAATATCAACAATTACTACAATCACCATAGGTCTCCAAAATTCAACCAAGTCAATATTTCATGAACCAAAATAGATTCCAAGGACCAGAAAACACAAGAACCATTCCCAAACCCAAAACCTCAAACGAAAAACCATCAACCTCACCACACCCTAACAAAATTGCACGTAGACTTCACTGATAAACTATGTTAGAAAAGTACCGGTTCATCTGCAAAAAGAAGGCATATCCAAAAACAGGGGAAAAAACAACTACCCATTTATGCTTCAGGAAAATAACTCTTGAAACAACTGCTCATGCCAAATCAACAGCAATTGGTCACAATCAAAGAACTTAACAACAGCTCGACACCATTTTAAGAACCTTCCAGTTGTGCCAACAAAAACAGGAAGATAATAAACCAAAATTTCAAGAAATAAAGAAAAATGGTACCTTTTCAGGAGTAACAGCAGGGAATACATAAACCTCGCCTTCAAAGGAGAGCGTGAGCTCACTTGTCCTCGAAGCTGCCGCTACCACTACTCCATGCTCCGCCACGTTAACCATCGAACTATTATTACTAATATTACTATTGTTATTAGTATTATTATTGTTGTTGTTGTTTATAATATTAATTGAATTAATGTTTCCTTCGTCCATGTCATCCATGCCGTCACCGTCCTCGTAATCTCCATCCTCGTCCTCGATCTGTATCGGTGGAGCTCGCGCGTGTTCTTCAAACGGCCGAGCTTGCAGTGGCTGTGGATTTGCCGCCGCCATAACAGACTCTGGTTTCTCAGTCGATTATTATTACCTGTCGTTTTATTGAAGAGAGGTCATCATTTTCGTGTTCTGGGACCAAATAAGAAGGTTTAAAAACCCTAGCTCTGAAATTGAATTGTTTTCGAGCTCGGAGAAGCTTTGAAAATGGAAATAAAGATGTAGAATTATAAAATGCAAAAATTAAAAATATATATATAAAATCAAAAAAGAAAAAGATAAATAAATTATTAAAAAGGAAGTACCCTATAAATATAGCTAAGAATTGCGAGGGAGTGAGCTCTTGTTTCCTTGAAGAGTCCCAAATTGGAATTACAAAATATATATTTTTTAACTTTTAATATGTTTTTAGATTAGAAAGAGAATGTGACATTGTGTCGAATTGTCGAGTATTGCTATATCCATATAAAAGAGATGGAGATAATTGGGTGCTTTAAGTAGCAGGGCATTGGGGGTCCATCCGGGTGCCTGGTTCACATGGTGGAGTATCGACAATCGTAATTAACGATGGAAGCCACTAGCGTGGGACCCCGAGGATTATCGAATGTGATCATCGAATGTGATCAAACGGCTTAGCTGCAGCGGGCATTTGGAACTTTAAGAGAGATGGGATACTTTAGGTAATTTCCATTATTCGACATTGGGATGGGACCACTGAAGACGGAATTGGAGATTATTGTTCTTACTGCTCATTAGTTCAGTCGATAAGTGTGTATATGAAACTAAATGAAAAATTTCTTAGTATCCAGGTTCAGTTAGTTTACATGCTAATGTGCAAAATTAATCAAATTCCTTGATAGCATACTTCGAAAATTTATATTCAAATAGGCTAAGTTGACTCTCAAAATTGAGAAAACTATTGTTGCTGTTGTTGTTGTTGTTGTTATTATTATTATTAATAATAATAAAAAGATAGAGGGGTGATTAAAGCAAGATTTTCATTTTGTTCTATTGAAATTAACATATATCACTTATTTTTATTATTTTTAAAATACCCAATAATCTCCTAACATCATAATTTTACAGATTTATCCTTATTTTCAAATATACTTTTATTCACATTAATTATAAATTAAAATAGCCATATAAATTGAAATTTAAGACATTTTTATTGTACTTTTGCCTTTTTTTAAACATTTTTTTTTCTTTTAGCAACTATTATTTTATATTTTTAAGATAAAATATCAAACAAATAACTTATTTTGCACATCCTTTCCCTTAAATTTTTTTGTATCAGATGGCTCTTTGGATATTATGAAAAAAATTATATGTATCGATTTCATTAGAGAGAAATTTGATTTTTTGTGTGAGGGAAATTTTGAATATTATCAAAACAATAAGGAGTAAATAATATACATTAATTTTCGTAGAAAGAAAATTGACAATCTTCTATGAGCAAAACTTTAATTACTAAAGAAACTGACCATCTCTCATTAGCAAAACTTTAATAAAGAGGAAACTGACAATCTTCTATCAACAAAACTCAAATCAAGTTTTTATCTTTTATTTTTCCAAGATTCAAACTCGAAATGCCAATTGAATAAAACTATTTAAAAACTACTCGTTCAAACCTCTAGAATAAAATTCCTTTTCCAATATGCCACATGGAGGATTAAGTCTCCTTCTCAACACGATATCAAAAGTTATTATAATGCACATTAGTACGTGAATAACCCAAGGTAACAATCATTTTTTTATTGCTTGGGGAAAAGAATAATAATAGGAAAAAAAAAATAATATAATAACTTCCGCATAGTGGCGCTATCATATTGAGTAGTGAGTAGCAACCGTTAAAAGAGTACCAGTTAATCCAAAAACGAAGGCAACCACCGCAAGCGCGAAAAGCAAAGTTGCCGAGAAAACACAGACAAAGCTGAAGTCAAAGAGCAAAAGAGCACCGTGCTTCAAATCTAAGACATTCCTAAATTTATTGTCAGGATGGCAGGTGTTTCAGTCATCAGCGTACGTGTGGTCGGGCATTGTTGTCCTCAAAGGAACCTACACAAATTTTGTGGTACTGTGGAATCTTGAAGGATTGCCTGACCAAGTTCCGATAAACTCTTCTTCTAGTCCAGCTGCCCGCGGAAGTCGAAATCGAGTTACTAAATATTCTTTGTTTCTTTTGAAACATCGAATTAATAAATATTTTACTAATTGCTTTGCCGCGTAAAGGCGCAAAATTCAACGACTAAAGAGAACTAAAGAATAACAGTGACTAAACTGATCCAACACCTTTACCTTTACTGTTCTCTATTTCCTTTTTATTTTTATTATACCTTGTTTATGAAACCAAGCAGACGCTTGTTAGCCATCGCGTATGTATTTATTTCCAAACGGGGGAAAAGAAAAGAACAGGCATGAAAAAATTGGATGCAACGTGGCTTATATGGCAACGGGCATGTGGCGTAAGAAAAAAACTTACCAACATATCTACTAATCGAAGCTTTATGTGATACACTTGAAGTTCCTTTTTGAGGTGATCTCAAGCATAAGTAACAATGATTAGAGTGAGACAACCTCATATATTGAGGGGACTATAACATCTGTACATATAAGGCTAGCGGAAGGAAATTACTAGAAAACCTTATACTTGAATGATGGCAGCTGAACCACTCTAACCATATACGAAGAAAGGACTTAGTGCTCGGATATTAAAGCTGAATCATCATCATTTGAGAAAGAAACTAGTTCGTTGTCTGTATGAGTGGCAGTTCCACAGTCTGAGTCATTCACTTCACCTTCACCCTAAATGAGGAGATATGCCAAAGGAAGAGATTGCCATATTTACATTGCTGAGAGGGAAGAAGGATAAAAAGGGCATAAAAAAAAAGCATGAGTCTGATACTTGTGGTTGTGTACTGAACATACCTGCTCAGCTGGAGTAAGAGGTTGGTCCTCCATTTTCTTTCCAAGATCCCTTAAAGCACCCTGCAGAGTCCATTGCCAAGAAACAGCAAAAAACACTTAGCAGAGGAAGATTAGCATCAAACAAAAACTCCAAGCAAATTCTTAACAGATGCCCAACAAGTCATCCACTTACCTTCTCATCAATTAATTGCCATTGTCGGCAACTCAAAACCAATTCAAAATCTTATGGTATTAGCTCCATCCTGAACCAGGTTGAGGTGGCCTATGTATTCTATAGACTGCCAACTTCTAACTCTCAACCAAAATCAACTCAAAAAAAGGGTACATATGATAACAAGATAAGCCAGAATACAGTAATTACATTTACAAGCAACCTTGATATTAGAACCAGGACTATCAAAATCTTCTTCCACAGAAAATGCCCACAGGTCATTCATTACATGGACAAAAGGTAATGCAAACACATGCACATTGAAATATAGTGGAAAAATGAAGATTAAGTAGAAAAAAAAAATTAAACACCCACCTTGTTTGCCCAAAAAAGACCACAGGCATTACAGAGGGATCTCGGCCCAGAAGGACCACGTCGCATCATTGGGGTAGACTTCGAACTAATGCCACAATGTGTACACCTAAACAACCATGTCGAAGATATAAGTGATAAATATTTCAAAGTTTATATTCATTTAAGGCTAAAAGATCTGAGAACCATGTCCTAATGTGGTAAACCTGACAAAAGAAGTTCAATAGTACTAGAATGCATTTAACCCTCAAAGATGAATAAAGAAAACAATCGATAGGGGCAAACAATATGACATCCATGAACGTTCCATAAGAAGTATGGATTAAATGAAAATAATAGAACATGGAAGACAAAACAAAACTTACGAGGTTTCTGATGGGCTGTCATCTTGTCCTGGATCCTGGGTATTACTCCAACCAAGAGCTCCCCCTTCAGACTTCTTGGCTGAAGTAAATTGACCTTTGTTCCGCTGCATCCTGGAAAAAGAAATAACAATCAGAAATTTGGAAAAAGAAAATGATTGATGACTGGTGTAAAATACAATAACAAGAACTAGGATCCATAGAAAATAGAAAACCTTGACGAAGGTTGTCTACCAAATCACACAAGAGACAAAATACAAAAATGAATAAACAAGTGGATGAACAATTCCATCATTGCGGATGAAAAAAGAGAAGAGTGGGGGGAATTGTCCACACCATTTTCACTTTTCGATACAAAATAAGGCAAAAAAAACAACACATTTGTCCCCAAGTCCCATCCCCACCTTCACCCCATTATATGATCAGCTTGCAATGCAACAAACCATGTTCAGGAATCTGCTTCTCAAGATCCCATAACTGTCTCCGCTCCCTCCCTCCATATCAAATTCCCCTTCACAGAGACGAAAATCCCAAAACAAAAAATGGCCCCAATGAATAATTTACTTGCATTACAGCAAACTATATTGCAGGATTTGCTTACTAGAGAATATGCAAATTACCTAAAAGGATAAAAAGATAATTATAAAGCCCAACCTTTTAACAGATACCATATAACACATGTTTTAATTAATAGAACGCTATGGCAATGAAAAAGGAATTCATGGAGGTTGCTTGTCTATAATTGTCAGGCCCATTCACAAACTGTAGGAAAATATGTAAGAACAAGTTAAATATTCATGGAGAATAAAGGGTAATAAGCAATCTGATGTTCAATAACTTTTTTACTTTGATTTGCGGGCAGGTGACTGAAAGTTGAGCACAGACCAAATTACTCTTTTTTTGGAAACCCAGGCAAAATTATTCTTAATTTAATAAGAATATGAGCTCAAAAAAAAAAAAAAAAACCACAGGTGGGTTACTGGAGGACACAAATCACAATTAAAACATAAAGCCAAAGCAACCACATATCAGCAAAATTAAATTCCATAAATTATTATTTCTCATAAACTATTTGCATTTTTTGAAACAGGAAAAAGCACCAAATGCATCCAAATAAATCACACACCTGAGAGCAACCTCTTGCCGGACACTGTATCTAACTTTCTTATCAAAGCAACGCTCTTTCCTCTTCTGCCGAAACCTATCTAATGAAGCTGCTCTTTGTGGTTGGGTACATTTAGCAGGATAGTCCGCAATACCCTGAACAAAATACAAGAAATAAGAAAAAGACAAAAAAAGTAACATAATATACATTTACGAAAACTTGAAAGGTGAAACAAATTAAATACCCTCTGATTGTGAGGAATTATTTCCATGCCCTGTGGACTGGAAGACAACTCACATCCCCCCAACAATAACAGCACCGCTTGAACCTGTATATCATATATATCTTATAATTCACATAATCCAGAAATCTGAAACTTTCGATTAAGTATTAGTAGAGATCTTCCCTCAATTTCCTAACAAAAATCTATTATAGCAATAAATTTCCAAACCCTAAACTCAAAAAAAAAATAAAAAATTAACGCCATTACCTTATCAGGCGTGACGGAATCAAACACATAGACCTGGCCGCGAAAGGAGAGAGTGAGCTGGCTGGAATTAGACAATTCGTTGCCGCCGGTAGCATAGCCGGAATCATGAGAGACGTCTTCGACGACAACAATGCCGTTTTCGAGAGCAGAGTGAGGGTCGTAGCTGAGATGGTGATCATCGGCGGCAACAGAGACGTCGTCTTCATCAGCGGCGGCACCACCACCGGACATTTGGGAGGATATGTTCATCGACTGCGACTGACCGTACATAGATGATTTTGGGCCGAATGAAGGGGATTTCGAAGCATTACCGAAAGGGAAAAATTTTTTGGAGATTTTGAGTGAAACCCTAACCCCCAAGTGTAAAGAGAAGTTAAGAGTTAAAAAAAAAAATATTGAACAATTGTAAAGAGGAAGAAGAATAAAGCTCTGTCTATGCGTCGCAAAAACGGCGGCGTCTTTTCTATGTGTTATTTTGTTTCGTCTAGTGTGTGCGACAGTGAGAGTTATTCGTGAGAGGAAGAACGACCAGAGAGTGAAAGACAGCTCGGGGCAGGATGGTCAGAATGACAAGATTGGCCACGATTCATGTATATATTTGCAATCTGTGCGCGTACATGACTACATATTTGTAGACAACCAATGGGGTGTATATAATAGCTTGGAATGGACTCAGTCCAATTGAAGAGATTGAAGCTAATTGGATATTCAAATTAGCCCACTCCCTTCTTCTTCTTGGACTCACTTTACAAGCCCTTTTGAAGTTGAATCTATTGTCCTTTCGAAACCCCTTTCTATTCATATCCTATTTCAATACTAAAAATATATTGTGATCTGGTCCCGCCAACTTTTATGCCCATGGCTCTAGTAAGTCAGCTTGCTGTTACGGGCTGTTTAAATCTCCCGTAAACGGAGACTAATTTAGCGCACACAAATTCGCGTAGTCAAAGTTTGCCCAAATGCAGAATATGTCTAACACTAAAGGAGGATTGTGCTTAAAAGCAAGATGCACTTAGTAGCTTAGTAATTGGCTGTCTCATACAACTAACCAACCGTAGTATGCTTTGTAATTAATTAAGTCCAGCCTGAATTCTAGGCTTTTTTATAATTATAAATATCCTAAAATATATTTAGGCCTTTGCACTTTAATCCTTACCTAAATTTTTAAACAAGTTGACAACTTGCATGATGAACTCTAGAACTCACCATTCAACACTATAAATAACCCACCACCTTTGCTATTTTCGCATACCACACCATTAATTCCAACACACACAAACTCTCAAGCTCTTGTAAAAAACTCTCTTCTAAATTACTCTTTGTGAGTAATAAAATTATATATTTGATCATATTGCTCATTCTTCTCTCAAGCATTTTCCACAAATATTCTTGCTTGCCTAGTTAAAGAAGTGTTTAGACTTACTTAACAACTTATGTGCTAGAAGTCGTCTAAGTGGTTTACTGCGCGCAAAACTCATCTCGTAACACTGCGCTATGCATGAAGTAAATTAATAAAAATATATGTCATACGTGTATTAAGTAGGTATAATATGACAAATGTATTAAATAAGTGTAATACAACAAAAATATTTTAGAATCTCTCCTATAAATTAGTTGGCCGTATCATGGTAGATGCTAAGTGATTTAAATAGATATTCGACTTAGCTAATGCAAGATGCACCGATCTTGCCTTAGCTTTTTCACATGATGATATGGTCTCGAAATAGTATTAATAAAAGCAACGTAAGATAGTATTTACCTATTCTCTTCTTAATGAGCTTCACTTCTGCCAGTCTTATCAATAAAACTTACTTGTTGATGATGCTTACGCCTTACCTAGTTATACTCATCCACAAACTAATATCTTTCAACTCTCCCATGCTTTATGGCACGGTTAGTAGATTTGTGAAAAGAAATGCCAATGCAGAAAGCCCAATCACTTATTAATATAAATGACATTATTGAACTTCTTTTCAAGAACAATTGGATCGGAGAAACTAGGAACCAAGCAAGGAGCTTAAATTTATGCTCCATATCCTCGAAAGAAATGGCTAAGTTGTTACTATTTTTAAATTCAATATACAACAATTTGTAAAACACCATTTTCATCCTTATTTTTATTTTCAAAAAATACCAATTCAGAAAGAATAACAAACATGCCCTAAGTTACTGCAAAACCTCCACAGAGGCATTCATCGTAAAGGTATACTTAATATACGTATAATTTCTTGCGAGAAAATCGACTGACTATGCCGCCAAGTACGTCGGAGCTAACATTCCCTTATGGTAGGATTCTGCTTTTTTTCATTTATTGCTCAAATTTAATTAATTCAACGCGTTGATGAATGACAATAGTTGTACCATTTTTGTCAGCACCCTCTAAAGCTCTTTTGTCGTTCAAAATTTTGTCATAACCTAAAAAAAAGAATAAATTAAATAATTGAGAAAAATTTTAAGAAATATCTTTAACAAGAAAGAAGAAACCCACAACCAATTTTAAAGACGAAAAAATAAATTACCGGCTAAAATGCATCGATGGATATAATTCAAAATGATGAGTTTGTCAGCGTAAAGAATGTGGATCATGAAATAAAGATAACACGATATCTATCGATTGTGATTAAGAATACTAAGCTCAACTTGCTAGACACTGCACTCAATTAAGAGAAATAAGCTGTTTCTTTATATTTTCATAATAGATTTAAAGTAGATAACTTATACCCAAATACAACAAAAGCCACAGAGAAACTCAATTGCCAAGAATTTATACGCAGCAACATATTGAAAAGGTAATAAAAAGTTGAAGAAACTAAATCCACATGAGAATTGTTGTCGGTCCGGCGACCACGGAGGCTTTGAAAGAAAGGAAAACTGGAGTGCCTCCAAAGAACACAGCACGGAGGGCAAAAGTGATGTTAAAGTAAAAACAAAGAAGATTATTCACTGAAAAAGTCCAGATCATTAATATCTGCTTCATCCTCATGAAAAATCTTACCGATGAAGGCCATCAACTTCTCTGCTGTTTCCCTCTTTTCTCCTCCTTTGGCTTCATTTCTATGGCCGGATGGAATTAAATGTAGACGCAGCAGTGATGTAAATCACGGCGTAGTTAGTTGTGGTTTTGTTGTGCACAATCATGAAGGTTTGTGATGACTGCAGCTATTGTTCAAGAGTTTTTTCTTACGACGTTGATATTGCTGAGGCAAAAGCCTTGCGTTTTGACTTGCAGTTTGCTAATGAAGTTGGTTTATCTCTATTAATAGTTGAGCTAAATACATTTCGAGTTGTAAAATTGGTTTTGGATCAACTTAGTGCTCGTACTGAGCTATTTTGTCCTTTTTTTTTGTTTTTTGTTATGTGGAGCAATTACTCTTGTCAAAACATTCATTTAGGGTTCGTATTTCTCATGGGTCTCTAGTACAACAACAAACACATTAGCTAAATATTATGTCAGTTAATTAGATTCTTATGTTTGGTTGGAAGAATTTCTACCATATTTATATTGCCACATTTGAGTTTTTTTTTTTTGGAGATACCACGTGTTATAGTAAAATTAAATTTTAAAAAAATTACTAGGGGATAAAAAAAAAAAAAAAAAAAAAACCAAATACATAGTATTTTAAAACAAATTTGCCCCCCTTTCTTAATGGTATCGGTATGCTAGGATACAATAAGAACAATTAACTTTGGCTCATTGCCAAGTTATTTTCAACGAACTTCAGTTTGAAAACTCTATTAAATTGAGGATTTTCTATTCCTAATCTTCTATCGATATTTTGACTTCTACACTGTCTTGTGTCCGCTAAAATCAAGATGAATGCTAATTTACAAAATTTCGTGGGGGGCATTGTTATCCAAAAAATAAAAATCTTACTACTAAAAATGCCTGCTTTTAATGTCTAATTAAATGCATAATCGTTGTCCTTTAATCTTTTATTTAATTCATGGTTTAAATTCAAAGCGTAAATGCAACCTCTTTAATCACATATTAAATTATGAATTTAATTACATATTTAAATTCAAACTTAATTGACGTTTGCAATCTAAAAATAAACTTTGAATTGAATTAGTCATTACGAATAATAAATGTTGGAACTGATTAAATAATTAATTCTTAAATTTAATTGATGTTGCAATCTTTATAACTTCCACTTTTATTCCGTGCAGTCAACAATATATAGAGAAATGTACTTGAATTCATAATGTTTAATCCCTCTTAATTCCTCTCTCCTCTCTTAGGATTGTGCGATTTGTCTTCTAAATCTACATGTTCTCATAAAAAATTCTTTAAGTTTCTCTACTCTCTCTCTCTAAATATGGGATGTCAGAAAGAATTGAAAGAATACGTGTGACACTATGACCACTTATATAGATAATGGTTGTCACTCGGTATTCTTAATTCTGTCTATTATAAAATTAAAATAATATTATATCTCTATACATTAAAAGTTCATACCATATTAAATACATTAAAATCTATAATGCTAAAAACTTTAATAGATTACTTTTAATTCGACTTAACTTTATATAACAGTCCACAACACATAATTATTCACATATAAATTCAACGTTGGATTAAAAATCAAATAATGCTGGGTTAAAAAATCCAATATAAATAAAATTAATACGTATTGTTCCGATATCCCTCCATCAAGTCAAGGTATTGCTGCATAATTTTTCATCTCTTGCTTTTTCTGCTCATGTAATTCTCATCTCCTTTCTTTCTCTTGATTTCGGAGCCTTCTGTCACTTGCCAAAACAGACAAATTACATATGACAAGGAATACAAGACGTGAAGAAGTTGAAGTGCCCGTTTCTGGTGAAACAATTCATTGTTTTTTCCATTTTGTTATTGCTTATTTATTTCATGAAGCTGCAAGTGAATGTAGATCAGTCATGACTACTTAAAACTTGTATAATGGTCGCTTATAATAATTTTTTTTTATACCTTATATTGATGATATAGATTTGATTATTATGTGATGATCCAAGATTTTTACAACTTCAATTTGGAATTTGTTTCAAGAATTAACTTTTAATGTAAATTTTGAATTAATTCAAGACAGTGAAACTGATGTGAGAAAAAAGTCCGTGGGCCTCAGAGAAAGCAGATAAGAGTGAAAATTTTATAACACAAAATTCTTTCTTACCCTTTTTAATAAGGGGGTTTATTACTTACCTCTATCCATCAGGAAGTCAGAAACTAAAGCCATGCCACAAATTTTTTGCGGTGATAGGACTCTAACGTCAACATCTTTCCCTTCCATTTAATCAGCTGAATAATTTTGATCGAATTTTGATAAACTCTCGTATCGAGAAACATTAAAGCTGATTAAATTATGTGTAGGAAATGATAATTTGATTAGTTATATATTAATGAATAATGTTGTTTACAATAATTATTTTTCAAACCAATCAACGTTCACCTTATAGTACTGACCAAAAACTCATTGTTAACTTTCACTCCATAACTAGAGCTTTTGCTTCAAGACAACCATGACTTAAAAACTATAACCGAGACTTTAAAAAACCCCAACATCTTTCCGTAGAACCCAAATAAACTTCGTTTCTAAAGCTGATGAAGCCTTAAATTTGCTATTGACCAAAAATGAATAATTAGAAAATCTGATTAAACAAACAAGTAAAATAATTTAGCAAAAACACAGAGAAGGGGAGGAAAAAAACCCATGGAGTAGAATATAATATAAATGCCATTTACTTTTCACGAGCAAAAGTGCCCATCTGTACAAAGTATAAATTGGTTAACAGTTACATTTGGCAGATTAAGAAAGAAGACCTAAAACAGCAGTATGGTTAATGCACAACAAATTCTATTCTAACCTAGTAAAAGCACAATGTACATGTATGAGTCGACAGCTGCTTCATATCTCACACCACTTCATAGTGAAGACATCAGAATTTGATGAAGGCAGCGTTAGTCCACTTCAAAACGGTAACAAAAGGAAAACTTGCACCGCTCCAAATTACTCTAGCTGTGTATGCTGAAACATGAAGTACTGTTTCCTATCTGTCAAATTGCTGGTATAGGCAAAACATGTGAACATGATCAATTGCAAACTGAGATTTCCAGGGGCCTCGACGTTAATGAGAATTCCAGGGGCCTGACGGTTCTAAACACCTACAATTGTAACGGCAATGGCTATAAAACTTGCATCTTGAGAAACATCTGCCGGAGATGGACACAGAGAGGGAAAAATGAAAGTGCTTTAATGAAAAACTTCAACAGAAGATTAACAAACAGGTATAAAAGCATGGTGCATGTTTTGAAGTAGTCAAGGTCACAATGCCCAAATTCATAAAGGTCCCGTGAGTTCTACATACAGAATAATTGCATCCATGGGTCATGAGTTGAATCCACATAACTCAACAGTAATAGTCCTTTTTTTTCTTTAAAGAAATTAGTAATAGTCCAGTTTAAAATACAATGCCAAAGGTTATACATACAGAATAATTGCTTATACAGGACATGAGCTCATGAGTTATACATCACATGCGTCAAGTTTAAAATACAACTGCTAGCTCATGTAGCTAAGATACAAAACCCCTGCCCTTAAGACTTCAAAGTAATATTGCCAAATCAAGTAATTATTTGATGTTACGTTTAAGAGAATTCGTGATTTTCAGGATACAGTATTCTAACATAGAGAATAAACATTTTGTTATTTTGTGCATGCATCCTAATGGAAAAGCTTTGTGAAAAAACTTGCACATTGAATCTGAACTAACTCCCACTTCCAAATCAAGCAAAGCAAAACAGCTCAAAACTAACAATGGCATCACAATACCTGAATTTTGCACCATTGATCAGCTCCAGCCATTAAAGATTTATAGCTCCTCTCATGAACTGTCAATCTATCCTGTTATGGAAGCTTTGGACTTGGCATTTCGAGGAAGACTAGTTTTACGGTTTTCTATGGAATAAACAAGTAGGCAACCATCTTTGGTCCCAGCTAAGAAGCACTCTTCTGGGGTCACTGCTAAAGAAGTTATTATCTTTCCAACTCCACTATACCTTCTTACAACCTCAAGTGAATTCATAGAGCGTACAACTATTTGACCTTGGTCACCTCCATAGACCAAAAACTGACCACATGCACTGAGTTCAAGACAGTTGAGGCGACCGTTGGACTCTGAACTAGCAAGATGTTTTCCATTAATGGAAAATAGGTGCAGACTGAGATCATCATCTCCATATAAAACAATCCGCCCATGACGAGAGGCAACAAGCTTACACAATGCACTGCCAGATGGATGGCATAAAGATCTTACATATCTTCCCTCCCGCAGGGTATGGAATACACAAGTTCCATCTTTTGACCCACTTATAACTATATCAAGCTCCACACTAACATATAAGCAAGTAATTATGTCATCATGCCCACAGAGTATATGGGAAGGAGTTTCCACAATGACGTAGTCTTTACGAGGTACTTCTATCTGCGTGTTTCGGACCCGCTTTTCTGGGGCTCTGGCACGGATGACTTCCCACACCATGACTGTGGTATCATAACTTCCAGTTGCAAGTATACTTCCATCGGTGGTCACTGCAGCAAAAGTAACACTTTTTAGTGTACGAAAAGAACAAACAAGAGATTATCTCAAAGAGTGTTGATTTAAGACTGAACATGACATAAAGGAATTATAATGAAGATGCCACATTCTCACAAGAGGTCTGTATGTTCCTAGCATTTCATTTTCACCAAGGATGTAATAGAATACACAAGCACACTTGCATTCTTGTTAATGAGACTCAAAAGTTCAGCTTTGACTTCAATTCTTATCTGAGATGTGTTCATAAAAATCATGTATTATACCTTTGAAACGTGAAATTCCAAACAACAGTCTAGAAGGGATCTAAGAATAACAAGGCTCCAAAAAGTTTGATGATAATCAATTTTATACCTTGTACTAATTCCAATAAGTTAAATTGCATTCACCATTATGTGTTGTTCTACTCGATTATTAAGTACAACTTTCTAGGACAAGCGATAGAGGAACAACAGTACAACGGTCAATATTGGTATCCACAAACATTCAATTCCTGGCTTCCACTTATATTAGGAACAAGAGATACTAACTTCATTTACCGTTGTGCTATGATGGCCTAGACATTCATAGATGTATGACTACATCTCAAATATCAAATACCAGCCTATAATCATAGGCCCAAACGCATTCAGGATAAACTATAAACAGAAATGTCATATCTACGAATAGTAAATACCTGCAACACAGCTGACCACATCTTTATGCTGTCTTATGCTTTGCACCACTCTTCCATCATTCAAAGCTATCACCTGAAAGCTGTTTTCCCAGTTGCCACATGTGATCAAAAAATTCTCAGAAGGAGTTTGCATTGTCGTAAAGCATTGTGATCCAAATTCAAAACTTTCAGCCAGAGGACTCCCAACATTACGAGGAGAAAGAATATCAGCACCAACTCCAAAGAAAGGATCCTGTAAGAGTTTGCAGGTTGTATTAACAAAGAACACCACAACATACTTTATCAAAAATAAATATTAAAATGTTATTTAATGCCATAATTCAGTAAGATAAGTTGTATTTTATCAAAAACACTTTTATTATAAACATAAATTTGAAATTAAAATGATAAACCCACTGAGCAAACTGAAAAACCAACCTGGGAACCAGAGAAGGTAAAATTCCCACCAGACTGCAATTGTGTTGTCAACCACATTTTAACTGACAAGGTCAGCCCCTGGTTCACAAGAACAATGTTCGAATCCAGCATACCAACATAGACAATGGCTGATGGTTGATGACTTGTACTACAAATGATGGAAGTCAAATTGATAGAACCAGGAGCAAAATATAAAGGATGAGCAATGGGAATTGGTGGCCCTCTTCTTGGATGTTTCTTGCGGAAAATCTGGATTGGCGTCTGACCAAAATTAGCAATTTGGTCTTCTATCGCTGACTTTTGCAACTCATCTTCCATGGTGTCCAAATCAACAGCACCTTCATAAGTTAAATAATAAAAGATATTTGCAGCCTGCAATCCAAATTTCAGTTCACAACAGCCCAGTATGTTTGAAAAAAATATCAACTACACAATTAGTGGAAACCAAAGGACGATCTAATCAAATTAAAAATCCTCAAAGAATACCTCCACTGCCGGTTTTCCACGCTGCTTGTAACCAAACACCAGATCAATCCAGTGGTGGAGATTTGAGCTAACATATTCACTTTCAAGCGCTTCTCGATTTTTATTTATAAATACTTCAGGTGAGCCCTGCACAAATTATTGGGGATTCTATGAGAGGAAAATTAAACATAAAAATAAACATCTAAAGACAAGAAAGAGTCCAATTGACAAGATTAATAAATACTTCAGTTAAGCCCTGCACAAATTATTAGGTACCCATATGACAGGCAAATTTAAACATACAATTAAACACTAAAGACAAGATATCCAATTAACAAGTTATTGAAATGTAGTTGGTCCCATACTGCAAAATCACCCTGACCAGTCTTGCTCTCTCTCTCACCAGAAGACATTCTCCCAATGTTTTCCCAAACTGCTAGCAGAAAAGATTTTCAGGCTTAAGATGCCTCTAAATTGGTTATAAGAAAAGCTTCTCAATTGTCGCCAATAAATAATTTCACAGGTTGTTTGATGCAGATTAATTTTATCTTACAATCAAATCATTTCAGATAAATATTCTTCTCCATGCAATAACCATTTGAAACAAAAAAATGTATGCATCACTTTCTAACGCGCTTCCCATTCAGCAATACGTTTTCTATGATATCAACAACTTACGATCATCATAATCCAGTATTAAATCCTCTTCAACACCTATGATACCCTTCTAGATTATGTAAAGGATTCACCACTCAGTAAAGCCAAAGCAGATACACCAGGCATACACACAATCAAATTCAATTCTGAAGAAATTTGCTAAGAAGGATATGTTTCTCAAATTTGTGGATTACCACATATTTTTTCCCCTTTTATGTACTACATGACACAGAATAAGAATACATACTCTTACATAAAATTGAAGTGCCATAAAACTGATGAAGGTGTGAAAACAGAAATAAATTTAACACTATGGAATAATGTGGGGCAAATAAAAAAATTGTAAAAACAGTTTTCCAGAACCATTTTCCCTAGAATCACTAAGAATAAGCATAACCTATTAAAAAACATACTCTTCCCTAGCATCTAGGGACTTGCAGAGCAAATGACAAAGAACAAGGTCATGAATACAAACGAATTAGCTATTCATCAAACTTTACACCACCTAAACTATTGCTTCTATTTTAAAATCACTCTCAATTAAGTTTGAAAGCTACATTGTTCTAGTCACCATAAAGGTGATTCCAAAATCATGGTTCCGCAAATAATGTCCAAATCTAAGACATCTTATCCAATGTAATTATCTCCTAAATAGTTTTTGAACTAGATGGGACAGAAAATATTAGAAATTGTCTGTCAGTGCATTCAGAAGGCTGAGGAAATTCAAATAACTTGGCCCAACTAAAGGGGACGGAAAATATCAGAAATTGTTTGTCAGTGCATTCAGAAGGCCGAGGAGATTCACAAACCTTGGCCCAAGGAGGGAGACTAACATCACCAATAGGTTCACCATCTTGCTTCACCCCAAGATGATAAGAGTTTGAATTGACAAGAAACTCTGGCAGGTAGAAGAACTCAGGGATTAACTCCTTCACATCGCTTGTATTAGAAAGGCAATTTCGAAATGTGCCCTCAATGCTTTGGAAAAGACGGTCTGCATGGTCGAATTTACCACCCTGCCCAACAATAATTGCTCATTGAAGCTTTTAAACTACAATTTAGTGCACAACAGAAAAGTGATATGGGAAGCAATAAACATTAATAGATAAAGACATAGGAAAACAAATCAAAGCCAAAAGGGCTACCGGTTCATTTTGATATCATCTTGAAAAGAAAAAGATTAACAAAGTCACAAAGGCTGGCCAAAAATATATCTTTGTTTAGAAAATAATAAGTTGACATTAATGACCACGATATCCTTCTCCTTTATTGTTGTTGTATTTTTATTTTTTATTTTTTTATTTCAAAGATCAGAATCAAAGTGGTGCAGACTTTAGGATGTTATACATCACAAAGAACATCTGTATTAATTCAAATGGCACATCCTTTTCACAGGTAAGCCTAAAAATCAATAACAATGAATTATCAGTCACGTTCATAAGGAATAAAGTTTCAAATCTTGATTCCTTCAAATATATTTCACATATCACAGTTCAAAAAACAGATATCAGGGAGCTGTATGCAAAATCTCTGGTTCTAAAATTGAACTTGGTGGAAAATCAGGAAGCGAAGCTAGTGAATTACACTGCTTGGATTGCTCAACAGAAGGGGTAAAAATTCTTTTTCTATTAATAAACTACATTGCAAAAAAAAATTTGCTGTATAAGCAGGCGAGTAAGGGACAGATTTCATTTTTATATAAAACTAACATAGATGAGAGTAGGTAAGCTCATGTCTATTTTATGTGCCAAGTACTGTAAGATAAAATCAGAATGCCAAATATATCATATATTGTCAGGCAGAGAGGATGCAGCATAGATGCAACATATTTTGCCTCATAAAAGACTTAAAATTACAGTTCCATTAAAAGAGTACCTGCAGATTACGGTGAAGAGATGTGAATGGCTCTAATCTAAGAAGGTAATAAAGCACAATCCCCATGCTTGAATAATGAGACCCATAGTAAAAGCTGCACAAAAAAAATACAAGCATCTTTGGACATGAGACAAACCAGTTAAAAATATTCTTGACAGCCACTGTAGACTCAAAACCAAGGCAGAGGATTACCTTGGTATATCCGGATCACAGAAGTTGCGGTATCTGTCTTCAAATACCTGCATATATGAAGTAGAATGCTAAGATATATTGCAAAGAACTAATCACCAAAATCTGCAATCACGATGATATTGAATAAACCAAAGTTAAAATAAACCTAACCTCAAATCGCTTAGGATCCAAGGCTCCAACAGGCTTGGAAAGATCCCGAAAGGTAGTTGACTTTTTAAAATCAAGAACCTCAGATGAATAATCAGCCAACACCCAGGGAAAGACAGGATACTGTGTTAAATCATTATAAGATCTTCCTGCAAGTGTGTTAAGAATCATTAAATATTCAAAGTTTGTTAAATCCCTCCTCCTCCATCTTTCTCTGGCAGTTTCTGCCATCTCTAGGGCTAGCCGTCTATCAACAAATGAGATTATTCCACTCTTGTCCCTGCTGCTTCCTTTTGGAAACAAGAATTCATTTCTGATTGCAACTACTAAGGTTCCAACCTCTTTTGCATCCTTCTGTGAAGTAAAGTTCAAAAATACTGGAGCTACGGAATCACAGAAGAAAACCTCTATTGCAGTGTATCTAAGCAAATACCGGGTCCAGTGGACAGCGCTTATCTATAATCAGCAAAAACAGTTTTATGACTCAGAATGTGAGTAAAATTTCAAGTAAAACAGAGTTTTGAAAAAAAAGGTGGGAGTTTCACCTTGCCAATATTCCATCTTCGGTGACGCTTAACATTTTTCAATTGTTTTCTATGCAAATTTTCTGCTTCTGCAGTCTCAGGGGCCTCCTTCTCCAAATTTAAATCAAAATATTCTGGCCATTTAACAAATTTCTGCCTTTGATGTGGCTTGTTCAAATCAGAACTGCTAGTAACAGAGAAGTTCTTGAAAGCAGATGACCCTCCAGTACCTTCGACCAGAAACTCACCAAAAAAATGCAAAACATCTTTCATGACTGCCAAATGTCCAGCCAATTTCCTCTTTGGTGTTACTAGAATGCATGGAACAGACAAAATAACCTGCAACAGCAGGCATGCATAAGTAGTGCAGTACACTAATTTAAATTGCAGTCATGCATATCAATTAGGTCAAAAGTACCTCGCTAGTTTCCATCTCTGATGAAGAGGAAGAAGAATCTTTCCTCTCTACAGCATCCTTCGGATCACTGCTTGTTTTAATATGCTCCAGCAACTGACTATCAGAAATCTCCTCTGTGATGGAGGCCTTCTGTCCAGTTGGTTCAGTGTCACTCTCACTGGGTTCTGAGGTCCCCTCATCAGCTATTCGGCGTATTCCTTTAAGAAGAAACCGCTTCATTTGCTCTGGAATATGCCCCACAAAACTAGATTTGTTCTCATTAGCAGGAAGAATGGCCTCATCACTGGGAGCGGTGGATGGTGGATGACACAGCTTTTCATCAAAATGATAGTTCTTTCGTAACTTTTGTCTACGCCGCCATGCATCTTCTGTCTTGTCAAGTTTCCAATGAATCACAGATCTAGTTGGAAAAGGATCTGCAGACCATGGACCCCTCTCATCAATCAAAGCACGAAACATGTGTATCCATTTTTCCTGTCAAAGTAAAACAATTGTTGTAGCATAAGAATGAAAATTTTCACAAAATTTTGTAAGGAAATAAAGATGATAAGGTGCAGGGAAAAGAAATGAAATGTCTTAATAACACTGGAACTTTCACACCTACCGCAACATTCTGCTGCTGCTCCTCATGAGTAAGTTGGAACGTAGCTCTTCTGCTCTCATCCGAAGCAAGTACTATGTTCAAGATACTCTGTATCTCATCTTCAAAAGCTTTTGTGGTACTTCGTTCTACTAAGTAACTTTCATCCATCCTAGCATGGAGATCAACCAACTGCCTGGATCTGTCCAATTTAGTTGTCTTGATATATTTTGCCTCATCAGAAACCTGAAAATTGAAACTATACGCTTAAACAGATAACAAAGTAGAGAGGGAAAAAAAAATTATGCATGAAAATACCAATTAACAAATACCACATATAAGATGACGAAACAGGGTTCAACAACAACCATATCATAATCTAAAACAGTGCTAGAACTATTGCAACAAAAAGGGCATCCGAGGCATTGAATGGAGCAAAATATTTATGGAACTACTACAGACTGGATGTTATGAAGGTCAAAAAAAGAAATATCAAATGATAATAACATAAATAAATACTAGGTAACAGTTTATAATTAGAAGCATACTGCCATAAGAACTCGATCCTTCTGAATCAAATTATGAATGGAGCTCGTTTCTTTTGAGTTACTGCTTGGCCCAGAGTCATCCCGACCTATGATGCTAATGGCAAGCATTGATTTCCCACAACTGACTGTTTCTCGAATTAAGTGTGCAATAACATGAAAACGAGTACCATCATCTAAAGTCCCATACTGGGATCTTACAGCAAGCAAAGCCCTGGAAGAATATCATCTGAAATGTCAAATCCCTAAGGTAAATGTAACAAGGAGAAATTAAAACCTATGTACTAAATAAAAGCAAAGTAATCTGGTAATGCAAAATCAATACATCCAAAATTGTTCAGAAGTCATTCGAATGCAAAATAAATTATTACCAAATAAAGAGCTGCAGTCTTCCCTTGCTATACTCATCGTCGGCTGGCAAAAGAGAAGGCAAAAGTGGAATAACCTGCTGGACACATCGTGAAGCTCTTTCTAGAGAAGCTTGACAAAGATATAGGATTACAAGTCGAAACACAATTCTCGGGCACCTCTCTCCTCTCAAAAGCATAGCTTTGTCAACATTTTTGTTTGGTTTTCCACCCAAAGCACTACCGATCCCTCCTGATACAACAACTGCAGCCATTTCAGCTGCAGGAATGTTCAGCGACTCCACTAAGCCACGAGCTCTTTGGCCAAAAGATGGAGCCCCTGATGATGATGATTTGGGCAACAACTTGCTTGGTCCCTTTCCATTCATAGCACTTATGATGACCCACAAATTATCATAGATATTCCACCACTTATCATCAACTATGCCACCTTCACTTGGAATCTGCCTGCAAACCCACTGATCTCTGCTGGTAAAATAATCCACATAAACATTAACCAAAGAAGTATTTTAGTGAATCAGATCGGAAGTGTTCCCCCCCCCCCCCCCTTTTTCCCCTTTTCTTTTTTCTTTCTATTCTGCTTTAAAAAAAAAGAAAGGTGTGTTTCACATCAACTTAAAAAAAGAAGGGTGTGTTTCACATCAATTTAGATTAAAAAAAAGTCAGAAATAACAAATGAGAATCAAGTTGACAATACCTAGGCATTTGGCCATCAGCATCTCCCTGCAAAACCTCATATAATGCACAGCAATAATCCTTGTGACTTTCTAATTCTAAAGACCCCAGATAACTACCAGAGCTATCTGCTGGAAACTGCAAGAAACACAAAGAATAAAGCATGCAATCATGAAATTACAAGCCAGTTCATCATATGTGGGGGTAAATGGCCACATTATTGGATAGATGCTCACAAGTCAAGAACAAAAAATCAATACTAGAATGAACCTCTGCTCAGTGGCCAATAAGAAGGCACACAACCAGAAGAATACAAAACAGTTCATCATATTTGAAAACAATAGCATAGTGCTGCGTTGCACGCTCAAAAGTCAAGAACCAGAAGTACTCTGATAAATCATGACATCATACATGGAAAATGCATCTTAGTGACACAATATCAAGATGATAACACTTTCATATTTCTACAGCATCAAAATAAACTAAGTTTGAAGCATGTAAATGTGAAGTACCAATAATATATCAAAATTATCTACACAAAAATCATGTCTCAACATGGATCAAAACCAAGCATAATACTGATTAAAATAAAGAAATCTACACTTCCAATGCTGTTCAAGTTCCATCTTCACGGATCTGCTGACCAGATCCTTCGCAATGCAATTCCAAATAATTGTTCAGGGCTTTTAGCAACTTGCACAACATAGTATGAACTATTTAAATATTGAACAGAAATTTGATATAGAGAACACGTGGCCAACAGACATGTAAGTGTGACCTGTTACAACATTCAGGATTTAATCTTATTAAGGAAAATTAGGGAGGGTACTAGAGCACCATGAGTGAAATAAAGTGCCCATAAAGTCTTATATTATCGTATCCAATTCAAAATGAAATTCTGAAAGGATGGCCAAAAGTCTACCAATGCTTTTCTATAATGGGTACAATGATCCCTTTTTTTTTTTGGGTACCTTTTAGGGGCAAACACCAATACACATAGACAACACAAAGTAGTTATGAAATTAAACAGTCTATGACCCAATCATAATTTCTAAGGGATGTTGGATACCGGTATTTTATGATCAATTTCAGAGACAAGCATCTCATCAACAAGTCGTAGAAGATATAATGTATTGTCCCGACATGGTTGTGAAACAAAAATGTTCTCCTCCGATGATAGGTCTGCCAGCCTTTGTATCAAGACCTCGTACATATCACGAAGAAAGTACCTGTATGAGATGCCTTCCTGAAGGAGGAAAAACCCAAGATAACTTAGACTGTTAAATAAAGAAATGACGAGTAAATGACTGAAGATAGTCATGGTACAATGAGATATCCAACATACTTTCTCAGAGTACATTAGTAGGAAATTAACTGTCTCCTCTAACTGTTGCCAGCCGCCTTTTACAGAATGCATATAGTGACAAAGAACAACACAAAATAGACTCCTCACAAAAGTTTGCTCGTTCATCTCATGGTCACCTTGATCCTGTGACTCTGGTTTGTAGGCTTTCAAAACATCAAGCTTCACAGCAGCAGTTAACCAGGCATTCCACCCATATTCCTATTACAACAATTGACTAATTAGATAGTACTTAGGAAGATATACATATTCACAGACAAACACATGCACTCACAGATATATAACATATGTAGTTAAAGGTACATACAAAAATATAATGTACGTATATAAACCACATTATTATCATTTTTTTTTTGCGCACGCGTGTCAAAAATGAATATAGCATAAAAAACTTAATATTCATACCATGAGAGCTTCAATATTTAAAGGATTTGAATCAAGAAGATCAAGAAGATCACTAATAATCTTCATCCTAGCAAATGCCTCCTCACAGCCAGACAAGAATCTGAAAATGAGAACCAAAGTTTGGGGAAGGAAAAAGTGGGAGTTATTTCCTTTGCTTCTAAGCTTATCAACCTGGTTATTTTTCTGCAACACCTATTCACATCAATTTGAATAAAAGCATTTCAAAGACCACATTAAATTGTTATCCAATAGGCAGCAACAAAGCTAAATTTGGAAAATAAATAAATAACTTAGTGGAAGAGAAAAATATAACTTATATTTCACTGATAAAAATAAAACTTATATTTCATTGGTAACCTGTTTGGGGCTAGCACCACCAAGAAGAACATCAAACAAGGCAGCACATAAATTATCTGTCTGCGGAAATCTGAACAACCTATCCGACATAGCTGAGAAAATAGGTTGCATCCTTAAATTGATTTTCTTATGGATTTCTGAAAGAGATTTGGATCTTCCAACAGCAAGACTGAAAAATCTTGGCCCCTTCTTCTCAGATGGTAAACCAACCAAAAGTCTTCCTAAGAACTGTAAGCCAAGCAATCTGATAGGTTCATAATCCCTGTAAAAATAAATAAATAGCATGTTAGTCTGAAATTCAGAAAGTAAAGCCATTCTAGATGTTGAAGCGAACTGTCCAAAGTCAAATAAACAGCAGGCACCATGCTATAGTGAAAAGTCATATGATAGATCCAACTCAAGGGAGGCAACCTTTGAAGAAGATTGACAAAAATATGACAGCCACCAATCAAATTGACTTGTTCAAGGAAGCAAGCAAGCAGCAGTTTCTGCGATAAAGCACGAATGACCATATGTAGGACATCCTCAATGCATGGCATATCCTCACTTGTTTCAAAGAAATCTATAAGAGCTCTTATATCTGCTGCTGAAATCTTCTGCCTGCATATCCCCAGAGGCATTGCATAAACTTTTAAAATTGTAAGAAGAACAACCCACTATTTAAAACACTCCCCCACCCCCCACCCCCCACCCCCCACAACACAAAAAAAGGAGGTTACAGAAGTTTCATGCTTAATAAAACGATACCTGAGGCTCATTTCACCAAGACTTAATAAAAGAAGGCGAATTTTACGAATTTCTTCTCTACATGGCCTCTCACCAATAACTTGTTTGGTAATAGGATGCAGGAGAGGCTTGCTTCCAACAGCGGATAGAGATTTTGCATTATCCCAGTAAAATTGTCGTATTATATCAATAACACGTGGGAGCCTACATAGACTCCTATGCAACCTTGGCTCATTATCGAATTGCTGGATAAGAAACATATACAATTCTCGCTGCACCTTGTAAGCTGTGTAGACCCAAATGAGAGGATTAAGAAAAATGCTTGATATAGCATCTTTCACAAGCAGCTCTGCTAAGCCTGATGAAGACAAAAAGAAGTTATGTGCAATGAAATAATGCTTCAACACTATGTCCAAAAGAACTGAGATGAAAAGAGAAGGAAACTAAAAAATAAAAATAATACATGACTACCAACATCTGCCACTTCAATTAGTAACGAGAGACCAGTTCATGATATTATACCACTGTTTGCAATAACATTAAACAGGTGTTTCAATGCTGAAAGTGATTCCAAATTAAGGTGTTCTGGTGGAACTGATTGAAGTAAAAACCCCAGTACAGAAAATCCAGAAAGAAGATGCATTTGTTGTTGATTGGATAGATTCTCGTCCAAGACAGATGCTATAAGTCCAATAACCTCAGCTGTCAAACGCTCTTTCGGGATAGGCATAGGCAATGCATGTACAAAGACTCCACTTTCTTCATTTTCATACCTATCAGACTGTGCAATAAGTGGGAAAAATACAGACACACCACCAACACAGTAGATTATTTGCTGAAGCAAGCGTCGTGAACATAATTGTGTTCCAATCATTACATTTGCTTCAAAAGAATTCTTATCTGATGCAAGGTCCAGCATCGGAGAGACATTAAACAACTTTTTGCCACTACTAGCCTGAAAAGGGAAAGAAACTTCTTAAATTTGGCTGAAAGAAAGATCAAATTTTAGAATATCATTTTTTTCAAAAAACAGAGAACCTGAGCATTGAGTCCAACAATGATTTTCGATGCAAGACCATCTTTAGCATCAAGGATCCCACTAGGCAATTGGTTATCGTAACTGGGTGCAGCTTCATTATCAAGGAATGAATACATGTAGCTTGGTCCTAGAGAATGAACACCCTTGACTTGCTCAGAAGAAATGGCATCATTGAATAAATAAATAGGACCAATCTGACCGAGGAAAGGAAAGCAATCTTGTATCCATTCAAGAACATTATCTCCTTCATTTTGTGGCATTTTAATCTTTGTGCCAATTGAGCAGCTTGTCAAGACTTCACTCACTTTTGCATAACTGAACCATCAAATGATCAAAATCAGGGGGATCTACCTAACTTGAGCAGATAGAAATATTTATCTTGCAAAACATTTCTAACGTCAAACATAACACACGTATTAGACATGCTCAGAAATAGCATGGCACCTGCATCTTTCAGATGATACAAGATCACCATCGACATAACACCTCAATAGGCTACCCCCGGAGAACGCTCTTCCAACGCTGTGAGTAATACATAGAAAATGCCATTTCTTTCTGATTAGATTAACTGGCAGTTGAACGCACTGTCGCTTCAGATTGACCGCCTGTGAAAGATACAAAAAACGTCTCACCAAAAAAGTATAACCTTTACGGCATAAAAGTTTTAAAATAAAAAAAATTAAAAAAAGAGGAAAATCGTCATAGAAGTTAAAACATCAATTAGTTTCTTTCTAGAATGATTTCCCAAGGTTAAAAGAATCTTTTACCACATAGATAAGCTTGTCCTGTGCAAGTGCTCCACAGCATCCTCTTCCATTTCCAGTGACAAAACTAAAAAGGCCCATTGTTCCACTTTTGGGAAAGTTTTCCACCCTCAGCCAACAAGAAAATGAAAAACCCTTATTGTGAGGCCACTGCACAGGCGTTTTGATCATAATCCCCTGTAAGAAAATAAAAAATAAATAAATAAAAAAAGAGCATCATTTACAAGTCACAAATGGAAAATTAAACAGAAGCAGGCATTCCAGCACATGCTAGAGGAGGAAAAGTAAATTTAACATAAAGAATTCCAGCTAAAAATCAATTTATTAGTTTCATTTTCCAGCAGAACTTGCATTTACATGAATCAAGAAATATTAAACAAATTTTTTTATTCAGAGACAAAATAAACAAAATTGATTAAAATAAAATCACAAACAATTAAAAAAAATTTAAAAATGAGCAAAGTTTCATTCTCTCGCCATTTGCTTCTGTCCTATATGCGACCAAATCTGTTGTGTGAAAATTTATGGGTATCAGCTTTTCAGCAAAGAGTGCGGAACAAAAAGTTTGACCAACACAACACAATTTGCAAGTTGAGCCGACTAGGGGCCTGTTTGGGATTGCTTTTGGAAAGCTCAAAAGTGATTTTAGAAAACTAAAAGTAAATTTTGGTGTTTGGTAAATTTTTCTAAAATTTTCTTTTGGCAAAATCACCCCATCCTACAATAGATTTTGAAAAGTAGGGAAAGAACAGTTTTTGAAAATCTGATTTTAAGAATCACTTTTATACTTATACAATTCCATATATATATATCCTCATAAATTATAAAACTCCAAAATTATCCTTATTAATTAGGAAACAAGATCATTAACTTTAAAGAAATTATTATTATTACCAATTATATTAAGATAACCAAATAAAAAATAAAATTAATAATATAAAATATTTATTTTAGTTATCAATTATCATATGTACACAATAAAAAAATATTTTGTATACATATTTATAAATGTTTAAATAAATTTTATTCAACATTATGTTCAATTCAGTCATTTACATTCTTATATTAGTTAACAGTAATATTTACCAAACACATACAATTGCTTTTAAAACTCATAGCACTTTTAAAAACAAATTCTATCAAATGTTTTACAATTCTCTTCACAGCTGATTATTTCTATAGCACAACTAATAACAATTATTTTAAAAGATACAGAGTTACCAAATTGGCCCTAGATCATATTTAATGAAAAATTTCTAGCCTTCATGCAATAAGAAATTCTGTAAAATCTGCATAACTTTATGGACTTACAGAGTCACTCCCATTGAGATCAAAAAAGGCAGTTGGTCCCTTCACATTTAGCATTGACGAAATACTGCTCAACAATAATGAGCAGTATTGTTGATGTTTCCCCACTTTCTCACTTCGGAGGAGGGCAAATATTTTGCGGATATCCTTCCCAGATACACTATGCCCACCTACGACCTGAATCAACTGGGCCATTTGCAAAATGACACCATCATTATCTTCTTCTGAAAACCAATCAAGAAGAAAATGAAGCATTCCAGCCCTGACACATGAAGCCCGATTAGAAATGCAGTCCCTAACCAATAGCTGAAACACATTAAGCCCATAATGCCGCAATGAGTCACTGCTCTGCCCAATCACAAAACAGCAAGTAATGATATTACACTCTTACACAAAAACAAAAGACTCAATTTCACAAAAAAATAAGGGCAATTTTTAGAATTTTAGAATAATTTGGGATCAAAGGGAAGAAATAATCCAAGGGAAATGAAATACCAACCTTCTGCAGAACAGTCAAATACAATATGATCACATCTTCATTCTGGATCAAAAAGACAGGAAGGAAATTATATTAAAGAGCACAACCCAGGAACTCAATCACAGAGCCAAAGACCTCCCAACATTCAGCATTGATGAAGACAATAATAAAGAAAAGACCAGCTCGGCATTTTAATATAGAAGAAACCTGCAGCTAAAGAAACAAGCAAAAAAACTCACGTGTATAAGAGGGTTCCCTTTACTTTCAAACTTTCCATCAACAAGCATATCAAGCAATGCATTTAAAAGTCCTTCACTTGGACGCCATTGGCAAAAACCCAACAGCAAATTTTGTAATGTTTGATAACCCTTGCCAACAAGAGCTCTAAATGCAGCCTGCAGAAAGAAATTATCAGCTCAAAAAAAAAGTACTATGCCTGGATATTAACGTGGTGCATCAAAGTAAGAGGAAAAAGAGAGAAATTTGCCATATAAGATTAACAATGATAAGAAGAGATGCAAAACATCTAATTAATTACAGATAAGCTTGATTTCAGCACTATAAGAACCTCATCTACGCCCGTTACTAGAAAGATCTAAAAACAATTGAAAACACCAAAGATGCCCGGTGAACAGGACTTCAGATTTTTACATTTCAAATTCAACTCAACACGGTAAAACTGGTTGATATTGCGATCATCATCATGTACAGCGACATATCAACAACCTCAATACAAAAAAATGGATGTAGATATAATTTATATCAAAAGGTGAAAATTATATTTCTAATCAGAGGAATGTAACATAAAGCAGCACGTAATTGCATTTAATCCTAAGCAAAAATTACCAACGAGAATTGCAATGAAAAAGGAAATTTTTAAATCAACAGACAAATCCAAAAATCTACGCAAATTTCTTCATTACCCTTAGCCCATAACAATTTCAAGACTAGTGCTGAAGCATGGCAAAATCATTCAAACAGAAAGAAAATTTTTAACACCATAAATTTGTTTCAAATTTTCTTTGGAATTTTAAATATGAGGAAAAAGAATAAAAATGATATCCTTAATTTAAACTCAAACAGTTATTATCCTTGAAAAGATTATCAGATAAATAAAACATTCAATTGATCCAGCAATAATGACAAGCAAACAAAAAGAGAGAGAGTATACCTTCGAGGCATCATTACTTGCTAGCAGACAGGTAAGTGTTTGAAGAACATTTAAAACCAGTTTTTCTCCATTTGCCTCATCAAAATTACCATTTAGCAAAGAGACGACATGCAAAAAGCACTCTCCATCACGAAACAAAGTCTGATAATACTGAAGGAATAAACATTCAGTTAGATGTAATATCAAAACCACCAAAGGGCCATCTGTCAAATAGACACATGCCCAAAAAACTATTTAAATGGCTCAACTAAGAAAAAGAATTAAATGACAATAGGACACTATACCAATCGATCACTGGAGACCATTTCTCTCATTCCAACTAATAGATCAATAGAAAACTCAACAAAACTTCTCCCCCATTCCTTTATATGAGTGAATGTTTCTAAATACTTTGAACACAATTGCAACTTTGCCGTTTGATCTTCCTCAGACAATGGCACAATCTAAAAAAAGGAAAAAAGAGAGGATTTGTGTTCAGAAAAGCGTGTTAACAATAAAAAGACTACATAGCAAACACAAACTTGTGATAAAAAGATACCTTCATGAGGTCAAGAATGTACTTTTGCACATTATTTCTGAAACCTTCCTCCCAAAATAAATCAAACAAGCTGTCAATACACGTGGAATTACGCAAAACCAAACTTCTTTCATCGTCTGCTATTGAGCAAAACTCCATAAAGAGCTCCATACACATTTCTACACATTGATGCCAACCCTGGCCCGTCTCACATGAATCAGATCTCAGATAACCATAAATAGGACTTAAATTCCCCGACCTTTTAGATTCTTGGGCCTGAACGCAAGCAACTTTAAGCACTCGGGGAACTGCATCCAGTGCTTTAAATGAAGCAATAGTTTTCTCGGCTGAAAGCTGCAATATGTGATGCAGACTCTTTGCAAGAAGACTAGCAATCTCAGGATTACAAGCAGATTGTTCAAGAGCATCTAATAGGGCAGAACATTCAGGCTGCCAAAGAAAGAGATGTTAATGGGAAGAGAGAGTGCAGTTTCCTTGTTTGAGAGAAAAGAAAATTGTTCTAATAAAAGCAAAGAAATGCATGTACAGAGTAACTTTCTTTGTTCAGAGGAAAAATGCGCGCGCGCACAACAGAGACTTTGACTAATAATCCAACACTCACAGGGAACTTTTTACACACAAGACCAGCAAACCGAAACCACAAGCTTATTACCTTAATATATGTTATGCAAACAAATAATGTGTAGAACAGAACTACCTCAAATCTTTGCACCTCGCAGTGACATATTTCTCCAATTTGCTTTTCGACTTTACACTGCACATGTTATCTATTCTTAAACAACTCAAAGAATCCCCCCTCTTTTTGTTGACGCAGAATTTCCCCACGTCTATTGCATATTACCAAGTTCAAAACTACGAAATACAAACTACTGTCAAACCCTACAACATTTAGTAGTGAGGAAACTTGTTGTATAGGTAGCAACTAGTTTCGATAGACTGAGGATTGTTCAAATTAGAAATTGAAAATGCATAAACCAAATAAGAGCATACAAACCGCAAAATTTTTGTGCAGAGCTAAGATGCAATAGATATTAGAAAACAAAATGTGTAGCAATATTTGGCTTGAGACATTTCATTCAACACAATGTTAGATAACAAGACAAACATCCTTGAACAAATTCTTGATATAACAACTTCAATGGTCCAGGCTTCTAGAAAAGCCCAAATAACAAAACAACATTTTGTTCTGGGACAAACTAACATCAATATTTTTTACTTGCTTTTCACCTCAACCAGTATCCCTTAATATATTTTTTTATTTTTTTATTTTATAGGAAACACCCCGTATCAATTAATATATAAATAAATAGAACTGTGTCTGCAACCCCACTTTTGACTCTCATCTTTTTACTACAAGAACAACTTGTTAAAGCACCGTATGTTTGTTTTGCAGACTAATATCCCGCATTTGTCCCATGAGCATAAGATGGATTATCAGCAGAATGAATGCTTAATAAAGGATATCAAGAAAATGAAACAAGTACCTACCAAGTTATGCACATTCCCAATAGAAGTTGCAGCAAATTCCACAAACGAAATTACATCCATCTGGAGAACTTCAACCCCATTAGATCTGATGTGACTGTAAGTGCTATTTGAGGGAGCATACCCCTCGTCAAATGAGCAACGGTCTTCAGAAAATACCTCTAAAGCTGGTCCAAAATAGAAAAAATTCTCGGAGAAGATAAGGTCCCACATGCCCTGTTCCCGTAATACATTAAGTGACACTGGTGACAAAACAAGAACTTTCCTAAATGCATAAAGAACACAATGCTGCATAGTAGCAACAAAGACCCTGCAGAAAATTATGGGAAAATAAAACAGAAAAAAATAATCAGAGAGAAAGGGGAATCAAGAGAAACAAGCAAACAGAATACGCAGCTTGAATGAATCAAATTGAAAGTGCCATTTATTCCTCAACAAAAAACTCAAACTTTTACCTTAGGTGGCTTGGCAACTCATTTTCATTTGAACAAGCCTTGATGCAAGGGAACACTGTAAGAAGAACCCTCATGACCCATTTTAGAGAAAGTTCACCATATACTGAAGAAACTGGTATGGCAACTCTACTTGTGGCTACTTGGCCTTGATCAGATTTAAAATCTTCTGGAGTAAGGAGGAAAGTGCAAAGGACTCTGCTTAACTTGACAACATAATCACTCCAAAGCTGAGAACAAGAAGCATTATCTGATAGAGGAACAGTAGGCTCTGTTATGCGCCTTTTCACATTTTTCAAGTCAAAGACAGACACCTGAAAATCATCTTGCACATCCAAGTTCTTTCTCTGTTGCTTGTACTCTTGGAGCATGAAAGCAGGTGAACAGAAACTATTAGCAAATTTATGAACTCTTCCATTTTCACATAGAAACTGCAAGTTGTTCACATTCCCAAATCTAAATACTTGTCAAGGACATCACCAATTGTTAGCACATTATTGAGAACATAAATGATAAGTATAGGCCAAAGATTAAGACCCGATTGGTTAAAAGAGAGCTTTTTAATACTTAGATGATCAAAGCCAAGGCATTGTTTGATATTATGGTTGGGTAGCAAAAGTTATGGCACCAAAGCATTTGGCAAATACTTGCTATTGTGGTTTGGAAGGTAAGTTGAATTTATCCCATACTTGTCTAATGAAAAACCTATAATACATTTACTATTTTTATCGAAATTATTATTTAAAAGTCATACTTACCACACACTATTAACTTTTATTTCATAACTACAATTATTTCACAACAGTTGTAACTTTTAAGCCACAGTACCTCCATACCAAATGGCCCAAATAGGTATTGTCCAGCCCTTGCGTTGCACTACTAGGGCGTCCAAAATCAAAGACGAAATTCATTAATTGGCAGCTGAACTTCAGGAAAAGAACAAATGCATGCAAGTATGCACTAATTCAACAGGAACTTAAAAGATCCAAATTCCTTACGCGAGTTTCACTCATGAAATGAATGCTTGTGACTCTAACAAGAATGCAGGTTTTTTAACTTCAGAAGAATGCAAAACAAAGGATACACAGCCTCCCTAAGAACTTCCAGAGATAGAACATGGAGCTGCAATAGTCGCAGCAAGGGATTCTCACTTCTGCATAATATTTAAACCACTATATTAGAAAAAGAAAAAGAAAAAAATCATAACAGCGGCTTCAAATAGAAGAAAAATATATAAGCACAACCATTAGAATGTCAGATTCTCAAATGGAGTAAGAATAAATAACAAAAACTTAAAGAAGTCAACACCCAACAGCTTGCTGTGAGCAATTCATAGAATCATAAGCTGTGCGTTAAATTATCCATAGTGTGTTTTCACATTAAACGGAATCAAGACATGTAGCTGGTGGTATAGAAAAATACAATTGAATTCACAAGACCAGTTGCCACACATTCATACAAACCACTGTAATGGATAGCCAGAAAAATTCATATTACTAATCTGATTATATTCATCAATAATCCTTCAATGTTTGGAATCAGTCTAGAAAATATCAATGATGTGAACTGTAAGATGCAAGTTCTGAAACATGAGTTCTCTCTCTCTCTCTCTCGCTTCATGTGTGTGTGTGTGTGTGTGTGTGTGTGTTTGTGTACATGAGCACGTGTGAACCTTTTAACATCAATATGAGCCTCATTTTTCAAAAGAAGCACGTTAGTGTATGGAAGTCCAAGTCCATCCAATAGAACTTCAAGGCCACCGATGCTTTTAAAATGATTTTGACCCCTTGGATTATCAGACAACACCAACCGAAGGGTTCTCAAAGTCAAGCACTGAACTGATGTATCTTTCCACTGTTCTTTCATACTTAACCTTCTGATGACTCGCAAGAGCTCTGCATAACAAAAATGTTTCATTAAATGGATTGATAATTTTTTTTTTTGGAAAATAAATGAATTGATATGTTAATATCCCATTAATAATGATAAATAACGTCAGTTAACATGCAAAACACTTCATTTACTGAATATGCTCTTTTAGTTCAATTTTAGTATTAAGAAATTATGTACAAAGATGTCAGCAATCATTCTAAGGTCTGCTGGTGAAAAATAAAATCAAGATCCTTTGGACTTGAATGCCATCTTAAATTCTAGCAAGGGAGAAGCACATTTGAAGCTGCACTTTAGTCACAGTCAGTTTCTGGTCCAAAATTCAAGTCGTTGTCCAATGGGAAATGCAAATTGAGCCACGAATCATATATGTGGTGATAATAATTGAATATCTTCAATCATCCTTTGCATTCCCCAGATCAATTGTCAGCAAAAACTAGTCACGTTCAACGCAACACTAACTGCATAAAGAATATTCAATGAACTGAAATAAATCAAAGATGAATTGAATGATCAAGCAACTGGTGATATGCCTAGGTAATGAGCAATCCAATCAGATGTGATGCAGCTTTTCTCATTCTGCATGTATTAACTAGTCAAAACGTGGAGAAGCAAACCAAATTGCCTACCTTACCTACTAACCAATTAACTCCACCAGCTTCCATCACTGAAACAACTGCTTTCTTATGCCAATTCAGCCTTGTTTCGCAAAAGGGAGCCTTCAAGCTACTAGATGAATCAGTTTGAGAAGCACCATCCATTTGAACAGAAAATTCTGTGGTATTACTGTACAACAGATAATTCTCATTTACTTTTGGGCTTAAATCAATAAAGCTACACATTATTGACACCACATATACAAGTATTTGTTGCAACAATCCAGTCCTCTCCGTTGTAAAATTAGAAAAACTTTCATCAACAGAGACTGCACCAGCTATAGTCTTGAGTTGAATAACTACTCCTGAAATAAAAGAAAAATGAAAAAGAATTAGAAAATAATAATCGAGAATGCAGAACTGGACTATGCATCCACAGATTTCTAACCTACAAATACCTATATGGAAGAAACAGAAATTATAAAATCAGAAATCAAAGAAAAATCATTCATATATGGAGATTAATTGCAAAACTCTAAAATCCTTGAGTCACTAACTCGAAATACCTACTCCTGAAATAAAAGAAAAAAGGAAAAAGATTAGAAAATAATAATGGAGAATGCAGAACTGGACTATGCATCCACAGATTTCTAACCTACTAATTCCTATATGGAAGAAACAGAAATTACAAAATTGTCGAATCCAAATTCGGGGAGAAATCATTCATATATAGAGATCAATCACAAAACTTTAAAATCATTGAGCCACTGAGTCAAAATAATTCTTAAACTTAATGGATGATAATCATCAACTAGTTTGCCATTTAAATCTCAAAATTGACTAAAACCTGAGAAAAATTGAGGCCCCTTCTCAAACTTCAATGTAACAAGATATTCGGATGTCAGATATTAAAATAATGAAAGCTCCCAAATCTAATCACAGGTGAAAGTAAATGTTTCACCAATGATGCAAACTAATGCAACTTAGAAGCACCAACGTCCCCAGGGAAAAAAGATTATTTTAAAAAAGGGTCAACCTTTCATTAATGCTGTAAGCTTCTGAATTCCACCATAGTAGCCAAAAACTCTGCAATTATGCATTGAACGAGTAACAACTTTCAGAGCATCCAAGACAAAAAAAGCTTCCGAAGAGGAGCTCAAGCCTGTGGAAGACTCTGATAAGCTCATTGTTGACCGCACCACGTTGGTGTTTACTGCAATAATAATGAATAAAAAATGAAAAAAAATAGCAGATACAATAATGCAGAACTTAAAAAACAAAGCTAGCATTAGTCAAAAAGGGAAACATGATCATAAGGAAGGACTAAATACTAAATCCCCAAACTTATACGGGAAGGCGTCCCCTATTCAACGTTCAGAGTGAGATACCAGCGACTAGAAATAACCTAATTCTAGGTAACTCAGAAAAGCAAATTCTACTTTAAAAACATTATATATATCAATAATAAATATATCAACTCAATGCATTAGAAATTTCCTTTTCCATCCAACCATGAGACAACAAAAGATGTTGATGCGGTGAGTAGCTTTGGTTTCAAGTAAACTGTCTAGTATTCTCTGGTTGGATATTTTCATTTCAAGGAAAAAATTGTAAACCATGAAACTGACCCATCAGGTTCTTTGTAGCTAAAAGGACAAAACTTTCATCCATTATTTATTGGGAATGAGCCAAAAAAAAAATTTAACTTCAACTGGCAAATGGGCCATTGACCTATCAGGTTCCTAGTAGCTAAAACGGACAAAATTTTCATCAATTTGCTTACTGGAAATAAGCGAAAAACCAGTAACTTCAAATACCAAATGGGCACTGACATCAAAGAGGAGAATAGCTAATTTAGCCGGTAAGAACTCTTAGTAGGTAAAGGAGGACTTGAGATTGAATCTCACTCACACCAAGATTAGGCAATTGGTTTAAAATTTGGGTTGTTGGGATAAGGGTGAAGAAATAGCCAACTGTCTTCTCAGTAATAAAGAAGAGTTCTTAGCACAGCAACCAAATAACATAAGCATTTTATCAACAGAGTAGACTATCTAAACCAATCTACTGCACAACAGAAAAAAATTCAACATACCCTCAGTGACATAGGTAGTTAAAAGTGTAACCTCTTCAATTAACAAAATAATAATTTCAGCAGGGTGACCAGCAAAGCAGCCAACAACAATATCATCGAAATGTGGCAAATACTCTATAGATCGGATAGTCGTTGAAGAAGCCTCCGGCAACAGACCACCATTGACTGGCTCCCAATTTTTGAATACTATAAGAAATTGCTTCAGAAAAACATGAAACAACTTTCTCTTTTCCACCTAATTACAAACAAATACCTAACATTAGTAAGAACGTAACAACACATTAGTAAGAACGTAACAACACACACACACACAGTGTGTGTGTGTGTGTGTGTGTGTGTGTGTGTGTCTCAAACCTCTGTGATGAAGAATTAGGAAATGTTAAGGTTCTAGAATGCAGTTATTTTATTTTTCTCAAACACAAACCTCTAGGGATATTTGTTTCTTGTTTCATCTTTAACTATTTAATATGGTGACTATGCATTATGCTTCCTAACTGATTACCTTATCTGATCATTTCTTCCGAGGAACCACCAAAACAGGACATATAAAGCTACAAAATTTTAAAATAAGCTGTAGGAAAAAAAACATAGACCATAAAATTTACTGGCATACCTTATCGGTGGTGCTCTCATATCTCTCCCAAAGTGTATTTAGAACAGCCTCATCACCTTCTTCACTGCAAAGTAAAGGAACAAAAGTACAAAAGATCGTATAATGTGTTGTCAGGAAGAAAGGAGTTTTTGAACAAAGCCTAAACTAAAGTTACTTGGTCCCTCAGCACCCAATGCTGGTGTACCAGAACTTATGTCTTATTAGCAAAAGAAGATCAGCAAGGTTCTCAAAAATTAATCATTAATGACCCTATATCTATAATGATGACAAATGACAATGTCATTCATTTGCAAGCACAACAATTAAACACAACCAGACACTAATAAGTTCTTTAACATGGCAATAGACCATCTGAGAACAAAACAAGAAAATAAAAGAAAGGAAAAGTTTCAGTCAAAAAATATCCATGCAATTAAACTTTTCTTTCAGGTAAGAAACAAAGAAAAACTCATTAGTTATTGCACAAGAAAGAAGGCCCCTTCAATTCACTTTCCTATACTAAAATATAGTCAACGTTGGTCTTCTTCCCATAATATAATGTGAGACACCTTTCCAAATCACTGAGCGCATTATCAAATTCAAACCAAAACATTATTGTCCTTCTACACACTAAGCGGTCTACAAGTCACTTTTTTAATACCTTCCGCTCTAGCCATTGTATTTTTCTTTTTTTTAAAATAAATCCATTTCACTAAGCTAATTTTAATTTTTTTTAGGCAACAAAGTAGACTGCATCTAGCACACAATTCAAAAGTTACTTTCATAACCCGACAGGAATCTCTGATCCGAAATAAGGGATGTCTCTGTTAGGTCTTTTCACTTCGGAGCTGGCCTGTAATGGACCTAATTACCTTGCTTGTGGATCAGCTGCAGAGCTAACCCTTGTTCTATTAATTTGGCTGTAGCTACCAAGACAACTTCTTTATGCCCATCAAAATAGTACAAGTAAGAAATATTTAAGGTGCTTTATTAATTCTACCTCATCAACTCCCACTCAACTAGTGAATAAACAAAAGAAGAATACAGAATATTCTTAACCAGATGCAAGTACCTAAAGCATATCTTTTGAGACGGAGGCGAGAACTTCTCATATTGTACCCCAAAGGAGGAGTCTCTACTGGAACCACTGGAGGTTCTCCGAATGAGGTCAGCAACACCCTTGACAATGTTCATGCTTCCGGCTAACTTATCGAGCTACCGTGACTTCATAATCCGATAATTTTGATACAAATTTGCACCTGTTTTCATCACTCTAATCACCTACTTTCATCACATATAAAACACAGTCAATAATCAACATACTTCCAAACAATCATACTTAAGGACAATGAAGAAAAATAGAATAAAACTATTATTAAAAGAAACAACATAGCAAATATAAAGTAACTTTTACGACTGAAATATATGCTCCCAAATATAAAATTTTACATATACAAATATACAGCAAGAAACTTCAGATGATCAAATGGGAGACAATACCCTAGATATTAAAGAGTCAAAACAATGATAAAACGCGTCGTTTCAAACGCGATTATGCGATTGAAGACAGAATCTTGAAATAAAAAATCAAAAATAATACGATAAATATTAAATAACTAAGCACTTGAGGTAACCAAAAATCACTGCAAGTTATCGTTGATAAAATGAATTGAGAATTGAAATGGCTGCTACCTGATCAGATGACGTGGCATTAATACTCTTCTTCAATTTAAGGGTTTATGATGTCAGAGATCTGAGTTTGAATCTTTTGTTTCTTGCTTCTTTCTCCTGCTTTAAGGGAGCTTCGTCTTCAATGGCTTTAGTGAGAAATGAAAGAGAAAAATACCATACGTGAAAAGAAAGGAACAAGAAGATGGACGATTTATAATGTAAAAATTGACCTTTAGCGTTCTTTTATTTTCAAGATTGCCCCTCGAGCTGAAGTTGGTCTTGTCGGTGACTCAGTTTTTTTTTTTTTCCTTTCTTTCTCTAATTTGTAAAAGTGCAAAGAAAATAAGAAATGTTTCACTCGAATAAAATCAATTTACCGCTCTTTTTAGCAAACGATGCACCGCATTTTTTTTTTTAACGAACACTTACGCTGCTTAATAACGTGCAAGAAAAATGCGAAAGTAGATGGTTTATCTTGCGAGAAAAAGTTAATTGTTCGTGATTAGTAAAATTAAGAGATAAAAATTGGGCCACGTAATTAATTAAGAGATTAAGATTGGGGTTAGCAAAATTTTGGACTCCAGCTGGCCCGATAAAGCCCGAGCCTGACCCGACCATATGTTTTGTCAGGTTGGGTTGGACCCGGTTCAATACATACATTTTTTGGGCGAGGCTTAATAACTTGAATGTCGGGCTTTACAGTTTTATAATTTTTTTTATTATATTTTATAAATTTATAATATATAAATTTTTGTTTTTATTTGATTACTTTTAAATTTAGGTTAAAATTATTTAAAATTTTAAATATATATTATAGGTGAGTTAAATAAATATTAAAATATATCATTTATTGAACTTTTAAACTAAGTTCAGACTTTTAAGTAAGTCTAAATCTAATCTAAAAATGTTTAAAATATAGTTGAATCAAACAAATCTTAACTCGAAACACCCAAATTCAAAGAGAGTGGACCTTTTTTGTCCTCCCAAATAAAAATGTCATGCAAAAATCATTAGGCTTGGAGAATAACTAATTTCTAAAGCTTGATTACTTTTACATTGTATATATTTATGAGTCATCGATATAAGCTATAATAAAAATGGACTAGAATCGAAAAGGAATGAAATCAAAATTGGGAATCGAAATCAGTATGTTATCTTGTTATTGATATATTTACTTTATTTTAGAATCGGAATGCATTGTTATAAGTTACTAAACTAACCTTAATTGATATCATTATTATGTTGATAATAGCAATTACTATTATACTTATTAATCATTTTAATTATAAAAATAAAATAATGAAATAATAGTTGTTTTTGTTATTATTACTATTATTATTATTATTACAATAATAAAATAGTAATAATTAGTTTGGTAATAGTAACTGTTATTATTGTCGTCGTCGTCGTCATTATTAAATGAGATAAAATTGAATTTTTAATTTTCACTAAGAGTATAAATATTAATTCACTTCTCATTCCTTATTCTTCATTCATATTCCCAAAATATTCTCAAATTTGTGGGGTTCACTCAAATTTCATTTACATTCTCAATTAGTAAACACATTATTAATCAAATGGTGAGGATATTTCCACCCATTATTTGTGTAAATCTACCCCATTTCTAAGGAGTATTTATAATAAATACACATTATTTTTTATAAATACAAATCAGTAAAAATATATTTATAATCAATCAATTAAATCATTCTTATGTTTTTTTACTTAATTTTTTTTACTACGAAAACTGCTTCAATATGAGTTTTATTTAATTATGTAATCTTTATGGCATAAAATTACCCAAGTAACCCAACCTATAGAATAATGTGTTCTTCCATTTAATACTTTAGGTACTTAATTTTGTGACTTATTATCTAACTTTTTAAATAAAGTCTAATAATTTTTAATATTTTACATATAAATGACATAAATTTGATAGCCTAATAATTTACATGAGTATTGACTCATAAAGACAATATGTTAATTAAAGGTTAATAATCATACTAATAAAGTAGAATTGACCATTTAAAAATAATAAATTTTGTATAAAATAAAAAATATTAAAGTTAAAATAAATTTTTTGTACTTTTACATTTTAAAGATAAAATAATCAATTTAAATTTAGGTTGAAGTATCGTAGTAATCAAATATAACCAAAAAAAAATCTAACTCACAAAAAATAAATTAAGAATTTAAGAAAGATTTAATTGATTATTTTTTCAGAATTCTTCTTTATTTAAAATTTTTAAAAGTAATGTGAATTTTTTATAATTATTTTCTAAAAATGGGGTGGATTTACAGAATTTGTGGGGTGGAAATATCACCACCCTTAATCAAATTAGAAAAATAACATCAAGTCCTTAATGTCTTATAATATTGCAAATAAGGATATATTTTTATCTTTTATGCAAGTTGCAGTTAGATTGCATTGAAATTTGTTATACCACTCAAACCTTAGAAACAAATAAATCCCTAATTAAGAAAATCTTTTTAATATGATCTCATTTCAGTTATAATTAATAAAATAATATGATATACTTTCCAAAAACTAGGATATAAAGCTCTTATCTCAAATCACGTATCTATTTTTTCTTAACAATATATTATACTTACAAAGTTGTGCTAATAACATGATTTCCATTAACAACCGTTGAAGATTAAATGATAGTTGTTTTTAAATAATAGAACATTATCAATATTGTATAAGGTTTTAGTTTGTACTTTTCAACTTGAACATTACATTAAAACTATAAACAATTATTATTCCTAATTTTTATGAATATCATAAAGACATACCCAATTAATAACGTACAGTATCTTCAATTAAGTACCTACTTAATCTAATAGAGAAAATAAAATTTGCAGTATCAACATTTTTTTAAAGAGAGTAGTAATAACATTAATTTTTTTAAAAAATGAAATCGATTTTCACATGCAAAAGTTGATTGCGCAAATTGGGTTTGTATTTGTCAGAGTTGCTTCACAATTTATCCATTCAGTAGAGCTTTTAATACCCCTTTTAAATTTTACTTCTAAAATACCCCCAATTTTATTTGTTAAAATCAAACCCATATTGCATTAAAATTAACCATCTTCCAAGAATTTTCACTAAAAAAATAGTTATTTAAGTGTTTATTTATAAAATACATACAAATGTTAAAATCTTAAATTATTTTATTATTATGCAATTTATATCACCACAAATCTAACTTATCTAAGTTCTGGTAATTTTCTCAAAAAAAAAAAGATTAACTAAAACTTAAAATACAAATACAAATTATAAAATGGGAGTGTAACAATTTTTTTAAAATAATAACTTATATAAGTATTTAATTAAATTCTTATTCAAAATAAAAAATAAATTAATTTATCTTTAGTTATTTAAGTAAATTCAATTAAGAATGGATTTTGTGAGGAATTTTAAGGAATGTCAAAAGGCTTTCTCTCGTCGCTATAGAAGCAAAGCCCACTAATTTGCTGGAATTGCAACGACATCGTTTTCTGTGAAATAGATTGCAGGCCCAAGTCAAAGTGTCCAATTCCTGAGGATTCAATCTCCCTTCCACCGTTCCACGTATATATTTATTAATCCGACTAAAAGTGATTTCACCGTTACTTTTTTTTTTTTAAATCAATATTTATCAAGTGTACCTTTTTATTTTTTTATTTTTTGTTTGGAACCAAAGTGTACTATCATTCTTAGTACTACAACAAGATATTTTAAGGGCAATTCTTTGAAAGAAAAGTGCATGGGTGAGTTGATTTCTGAAAAGAAATTCCTATTGAATTCGTTCTGAAGCGTCAGCTAGAATCTTCTTCCTGCTAATTAAAGTATATAATTATTCCACTAACAAGATTGATTACTGCTTCAGGATACATGTATATGACTCCCAAAAAAGTTCATTTGTGCCGACCAATGATCCACATGGCCAGTGAAATTTTGAATAGATGCATTTTTTTTAACGGCATAGTTAATTATTTGTTCTTCTAGTTTGTAGAGCACTTAATGCAAAATAAAAAATACATAGATACAACTTGTATTTTAGAATCTGAAATCCATTGCTAAACTTCATGATTTATTCAAGAGTTGCAAAATACACATTATCAACGTTATGCTTTTCAGGAACCCAAGTAAATTAAATATTTAATGCGATTAATTGAAGTTTAAAATAATTTTTTTGAGAGCTAATTGATTCAACTCGTAAAATTTTTGTAGTGGTACCTTTAAGGTTTGAATACTTTTCAAATGAGGGAGGACAAAATTTAGATCCTATTGCATAAGCACAAATTATTTATTTTATGCCATTATTTCAAATCTAGCAAATTCTTGTTTGTATTCGTTAAAGGGTATACTCTCTAATCGAAATGAACATTGAGTTTGTTTTAAAAGAACATCTCCTTACCATTATCTAGTCATTGCAATAAGAAATCTATAAGCATCGACCTTAATCTACATCGACTCAACCTAATCAAATCGGAAAAGATCTGCTCCAAGCAAATGTTGAGTAAATGGAGGATGCTGGTTTTGAGGGTTAATTGTCTTTGAGATCACAATTCACAAGGCAACCAAAAGAAATTAGTTGTAAAAGCAGTACCAATGAGGAGGCTTGTGGTTGGGAGAAGCTCACAAATTACAGCTCTAGCTACCTCAATTTGGAAATGCAACTTGCATTTAGAATAATATCACACATAATGGTGCCCTATCAAATTTCTCAACCAGTTAAGTAACCATTGTTGGTTTTGATTTACTAATAATAATAGTCAACTATGATATCATGTGTCCCCATGGTGGATTTGAATTGAATGGATTAATGGACTTCACCATCTGCTTCCTACTTTTAAAATTCATTAACACAAGCATTCTCTTGCTCATTGGTCTGTCTATTTAGAATAACCCAATTGGGCCATAAAAAATAAAAAATAAAAATAAACGAGGAAATAATCAAAGAAGCCCATTTAATTCAAGAATCACTATTTGGTTATAACTGCTGTTGCCATTTAACTGATGAGGGAAAACGTATATTTGTATTAGTTTTTTTTTTATAAGTATACCTGTATTAGTTGAAACAACTAACAAGCTTACCTTATTTTATGAAAAGAATTGAATGATGTTATTTTTAGTAAATTTGAATAATTAAAGCAATGAAAGGATACCCCCAAAGGCGCAGCCGAGTTGGTTGGCAATGCAATCGGTCGTCTCTCACTTGTGTGGACTCGAAATCGAGCCTTCGGGGTGGAGAGGGAAGTAAAAATTGATCTTACCCACCCCCATTTCCTTTTAAAAAAAAAAAGCAATGAAAGGGGAAAAAATGACATATACTTGTATTAACTGAATAGGTAGTAAGAATTTCTTTATAGGAAGAAAAAATGGTACAAATATGCGAGCAAGGAAAAAGAGAAAGTGTTTTTTTTTAGTATGCTGCATTGACGTATGCTTGTTTATAACAAAAATAGTTGTGTGCCAAAACATAAATATATTTGGTAGTGATAAATGAACAAGATTATATTACTCTATATAGTGATTGGTTTTTTGGATTGAATATTTAAATTCTCGCCAGAGTAAGTAGAACAAGATCCAATACTCAATAGCCAATTAGGTCAATGTCGCCCTTCCATCGTAAAGAACTTCAATCGAGAGATATTATTGAGTTGAGTTATCCCGTATTAGTAAAAAAGGTTATATGGACTAATGTATACAATAGATCACTTCACGTAAAAAACTAAGCTATTGGATTGGATGTTGAATGTTGAATGTTGTATATCGCCCCAATGATATTCTTGATTTATATGCATTTCTTCAAGGCTCATACCAATTAAAACAAATATCATATATTCCTCACTTAAATTATGTACGATTTCACACGGTTGACACGTTTTTTAATTAAAAAGGTTATAGAAACTTCTAATATTGATATTATATTCAAATATTTATTGAGGCGAGATTTTTATTATATTTATTCCATTATAACACAGCGTCGATGCTGGGATTGGGGACTTAAACCTCATATTACTTAATATGAACTTTATGCCTTTGATCTTGCATTTCTAAGTAAACACATGCATAAGGTAGGAATTCGAGATTTACTTTGATTGGCCATGAATCTAAGCTTTCAAATTTGTTGTGGAGCTTCCACTTACTGCCTCTGATTCGATCCAAGCTACTGCAAATTGCTTCCTTCACCTCAGCTCAAGATTTGAGCTTTTGCGCAATCATTACACACGCGCGCGCAATTGAGAGAGAGGGAGAGGTGAACTACACTCTTGCCTCAGTTCTATGAACGCATATACTTCCAATGTGCTACAATCACTTAAGTATTGTAGTTGAGACCTAAGTGTTAAGACTGCTTATGTGTGCTTATATGTTAGTACAAAATTGTCATCTCAAAATTGTCATATCATTATGAGCTAAAATAACACAATTAAAAGTTATACTTTTTCATAATATATTATTATATGGGGTGTGGTAAAATTAGACTTAATAACACAATATTTGGCACTTGTGGTATTGGCAAAATCAATTCCAGTTTAATCAATCCTCTATTGATCATGTGAGCATGATTAAAGATATTACTATAAGGGCTGAAGAAATTCACCACCTTAGGAATTCCATTCTGAAAAAGGAAGCCAACAAAGTGAAAAGGTGGATAGCCTGGTTTCCACCGGTCTAGCCTTGGTGCAAACTCAACACTGACGGTGCTTGTAAAATCATGGGTATTTCTAGTGTTGGTGGGCTCCTTCGCGATCATAAATGGCAGACGGATTGTTGGACTTGGAATGAACATTGGATCTTGCTCCGTTAATGCCGTCCAGCTTTGGGATTTGTATCAATGGCTGATCATGGCTTGGATTCATGGTGTTCGTTGGTTGATAGTTGAGATTGATATAGCTTGTGTGTTAAGCAGCTGGTGAAAAATCCAGTGGTAATAGTAAATGAGTTGAATCCACTGGTTTTTTTCAGCTTATCACTTGTGACTGAAATATCACCATTACTCATATTTAGGAAAAAATCAATTTTACTACTGATTTTCTTGTCAGTTATGCAACCTCTCTTCCCTTAGGTCTTTATATTTTTCAGAATCCACCGGCTAATGTTTCTCAAATAATTTATCATTATATGTATGGGGTTGTCTATCTCTCCTTATCTCTTTTTCAAGAGCCTATTTGTATAAAAAAAAAGAAATAAATCTATTAAAATTATTCATTAATATTTGACACTAATTACGTATTAATCCGATAAAATATAAAACAATTAAAATAATTTATATTAGTCCACGATACGTAAATTCGACACATATCTCAAAAGGCAAAACAAATAATGAATCAAACCATTCCACTAGGCTTCGACACAAATTTTAATACTCAAAACTAACATTAACGAAAACAACAAAAAAAAAAATTGGAAAATTTGATAAATAATGAAATCGTTGATGGGTGGGATAAGATTGCTCACGTGCAAAAGGGTGAAAAAGTCAGCGATGTGGTTAGGACCGTGACCTTCCACATTAATTTAGGCACTGAGCGGTGACGAGGTCCTCCTTCTTGGGCGGTTCATTTTCACATTTGCAAATGCAAATAAAACCATATTCCGAACACGAGTGAGCCGTCCTTTAGTCTTTCTGTTATTATAAAGTTTTAGAATGTGCACACAGCAGTCTGCACATAGTAGATAATAATAATAATAATAATGAAGATGGGGATCAATTGAGATGACTTGCTTATGAGTAGGACGGTGTTGAAACTTGAAAAGGTCAAGTGGGGTGAATTAAAGAATTTTTTTAAATGGATAAATTTTGGATTTCTCTCCCGGAGATCGTTTGTATTTAATTTTTTTTTTTTATATTTTAAAATTTGAAATTATCTTTTTTTTTTCTCATTTAAAAGATAAGAAAAAAATGGGGTGAGTTAATATAAATTTTTATAACTTTTTAATAAAATAAGGATAAATTAAGGTCTTCAAAATTAAAGGAGTTATTTGAAGATAATTAATTTACAAAGGATTAATCTAAAACTAACCTTTTTTAAATTAGCAAAGTAGCAAACTTCATGAAACAAATGTCCCACGTAGTTTCTTTCCCTTCGGCTTAAATATCATCACTACCAACAGAGAATATACCAGAGAATATACTGAGCTTTCATTTTCATAATTTTTAAATTATTTCCTCATCAATTGATTTTCTTCTAATTATCTCTATTAATTTTCAAAAACCTCAAGTTACTTTTTTTTTATTTGGGCAAAAGATGAGGGGAAAATAGGAGTGGTTGATGATTTTTTTTTCCTTTACAAAAATAAGGGTAAATTGAGGTTTTTAAAAAAAAAATGAAAGGTGATTTTAAGATAATTAATTCACGAGAGAACTAATCTAAAATTAACTTTTTCATATAAATGTCACAAATTCTGATTTTATTTCAACTTAAAGTTATGATGTTATGTTTTTTAAATTTAGGATAATAATAACTTAGGGTTTTTTTTTTTTTTTTACTTAATGACTTTAGTTGACTTAATTTTAATTAGCTAAATCATTAAGTCTTTTTTTTTTTAACTTAGTGAAAATTTTAAATCATTAAGTTATTAAGACAATTTAATTAGCTTTTTTTTTAATTTAAAATGCCTAAATGACATCATTAAAAAATATAATGAAGTGATAAACTATTATTATTAAATAATCTTAATCCCTAAGTAAATAAATACTAATTAGTAATATTACTGAACTCAATAACTTAGGATAATATAGTAATAAACTATTATTACTTTTATTTATTTATTTATTTTCTTCAAACTGTTATTACTTCTTCTTCTTCTTCTTTTCAAACTTAAAAAATTCTACCTAATTGACACATACAATATTTTTATGTTTAATTATATAAAATTCACTATAGTTAGCCCTTTGAGGATTCAAAATTTGATATAAATATAAACCATAAATTTTTATTCTAATAATTTGATTTTTTCCCTTTCGTTATTGTAGTCTAAACAAAGATTTCAAAATTTTGTTAGAAATTATTATTTAGGTTACTTTAACTTTATATTCATAATTTTAATGACATATTTGGTTTGAAGAAATATAAAAAGAGGAGAGGAGAGAAAAGAAGGAGATAGAGAAATAAATAAAATGAGAAAAATGAATTTTATGTCGAATCAAACAATGAAAATAAAATTAACTTTCTTTCTAATTTATTTTCTCTCCCTCTCTCTCCTTTCTTTCCCTCTCTTCTGATACCATTTCTTCTAACAAAACATAAGCTTAAATTTTTTTAATTCATATTCTCCCGCACTAACTTCATGTCCATTGTCGGTGCCCATGTCAATATTTATTAAAAAAACAGTAAGAATTTGTCATCGTCTTTTCAAACTAAATTGATTGTCAAAGTTACTTTGTGGAAGCAACAGGCAAGGAATCAATTCTTCTAACACCAATATCGAATCACATGGTTGGGAAAATACCATACTTTTTTTGAAGTATTATTTCAAAGAAATGTAGAGTGAAGTGTGTAAAATGATAAGAAAGAGAACATATTTATATTATATATAATGTCTTAATAGTAAAATTGGAGTCCCTGAATTATGTTAGGAAATACATTTTATTTTTTTAATAATGATTTCCTAAGATATTTTCCTTCCTTTGTAGGATTCTTATTTAAGGAATAATTAATTTTTCATTTAACACTTGACTTATTTAAAGAGGAATACTACTAGTATGACAAAAGGAATACTTCTCATATAAAAAATAATCACTATATATAGGAAGGTTGGATTCACTTATTTATAAAAAAATAATACAGTAATCAGTTGTCTGTAAGTAGATAATTTCTAGTGTGAGAGAAACAATAATTATATTGAGAAATTAAGTGTTTTTGAGGTTTTAAATGTGAGAAAAATAATAAAGTAATTGTAATAATTTTTTACATAGTTGATTTTTCTCATCGCCCTTAACGGTCGTGGTTTTTCTGCATTACAAAAATTTTTATGTAAATTTTTGTGTTATGTGATTAGTTTTATTTTATATCCATTTTTTTGTTTATTATTTGTTTGATATATTTTTACTTATATGATTTTAGTGGGATTAAAATTTGCTAACGAATTACACGCACATAAATTCACTATAATGTCACAATAGTAACATTGGAGTCCCTGAATTTTACTAAATACATAAAAAATAATGTAATTAAGATTTCTTCATGAGTGTCCTTGTCATGATGTCATCATATTAGAAATTCATTAATAAAATCGTGATTTAACTCGTATACCCCTAAACTATGAAGCAAGTTAATAATATAGTTGAAAAAAATAGTTTTATGTATCCTTTCAAGTGGGCAAACTCCTTTGGTTAGAGAAGAAATTTCTTTGTGAGCTTTGATTAAAGTGAGGAATCAATCAAAGCTTATTCAACTAATTAACTTTACTCCTAAGTAATTAAAAAAAAATTTTAGTCTATCAATTTGGACTTACGTTAACTTATATTAAACTAAATAACTCCGTAAAAGCATCATCGACTTAATTGATACGATTCTCTAGTGATTCTTTCAAAAGACATCTAAATATGCTCTTAAATTAAAAGCTTCGAGACTTTGAAATATGGTACCTCCTTTATTCTGGTTGAGTACTTTTGCGTATTTTATTACTCCACGAGCCACGAAATAAGAATCTAATAAAGCCACTCAGGTACTGCGAAATCTTAAAATAATAATAATAATAATAATAATAATAATAATAATAAAAAGCAAACTTGAATCTTGTCTAATAAAAGTAAAACACTGTATGATTTGCTGACTCAAACCTCAATTAGTCACAAGATAATTTATCTTGTCTCCTAAATAATAGGTCATTAGCCTCCCAATCAATTTTTACCACGTGACGCATTCTAGGCGACCTTTATTTTATTTTGATTATTGCTCGCCAAACCGTAACGGGTAAACGTGCATCCAGTGGCCATGGTATCGTCTTGGTCCTTCTAATTAAAATATCAACCAATTCTGTGTTTTTTAAAAATATTTTTATAGCACCAAATATCTAACTACAAAATAGTTACCTAGTAAGATACGTTATGCCTATTATATACATGCTTTGGTCATCCGTATGGTGGTATTAGAAGAGAATAGAGAGTTGAAACTTATCAATTTAAAAAGAATTATTAATTTTCAAAAATAAATCATAATTGCAGATGATTTTATAAGAAATAATGATTTAACTTTTTGCAATTATAAATAGTAATCACAAAACCAATTTATTCCGTTCATCAATAAATAATATTAAATTTTTAAAAAGAACAATCTTACATAAGCCAAATTAAACTTATTTATATTATCCACGCTGAACAATGCAGTATGCTATTTAAGCTCGTTCAAAAAATTATCACATTTGATCGGCGTTGTTATTTAAAATAATAGAAATTTAGGCCCCGTTAAGTATTGTCTTTTAATCAGTATTTTTTGAAAATAAAAATGAGAATAAAAATAATTTTTTGCCATTGCTGTATTTAAATTTAAATATGTATTTAGTATCATTTTTTGTATCTTATATTTTAAAATTAAATTTGGTAGTATCACTTTTTAAAAACATATTTTACTAAACAATTAGGTCATGCTTATGGCTAAAAAAATAATTGTTTAACTAATACATGCAAAAACATACCATAAATAATTTAGCATTAGTATTAATAAATTACATTGTCATTTATTTTTATGTTGTAATTTAATACAACTAATTTACGTGTTTTTCTAAAAGAAGGTTGATTGTCCATGATTGAAGGAATTTGAGTATTTCAAAATACATGTGGCGACAATTTAGAAATATCCAAGATTTTTTTATCGTATATACTAAGATTTATTTGGATAGTTCAATTATTCATTTTTTTTCTTTCTTATTTTTTTACATTAACTTATTAAAACACTACTAAATTACATAATACAAAATAAATAATATACAATAATAGAAAGTTGCACATATAATCAGCACGTTTTCACTTTTATAACTATAAATGAAAATTTGAATTATTTATTTTATAATTTATTTTTTGAATCCAATCCGCATATATTATATCTGTATTTTCAAAACGAAAAAGAAAATAAGCTTCTCAAAATGGTACCAAACAGGCCTTTAATTATGGTAGTGATTAAACTCAATCAAAATATTCATCTCTCATCTCCAACTTTTTTCTCTTTTATTGCAATAAAATTATACTTCTCTTTCATCAAACATGTTTTCACACCGCTATTGGATCAATCAAGATTAGTGTTGACAAATTATATTTCTTTAGACTATCCTTGGTGCCAAAACCTAACTTGACTATACTGATGTACATGAAAGTCCACATAGTGTTTGAACACTTAGACATCGATAAGCAAACTAAAAACAACAATTTGGTGCTTGTTGTGCCAACCAAATTATTGAAAGAAGCTTGCACAATTCTATTAACATAAAAGAGGGATTATTTATCGTGCCACTATCTAATTTTTAAACAATTATCTCACATCTAAAATCTCAATCACTCATCAAGCATCAGACAAAAAAAAATTGACATTGATTAAAAACTCTAGATTCGTACGCGAGTGATTCCAAAGAACAAGTTTTAATTTATATATTATTGGCTTGCATTTCATGAAAGTGGTTGAAATTTGATGCGTTTTTATAGCTTGCTTTCTCTTTTGTAGAAAGCAGCAGTGCTAGAGATCTATTATATTCTTTCCTTAAAGGAAATGGGATTATACATAAGAAAATGTTTTTGGGCTGCATTTTGTTAAAAATTTGTTTCCAAGAATCGGAAACTTTGTTTATGTCCAAGTGGGGAATTATTTAAAACGAAGATCAACCAATCAAGAACTTAACTTATGTGCTCCACTGGCGGGGTCACTTTGCTACTTTGTTATTGGAGCTACGGCATAACTAAAAGTCTAATTAAGATTATAAACTAAAGTGATTAAAGGATTGCTACCAATTATTTGAATTAATAAACGTGATTTGTACAGAAATTACCAATGGGGGACCCATTCACTTTTGTTAATTAATTCAATGCTAACAAATAGTAGCTGGTCTAGTTCATTGAATTAATCTAGGGTTTTGGCAAAATTCCGGGCCGAGTCCGGGTATTGCATTGAATTAATGATATTAATCACCAAAACTGTCCAATAAGTGTGGGTTCTTTTGTGTAAATATAAGATTAATTAATAATAGACCTTCTATTTAATGGAAAAACTCTTACACTTAAAATGACGTGAGAGAAATGATTTGAACCTTTATAAAAATTTTATAGGGATTAGATTCAGTTAAAAGAGGTTCCATATATATATATATATATATATATATAAGACTAATCGAGAAGTCGAAGCTTTTGATTACTGAGTCATGGTCGCTTGCTTAGTTAATACTCCAAATACTTGAGTGGTTCACAACGACTTGTGCTGTAATCCATCCATGTAATTATTTTACTACTTTGTAATTATATACTTATTATTAAAGTTTTTGTAATATGTAATATTTGTTGCATTAACTTTTATACGACAAATCAAACCTGGATGGTTCATTATCGAATTTATTGAAAAATATATACAAAATCCAACAGCAATGGTGTATATATTACTATTAATATAAATTATAAAACCAGTTTTACATCATTGAATTCATATAGCTTAACTGATTTGGAAACAATTAATACATCAACATCAAATATTTTTAACTCGCACATCATTTATTTATTTAGTTAAGCCAAATTACGTCATACATAAAAGGATAAGTTGCCAATATTAATTTGTATTTTATTTTTCTTTACTATCAACCCCTTAATTATTTTATGCTTGACTGTATGGGCACAAATTCATGCCATTTGTGCACAAATAAAAATAAAAATTTTCTATTTGTGGCATAGGAGATGGAAAAATTTGAATATTTTGATCACTGATAGGTCAAAAAATTAATAACAAATTGCATAGTTTTAGTTCGTTAAGACCTTGCTCTCAATATTCCAACATCAAAGAAAAGATGAGCCGACATCCCCCAAAGAGGAAATTTAATAACCCAAAACATAATAAATAAACAAGAGGCTTACAAGGGATAGATTATGACATACCAAAATTACCCCAAAAGGAAGTTTATATATATAAATATAAAGTCATAGCTATTAGCTAATATCACGCACTCCAATTGAGAGGCTGAGACCTTAACCAAAACCAAAACCAAAACCAAAACCCATCCAATTAAATTAACGGCCCCTTTACACGCGGTTTTATTTGAAAAAAAAAAAAAAACCAAGGCAAAGAGAAATAATTCAATAAGTAAGAACTCCGTAATTCTATCTACGAGGAGGGGTATTCGAGTCTTTTCGTCATCTCTATTTTCCCATGACGAAGTTTCCCTTGCTCCAACTGTACATTGCATAAACACCAATTTTATAATCCGAATCACCTACTAAATCGGAGGTTCTCAGGTTAGGCTAACATGCGGAGGGAAACACAGTGCGCATCTCTGGCACGAATGCTTACGTGTCGCAACGACTTTTGTACTAAATTTTACGTGTGCTCTCTATACAAAAGGTGCGCATTCACGCACCTGCATCCGTTAGCGCTTGCTCATATCACTCTTATTATTTGTTCAATTTTCCACCGATTCATCACCCCCTACTCCCCCTCTCGTGCTTAAAATAGTATATCGAAAACTCAAAACACCATTTGCTCCCTCCTCTCTTTCTCTCGATTCTCCATAACCACTCTCTTCACCTCAGTTGAAAAAAGCTCTTGTTCAAGTTTTTCACGGAGATATAAAGATTCATATAGAGTTTCACTACGACGAAGAATAAGTGAAAAGTTTTATTATATATACAGCGTTACTGAGTGTGTTTCTGATTTTGTTTCAACGAACTCGATCGATCATCGCGAGAGATTTTACGGTGAAGTTAGATCGGCAAGAGAGTTGGAAAAGAGGGGTGTTGCAAGTTGCGACGACTGTGAGTGCGTGCGTGCTTGAGTTTGAGTTAAAGTGTGCGTGTGCGTGAGGCTCGTGAAAGAAAATGCCGCACAGAACGACTTACTTCTTTCCCAGGCAATTTCCAGATCATCGCGGATTCGATGCATCTGCATCACCGTCGCCAGCTGCAGCTAACAAGCAGCCGTTGGAGAATCACGAGATGAAAACTGCAAAAGAAACTTTTGGCATTAATGAAAATGACCGAAAGTCAGCAGCAGCAGCAACCACAACTACAACAACCACCACCACTAAGAACTTGAAGAATTCAGCGGCACCTCTATCAGTATCTGATCTCTTCACGAGCGGTGATGAGAAGTTCCAGGTCAAAAAGCGACAATTTGCTGCCTTTTGCGATTGGTTGGCAGAAAAAAAGGAAGATCGATCCGCTTCTCGTGACGTTAAATCATTCCAGTCTAGACTATCCTCCAGTACTGATGAAGATCGTGAGCCCCTGCTACCACCGCCCGAACCAAAACCCGTCCCTGCCCCCGACCCCGTCACTAATGTCGACAATGACCGCGACTTTGACCGCCAGGTGTCGTTGCCGAGGCTCTCAAGTACCGGCAGCAGTTTCGCTGGTTCGAGCTTGTTTTCTGGGACCACCTTAGATGGAAACTTCTCCAGTGATGTTAAGGACGCGTCGACACGTGTGTCCACGTTGAGACAGGAAGTGGAGGAAGAGGAAAGCAAGGATACCGCGGCTCAAAGAACCAAAGAGAGTTTTATGTTGCAGCTCACTTTGGCTAGAAGACTTACTCTACAGGCATGTATTTTTAGTGAACCTTTGCTGCTGCAGGAGTATGCTCTCGAGGTTTCCGACGCCGAGACCGTTTCTTACCGTCTATGGGTTCGTTTATTTAGTCTCATTATTCGTCTGTTTTGAATTAAGCTTCTTGTTATCAACGTAATATTTGACGTGTTTTTCAGGTTAGTGGCTGCTTGTCATACAATGACAAGATTTCGGATGGATTTTATAACATACTGGGGATGAATCCGTATCTGTGGGTAATGTGCAACGATTTGGAGGAAGGAAAGCGGTTACCGTCTTTGATGTCACTGAGAGATATAGAATCTACTGAGACATCAATGGAGGTGGTTCTTATTGATAGACATGGTGACTCACGCCTCAAGGAGCTTGAAGATAAAGCTCAGGAATTATACTGTGCTTCAGAAAATACCTTAGTTTTGGTGGAGAAGCTTGGCAAGCTTGTTGCTATTTGCATGGGGTATGTTTGTGTGTGACAGCACTTGTTTGCTCAGTAGATTTTTCATTTTCATATTCTTGTTGTTTTTGGATCTTTAATTACAACACTCGCAATTTTTGTTTACTTTGCAGAGGAACATTCCCAATAGAACAAGGCGACCTCCATAAGCGTTGGAAAATGCATAGCAAGAGATTGAGAAAATTTCGTAAGTGTATTGTGCTCCCCATTGGCAGCTTGTCTATGGGACTCTGCAGGCACCGTGCCATTCTATTCAAGGTAGCTAAACGCCCGTTTTCCTTTTTAATTTTCAACCTAAATTTCGTTGGTTCGAGAAAACTATCACCGAGCTGAAGTATAATTGTTCCTTCGGATATTCAGCAAATGACTTTTTGACCAATCCATTATCATTATTATCAGAATTATTCAAAATTGGTAGCTCATTAGTTTGATACCCTACACGGTAGGTTATGAGACAAGACGTGATTCATATGTTGGCATGGCAATTATACTGTATCACCGGAGCTTGTTTGTGATTGTCAACCCTTTAGATGTACAAAGTATGTGCTTGATTGGAACAGACAATTTAGCTTGCTGGTGATCTGGCAATGTCTATTTGAAATAGCAAATTAAATTTATCACTTTTGTTTTTTGGGATTAAAAACTTTTGGATTGAGAATTATGAAATATTGCATGGGTTTTTTCTGAAGTCTGATCATTTGTCCAAAACTTAAAAAGGATAGTGAATGTGTTCAATATGGTGATTTTCGTCCTTTTTCTTGAATCTAATTGCCTGTTTCAAATTTTGTTATCATAGTAGTTAGACTATATTTAAGATTACGTTACAAGGACTGTCATGTCCTAATAGTCTCAGAAATTTTTAATCTTATGTCACAAGAGAATGCATAATGTAACTTAACAACACTCTTGAACTAGGGGCATCTGATGGTATCTGCATTTCTTTAAATTTACTGCCAAGTACTGTAATCAAATTTGAAATTAATATATTCATGTAGAGATTAAGGACATAGAGTTTTCTTGGTCTTTCAATATAGATACGTGTGTGCATATGTGTCAGGCTGACATGATCATCCTGTGAATGCAGATATAAGGTACCTATATTGTTAGAAGAAGCAAAAGAACTGTCAATTTCAGATTGATCACTGATTTTGTGTATTCACATTTGCAGAAATTGGCTGACTACATAGGTTTGCCATGCCGGATAGCTCGTGGTTGCAGGTACTGTGAGGCAGACCACCGGTCTTCTTGCCTAGTTAAAATTGAAGATGACGGGAGGTCCTCAAGGTTGGAATACATTTAACTGCTTTTACTGGCTTACATTTTTAACCTACATTGAAACCTGTACTAGAATTAAATTGGCTGCTAGTAAATTCAGAACTTTTCTGTCTTTTCTTTAGGTAATAAGTTGATATCTTGGTAACTAAATAAAGTTGTTCATTTGTGTATAAGTGCAAGAGGTCTTCCAGAAATTTCTTGCTTAGTTCTCTTGCACTTGGTTGCCTTGTTAGTGATACACGTATACATTCTTACCAGGGAATATGTAGTTGACCTGGTTGGGGAACCAGGAAACATTCACGGTCCCGATTCCTCAATCAATGGAGGATTTCTTTCTTCGATGCCTTCACCATTTCAACTTTCTGATCTAAAAGAATTCCAACAGCCATACATGGACAATACATCATATTGCCAGCAGCCAGACTCAAGGAGCTATAGTGCATTCCCCGAAAGTCCTCCATACTCAGGTTTGTTAAGCTTACAACTTGATACACACACACACACACACACACACACACACACACACCACACACACATGCATGCATGCATGCATACATACTTTCTGAAGTGCTTGCTTTCAGCTGAGTTAATTTCCAGCATGGACATATGATCAAATTTTTTTAGGGAATTGATGGCTTTTTATTCTACCGGTGCTGAAGGGTGCATTGCATTACTGTTTTTATTGATGGAAAATTGTTTGTCCCTTTCAAAGGGAAAAGCATACTTGAATTTCATGGATGGCTGTAGAAACTTGTATATCATTTCTTTCGCTATGACAAATCTAAAACTATAGAAGCTACCATGAAATATAAAAATACAACAATTTTATTGTAGCAAGTCTAATCCTGGAGATCCATCTCTTGCAGGCATTATCAGAAAAGGTCAAAAGTTGAAGGGCATTGGTTTACCTAAAAGTTCAAAGGTTTCCATCTATACTCCAGTCAATCAACCTAGGGCAGATAAGGAATCCTCCCTGGTGTCCTTGAAGCTGGAAGGAAATCCTAAAAATTCAGATGTTGCTGCTGGAGCATCGATACAGGAATATTCGAGACTTGTTGAGGAAAATGTCGCTATTGAAGAAGCTTACAAGGAGGAGATTGTTGCATCTGGAAGTTCAGTGATCATCAAACAACCTAAAGCCACCTTGCCCAGCCAGCTGGATAAAGAGGATGAAAGTAAACTCGAGAAACAAGGCAAATTTCCTGTTGGACCAGGCCCAAGATACTTGAATATTGAACCTTCTCTTGCAATGGACTGGCTTGAGATCTCATGGGATGAATTACATGTGAAGGAGCGTGTTGGTGCTGGTACTTCCTCCTCCTTATTAGCTCTAGTTACTCTTTTGAAGCATACTGATCTTTTTTTCTTTGAAAATTTATGGTTTTTTTCCCCTTCTAGGTTCATTTGGGACAGTACATCGCGCAGAATGGCATGGATCGGTAAGTTTTTTGTACCATAGGACTCGATCTCTCACATTATTTCTGTGAAGGATCAACTAATTTATCATTCTATTGAGAGATGAAAATACAATGCTGCAATGTCATTGTTTTATTCCAACTAATTTATCTTTTAGTTGTCATTATTTGAAGGAGATTGTTGCTTTTTCTTTTTTGCATTATCTGTTACAGACTAATTATGGAGTCATCAGTAACACCAGCTGAAGACTAGGTGCCTCCTCCTAGAAATGCACTGGAAAGGCAAAACAATTCACATCAAGAAGTTGAATTTTATTAGATTTTTAGTTTGAAAACCCTTCGTCTTTTCAGCAGGGTTAATTAGTAGCATAAAATTCTCAGATGGAAAAATTGGGTTTTTGTGTTATGGGTGAGTAGGCATCATGATAAGGTCTAATTTTGTGCAGTGGCTTTCATACTTATTTAAATTCTTGCTGACACGTTTAGTTGCACATGTAATTTATCTGTGTGTGGAATTTCTATTCATCAATATAAGCATTCCATCAAGCAGGTCTGTTTAGATATATCTAGAAAAGTTCTTGCAATGGACCATATTTTCATTCCTACAGCGAGATCTTTTCCTAGGGTTTTCCCCTGGGAGTAATATCGAATCACCATGTGCATTTTCTTATTATATTATGTTACTCTTCTGCAGGACGTTGCCGTCAAGGTTTTAACAGTCCAAGATTTTCTTGATGATCAGTTGAAGGAGTTTCTGCGAGAGGTATGCAAGGTTAAACAAAATTGATGATAGCTTTGGCGAAGTTACCAATTCATTGTCACCGTTCTCACCATATAAAATCTGTCAGCCGTCTGGTTTAGTGTTGCCCATCTTTGTTTCTATTTTCTTGTACAATAGCATATCTTGTTGATTTTAGAGTTTTCTTCTATCCCTCTTTCCTCTTTTTGTCCTTTTCTCTCCTTCCCCCAACCTCCACCATTTTGTTTATTTACATTCTGTTCCACTGCTTGCATTTTGCCTTCGCCATTGTTTTGTTTAATTAAATTTTTTGAATCCTCTTTTTGCTGTTGCTATAGATTGAGTTGTCTGACAATTTTCTTTAGGTTGCAATAATGAAACGTGTCCGCCATCCAAATGTGGTGCTTTTCATGGGTGCAGTTACAAAGCGTCCTCATCTATCAATTGTGACAGAATATTTGCCAAGGTGAAGAAGCTAAGCTGTTTCCATAGTAGTTTCTTCATTATTTTGTGCGGCCAAGCTTCAGATTCTTGATTTTTTTGTGGAACAGGGGTAGTCTATATCGCCTTATTCACAGGCCAGCTGCTGGGGAAATGATGGATCAAAGGAGACGGTTACGCATGGCACTTGATGTGGTGTGCCATTGTTATATACATTGTGGATCCCATATATTAACCTTTATAATTTTATTTCTCTGGGAAATATTTATGTTGGGTACTTGAAACAGGCCAAGGGGATTAATTATCTTCACAATCTAAATCCTCCAATACTTCATTGGGACCTTAAATCTCCAAACTTGCTGGTTGATAAAAACTGGACAGTGAAGGTATGATAATGCGTGTGCATGTGTACTCTTTTCCTCTCCATTTTTTTTCACTTATAATATAATAAATGATTTCTCTGGATGGATATTGCACAACTTCGATTTTGCATCTCGTGTTTCAGGTGTGTGATTTTGGATTATCAAGATTCAAGGCAAATACTTTTATATCATCCAAATCCGTTGCTGGGACTGTAAGTCTCCCTCTCTCTGCGTCCAATGTTAACTGATAAATGGATATACCTTGAATGTTCTTGTAAATTGCCCCACTTGTAATCATCACCTTAGCTTTGAGTTTACCATTAAGCACCCCTAAAAGTAGCGTGAGATAGTTAGGCATTGATTGTTGAGTTCAAATGTCTTGATCTGCTTAAGAGTATAGGAAGCTTGTTTAATGATATATTTTAATTTTATCTTGTTCTGCGAAATGGTAGAACACAGTACTGAAGAGGTATCTTGATATGATTTTTTTTTTGGCGAATCCTCTTTTCACCATTGAACCTTTGTCGAACTGTTTTTCCTTATTGATCATCGTCACTTTTTTCTGTTGTCAACTTTGGGCTTGCTTTTGTACTCCTGGGAAGTCAGGTATTTCCATCAATATCTTGCAGGTAGTTTTCTTCCAGCACATCAAACAGCATGTAACTCTCTTGCTTTTATTTTCAGCCTGAGTGGATGGCTCCTGAATTCCTTCGAGGAGAGCCCTCAAATGAGAAGTCTGATGTTTATAGTTTTGGAGTGATCCTGTGGGAGCTTGTGATGATGCAACAGCCTTGGAATGGACTTACTCCAGCCCAGGTGTGATAAACGAGCATATTATGAATATATTTCCTTTTTAATCTTATTTTATACTTCTTATACTTCCTATCTATTTGTGTAGTCACATCATCAACGTATATTTATGTCAAACATCTGATTGGTATTAACAAAGCAAATTTCCAGGTAGTTGGAGCTGTTGCTTTCCAGAACAGGAGGCTTGCCATTCCACAGAATATTTCACCTGTACTGGCTTCCCTCATGGAATCTTGTTGGGCTGAGTAAGTGTGCATTTGTTCATAGTGCTTCATTTCCAGTTAAAAACAGGGAATTTTCATTTTCATGGTCAGGCAGAGCAACACTTTTCGGGTCCACCTGTGACTTAATGGCTTCCTGTACTTAAAGATGTAACTGCATCCTCTTTTTATCTATACAACAAATAGATCAGTTGGTATCAGCTTTGGCATTTAGCATGATTTAAGTATAAGAATGTTCATCTTGAACTGTTTTTGGCATTTCATAAATAGTTAATTTGCTAATGGTTATTTTTATTTTCCTTGACAGTGATCCTGTTCAACGCCCATCTTTTGCAAATATAGTCGATTCATTAAAGAAGTTGCTGAAATCTCCAGCCCAGTTGATACAGATGGGTGGGGAATAAAGAGTGCAGGGCAACCCAAAGTGACTTTGAGATCTTCTCTCGTATAAATGCTTGGCTTCTTTGGGAGGTTTAGAGAGTCTAGCAAGCTATAGTAATTAAAAAGTTTTTGCTAACAGAACCAATTTTCGGTTCTAGGCAAATGTAGATGTATTGTTCTTTATCTAACCCCATTTCAAACCTATCAAAAGCTGAAGCCTGTAAATCTGAAAGTGCAGAGCATTCAGTGTTAATATAGGTTTCCTTTCCGGCGGCCTTTCCCTTCTCTCGCAAGTTGTTCCCATTCTCTTCCGAAATATTTTACTAAGAATTCGGAATCTACTTTGATCTGATATGTAATGTACTACTGATTCTCCGATGTGGATTGTATAATCAGTATTATTCTCCCTTAATCAAGTTGTTGCTATTCTATGGTTTTTAAATAAAGGGGTATTGCATAAGCAAATAATTTGCAAACAGCCAAGTTACCTTTGTAGTTTAATTTTCTTATGCTCTCAATTTCTATTTCGATAGTCGGGCATCTTATTACAGTCGCATTGTCTGTATATTGGCATTCCACACTTGTTTAAATTAAGACGAAGATCTAGAATCAGTGGAGAACTGTTTACAATGCTGGATTAGATTACCAGAAAGAGATTATGATCAAGTTGACTCCATCAGCATTTGCGCAATATCAACGAGATACGCAGCCGCATTATGATTGTGGTTATAATTTCTGAGTAGAGTAGATATATACCTCCAAATTATTATGATATGGTGGAAATTTAGACTGTGACACGGTACCATTAATCTAGATTAGTATCAAAAGACCCTTTTCTTATGCATACGGTAGAGTTTCTTCGTTTTTTTTAAAAAAATAATAATAACATATTAGTATTTCAAGAAGAGTGGGAATGATAATTTTCCATTTGTCCCCTGGCCTTTATTGTCTTGCAAAATATATTTTGGTTTGCGTACTCTCCGGTGGAAGTCTTTTTTAGAAAATTTAAATTAAAAAAAAAAAAAAAAGCTGCTTGAAATAATCCTTTGATAAAAGGAAGTAAATGCATGAGTAAATTTTATTATTTTATTTTGCTTTTTGTAATGGAGGAAGTTTGCAATTTTGCGCGATATGGTACATGTTAAAGTAAAGCAAGACGGCTTGTCGGCTTCCTTAAATAAATGGTCCCACCAACCATCCATACTCCAACTCCCCAAGTCAACAACAACAAGCATTTCCTTTAAAAAAAAAATTCCGATCAAAAGATCCCAAATTCAGGAATTCACCAGACCAAAACAAACCCCATTTTATTTTCTCTGAGAAGGAAGAAATCAGAGGAAAGAAAAAAAAAATGTGGGGAGACATACTTCTTCAGGCTGTTCTAATACTCACGGGTGTGTTCATGTTCCTGGCTCTGTACGACATCCCTCAAAAGTTCATCTCCAAGCTACGCTTCCGCAACCGAGGCGATATTCAAGCCAAGCGCCACTTCGTCATCGGCGCCCAGCTCTTATCTCAAGCCAGATCTTCCAAGACCAAATCCGCTGCCTCATCTTTAGCCAAACAAGCCGAGGACGAAGCCGACAAGGCCATTTCTTTGGACCACAAGGACGCCGCCTCTCACATATTAAAAGCCCTGGCTTTGGATCTGCAAGGCTTCAAGACATCCGCTCTCGAGTCTCTCGACTTGGCTCTCTCGATACCCGCCGTCAAGTCTTTGACCGAGAAAGAGAAGGGCGACGCGCTGTTCAAGCGTGCCGAGGTCAAGATGTCGATGAATCGGCGCACCGGACGAGTCGACTCTGCGATCGATGATCTGACTGAAGCCGTGAAGATAAATGATGGTAATGTGAAAACGCTTTGTTTGTTGGGAGAGTGTTACGAGGTTAAGAAGATGAGAGATGAAGCTAGGACGGCTTATGAATCGGCTTTGAAGATCGAGCCTAGCTGGACCGCCGCTCAAGCCGCGCTGGACCGCTTGGGTTCGTAGCCCAAACACCTCCGGTTATTAGATAAGCAACCAGCTAACTGAAACGAGGCAAGTTCTGAAATTCAATTACCAGTTCATTTTTTTTATAAAAATTGATTTTATGGAGACTTACATCTTCCGATAATATATGTATCTTTTTCATTTTTAATTGTATTAGAATCTGCATCAGGGGTTGAGTTTATAAAGAGTCTAAATTAATATCGTTAAAGCATATCTCTAGCGCCCGCAGAGACGCAGAGTGTAGCTCTTGAAAAGTTACAATTAAAGGCTCTGCTCGGGAATCTATGTAACAGTGAGATCATTCGACTCTTACACGTATATAAAAGAGAGGAGATGACTTCCCGTAGACTCTGCTCTTGCGTTAACTACATTTTGTCTAAAACGTGCTTGTGGAATATGAAATTGACTGGATATTAAGTCTGGTTAGTCAAGAAGAAGAAAAGTTTGTTTCAAGTCTGATGCCATCTTGTTTGGTTCTTAGCTTACGGTCAATGGAAGACCATTGACACATGACTTAGCAGATTCACTTGGTTTACAGTATAAAGGCACTATTGGTCTTAGCAGCCCCTTGCAAAAGCTGAAGCTGAAACCAACCTCTTTAAACTATAGCATTGTATTCTGAGGGGAAATTGTAAGTGCTCCTGTGCTGCTTGTAGAAATCAAACAAACCATGAACTTAGCTGTAATCCATCATGTCCTATTGGGCTTGTTTGTAGCTTTCACTGTTAGCTCCTGTTATGATGGTCATTTCAAAGATAACTTGGGTGAGTAACCAGTGTCATTTTTTTTTTCAATGGATTTATTGAATCATTTTACGAACTTTATTTTTTCTGAATGTGCAGTTGAATTGTATGGAAGAGTGACAGGAAGTATTTGTAATGGCTTCATCATTACAACGCCCAAATTCCTTCATACCTTTGTCCCCAAATCTTTGCAGATGAGACTTTCATCAATATTGCAGGCTGTGTCTTCTGTGCCATCATCCTTACTACTATTTTGGGTAGCGTGAACTTGAAGAATCTCATCTATCTCTGCTGATTTCAGTAATCTTATTTTGTTTGAAAGTGCATTAAGGCTGATACTATTGTTAAATAAATAAAATACTGGGTTGTAAGCTTTATAGGTCTTGATGTTACTAAAAGTCAGAATCAACAAAGGTGTGCTTGTTTAGAGTTAAACCCCTTTAGAATTATTCTTAATTTTTATAACTGTTTTCATCTTTCGGGTATAATTCTATGAACTGTGCTAAAAAAGACAGCAAAATCAGATTAATTTATCTGTCACCATTATCCTCATACGGAAAACATGGGAGCAATGGAGCTTCATCAAAGTCGTTTTCCAACGACAATTAAGCTAGTTACCGTGGAGGGTCACAATATTCTTTTTGAACACGTGATAACTGAAACTAGAATTACTCTTCAGTTTAATGCATTTTTCGGAGCAATTCAATTACATGAATAAAGTGAAATTCGGCATTGAAACTGCTACAAACGCCCAAAGGATTGGCATGACTCGCATGCGCAAGAGAAATTTTAACGATTCCGAAATTCAAATGATCTTGGGTTGCCCCCTCAACAAATTTTATGACATTGTTTTCAATATGTCAGATTCAGAAGATATCTCTTCTCTGTATCTTCCTTCGTGTTCCTCGGTGAGCATCTTGCGTTTCATTAAAGATTTGAGTTGACATTAGCACACCTTTTTCTTTATTTACCCTAATAAATAAATTTGTATAAAAATTGTAAAGTTTCTTATGGAGCCCCATTAATTCTAAAAGTAAGCTTGATTTCTTTAATAAACCCTGAAGGAAACCCTTAACGGCAAACGTGGCCCGCGCCCGGCCCCCGCCCCCCCTTTTTCAATTTGATTTGCTCTCACTCTATGATGATAGGATAAATTGAACCTTGTAAATCAATTCCATGCTTTAGATAAGATTTGCAGGACATAATTAAAGAATGGCTTGGAAAAGATTGAATATACGTGGAAGGTTTTGCATAAACTAAAAGCAAGCATAGAAAATCTCCAGGATGAAAAATGCAACGGCAGTTGAGAGCATATAAAATAACAAAACAAGGGTGGCAACATCTTTTCCTTGCATAATAAGCTTGAGCACATGGCTGTCAAGTCAAAAAGTGGAGATTAATCGTGAAAGTAAAATAATAAAACAAAAGCTTGTGGACTGTTACTGCCAAAAAATCAAAAAAGAAATAAGCAAAGCGTATTGAGAAGCATGTTCCTTAATCCCAGCTCGCGGTAAATACTGATCGAACGACTAGTATTTAAGAGTTCAGGCGATTTAAGGTTTGGTGAAAATTTAAAGTTGCCCCCGGGGGTGGGGGGGGAAGACATCTCTCATAGTTACATGCATGAGTGTAGTGAATTTTGGGCAAAAGAAAATTATTTCTGTTTAATGTGTGGAATTAGATACATTTTTGGCATTTCATGTAATTTTACTGAAGGTCAAACTTACAAAACACGTAAGGGTGTTCTCTCGGTTTTTTAAAAGGGTGCCAATAGTCCAACTCTGTAGATTTTTCAACATGTAACCAGAACGAAATAACTACACAAAATATTTGAGAAACAATTCAAGCCCGGTTAAGAAATTTACGCAAGAGAATGGACTGTTGACAACGTACTCTGCAATTCATATTTAACGAATCTCTCTCCAAGGTTGACTCCATGCTCTCCAAGATTCCGGTCAACAATTTGTTGCGGGGATATCATGTATTGTAGAATGGATCAATGCTTTGCTTATCTACTATCTCACACTTTTATAAACGAAAAAACTCCATTCTAAGGCTATTTTTTATTGGGCCAAAACATAGTATTGACTTGACCGAAGAAGCTTCCCTCCATCAATACAAGTACTTGGAATTTTGATTCATGGCTTAGTCACATACACTCGGTTTCCGAGCTTGTATATAAGAGAAACACTCTGAGCTCCGTGAAAAGCATAAGCTGAAAACAAGACAGCTTAACATCTTCGTGGGAATTCAAACGGAATAGTTTGCGATAAAAAGCATTGTGAGAAAAGAAGATAGGATCTTCAAAGCCATAATGGCATCAAAGTCAAGCAACATCTACTTCAAGGCCATAATTTTCCAAGTTTTATTTCATCTGCTTGTAAGTGTAATTGTTTCGTCACAATATCGTGGGCTGCACAAGTATTTGGAGGAACCCAGCAGAGGCCATTATAGTTTGTTTATCACTTTGACAATCAAATTCCTCCATTTCTTTGCTTCAAAAGCCTTACAGTTCAGATTTCCCTTGCCAATGCCGCAGCCTGCGTCTTCCATTCCTTCAATGCTCTTTTGGGTAGCATTTACGCGATCAGTTTCATCTATGCCTCACGATTCTTAATGTGTAATATTATTTCAATACCACGTGTGATGTGTCTATTATTTTAAAGAAACCAAATGCTGGGTAGTATATTTGTAATCACAAGCCTTGCTCTGTAATGACAAGTCGTTTGCTTATAATATACATCCACCGAACGACAAATCGTTGGCTCCAATGATCCTTTTATTTTATATTTCTTTTCTCCATTGATTTCTTCTACAGACTTTATTTAATGTCATATATCGAGTAGAAGGATTGGGTTTCTATTTTATATCTTTATTGTTAAATGAACTCAACCACCTAAGCAAAATCAAACTTTTACGTTATTGATAATAAGAGATTTCTAGCCTTACCTAATGAGCGATGCCCAAGAGAGATGAGACAACCACCATTGATGATTTTCACCTCTCCACTTCATCTTTGAATTTGGAAATTTCAATCTTCTTCATGTGTTCGAGAGAGTTAACTTCTTTCTTTTTTTTTTAAATATTTGAAGTAAACCATTCATTTCTTTGTTAGGAGTGGTAACTTCTGACATGGCATGTCAATCCAATGCGAATATGATATGAGCTAGCATTTAGCAAATTATAATACCTAAAACGACACATTAATTTGGTCAAATTTGTGTTACAGATTTCTAATTTAGTCTAGCTTAAGTACTTGTTTTCTAATTTTGCTTGGCTTAAGTTTAGAGTTTCTAATACAATATAGCTATATTAATCATCTTGTGTCAGCTTGTTTTTTTTCCCCTCTCTGGTATAATAGTTTATTTTATCATGTTTTAAATTATTTGGTTTTATTTAGACCATAATTTATTAGAGTTTCAGAAAATAGTAAAGCCAATATATACATATAAAAGTAGGGAGATAATAGTGATACTGCGGTGTAAGGTGAAAGAGAATCCGTTACTAACAAATTTTGTAACATAGGAAGCTCTATTTTTTTATGCGATCCCATTATTTATATTAAAAATTAAATAACAGCCACGGATGTCAATTTATCCACCATTAAATTGCGTTACACCAGTGATTCAAATTTTGGGTAAAAAAATTAAGTTAAATTGACCAATACTTAAAATTTACATAAAAAAATTGAAGTTGAAATAACTTCCAACCTTTTAAGTTTATGACAAAACGATGAGATGATTAATTAATAAATGGGTCGATTAATGTTTTTTTATCGTGGTGCATTAATAATCACAAAAATATTTAACAGCGGTGTCAAAATAATTAAAAACACCCATAATTATTTGTCATTGTTAAGAAATTTTACTATTTAAATTAGCAACACTCACAAATGCAATGATTTAAATGTACAAGGTAAAAAAAGGGGAAGTAAGAACCAAATGATCTAAAGAGAAAAGTTCGGAACTCACCCAGAAAAATCAGAGAGTTGACAAGCGACAACGTAGTGCGCAAGCCAACAGTTCCACACAGTTTGGTTTCTGTCGAGTGTTGACTCTGTGCTCCCCAAGTCTCAGTCAATCATCTCTCCATCATCGAAGCTGTGTTTACTTTTCTCGCAACGGGTCAATTTTCAAAGAAGAGCTGCATCACAGACCATGAGCCTCACTTCCCACAAGGGAACACCAACCATTCGATTGGTCATCAATAACAATTCTCTAAATCACAGGGACTACCATTTTAATCATTCATTCTTGATTAGCAAATCAACACACAAGTAATATTATATATGTGTGAATAAACAGAAAATTATGTTAGAATCGCACGTACATCAACGTTTCTCGAATGGCAATCCACAGATATTGACGACAAGTTCAGAGGAATGTTAAAAAGGTGCTTGCAAATTATTATGGTATCAAAATCAGGCAACGTAAATAAGGCTTGAATTTTTACCCACCATTTTTGGCTTGTTTGTGAGTGTTATTATTTGCTCATGTTACTTAGATGAAGATAATAGAAGAGGTTACTTCAAAGAGAATTTGGGTATGTCTTTTTTCTCTTCTAGATTTGTTAATAATAATCCATAGTTTGATTTTTGATATGGCGTATAAATTCTAAGTTTTGCTCTCTTTTTTTTTTTTTTTTCATGTTTCATTATTATTATTATTTTTAAATGTGGGGTCCATTTTCATGGACTTGTTACAACAAGTACACGTGATGGCTTCATCACTTCGACAATCAAATTCCTCCAATTCTTTGTTGCAAAATCTTCACATTTCAGATTTTCGTCACAGTTACAGACAGCATCTTTTATACCATCTATGCTATTCTGGGTGGGGTTTACTCAATCTCATCAATGACGGATGACTCTTTGTGCAACATTACTTGCACAGAACAGTAACCAACTTGTAGAAAAAAAGTTCACTTTTAGCAATAAAATTTCTTAAATCATTGTTTTCTTCTACTTTAGATGGCTATACCACTAAACTGAACATCAAATTGACAAATTTTATCTGAGTCAGGAGTCAACAGCATACATATTGAAGTCATGAGTCAATAAACACAGACAGAGAGGGAGGTTACTTCAGACACTTAAATCATCCAGGGCCTATGTCTGACTATCCAACACACTAACAAGGCGAAAGAAGGTATGCAAATCCATGCGATCCAGTTAAATTCTATTGTACAGTAAATTACAAGTCAATTCAATTCTTAATATGTAAAAGTAACATTTTGAGAAAAAGGAAAATGCTAACAGAAAAAATGGTACACCCAGGAAGTGAAATAAGAAGGGGGGAAAAATGACCTTCTAGGAAGAAAATCAATGCAATTTTTCACCATCGAGCCACTTCAGTCCAGGCAGAATCTTAATCAAGAATGATTTGAACTTTTCATTAACAATAGTGTTACCCACAATATCTAATTGTGTCAAGTTCAATCCTTTCAAAATATAATAAGCTTCCCAATAGCTTTTGATATCATCATCAATCACGATTTGGCCATGATTCCATTCACTTCCAACTGAATGAGATAAAGGAGACGAGCATAGATACTTTGTCGTGTCGATAGAGTGTGCACCAATCTCATTATATGAAATATTCAATACTTTCAATGACTTCAGCTGTCTTAGAGGCTCTAAAGCAGTAAAACTTCCGAGTATATTGTTACTCAAACTTAAGCAAGACAAGAGTTGCAGAGCCTCCAATCCTGTTATGAAACCAAAACAAAGATAATAAATCTCTTTCCATTCAACTACATGAGAAAGGTTATTAAGAAATTAAAATGCATCATAAAGCAGTCGAGAGCTTCACTAGTTGCCCTGTCAGAAAAGAGGATTATGATAAACTTAAGCTTTAAATTCAATGGTAGCATATGAGAGAAATTTGCATGACATGGTAGATCAAATAGTTGTAATCGTTTAAAAAAATCTGTCCAATCAAATTAACAGTAGTTACAATAGCCTTGAAAGTAGCTTACCTTCAATTGAGTGGAGCTCATTGTGACTGAGATCAAGCATTTGGACCCACAATAATTTGTCAAAGGAACCTAATCGTGATAATGATAAATTTTTCAGTTGAAGACACATTGGACTCGCTCTACTGGAGGGAGAGTTGCTATAGTGAAAGCAAAGGCTCAGCAAAGACTCCCAACTGGAAGTCACCTGCAGAATCAACAGAAAAAGAGATCTGTTCACCTTTATGTAAAATCTAATAATCAACACATAAATTTAACCCAACATTGTTATATCAGTCTAGTGTTAAGATGACAAGGTACCTCTAATTAGCAAATAGAATATGAAGCATACAATTTAAGAACCAGAGTTTATTAGCCGAACCAGAGTTTATTAGCCGAATTCAGCTATGCAGTTAAACAATTGCTTTCTCCGGAACTTCTAAAGTTAAAATACGCATGATAGTTTGATGAGCTAATATTATGTCTGAATTAATATTTTTTACTGTTTAATCAACAGGTAGTAGTTCACCATCAGTATTGGAGATATATAATCCCAGTTCCAGAAAATATGTTCCCCAAAAGAGAAGAAAAGGAAATCATCTGAAGCTCTGATGAGTCTTGTATACAAAAAGTCAAAAACTCAGAAACTTCATACAGTAGGGCACATGCATATGTAAGGTGATAATCTACTGCCCAGCTAAAAAGGACTGCCCTTTTCTGGAAAAAGAACGCCAGATAGGAAAAATACCTGCTGCAATAAAACTAAGCTGTGTTGGTCCTTGTAGTATTGAACATGTGTTGGATCCAACCTCATCAGGTCATTATACAGTTCAAGAACTTCTTCAGAATGCGAAAATTTGTTAGTAGGAGGACACTTCATTGCATCATGAGCCATCAACAATCTTGCAAGTGTAAGCTTCCCAATTTTACTACAAAAGTTAAACAATGACAAGGACAACTAATTAAAAGCATTGCACTTTCTAAAGTTTAAAGTTGACCACTAAGCAAAACAGTTTTACCAGTTTATCAATGACAACAATTCGCGGAAGTGATCTATCTCTTTGGCCACAGTCGCAGCTCGCCACTCAAAATCTGTTAGCTCATTGTCATTCTTGATGCTGAGCTGATATAATGATGAAATTGGACTTGAATCCTGAGAATGCGCATTATATTTATGAAAACTCTCATCTCTCCATGAAATAATCTCTTTGCCCAGCCCTTCAACTGGTTGTGTTTCAACAAGTTGTGGGCTAACTTGAAATGCAAAACAGAAAGGATTGCTATAGGGAAAACCACTTGAAGAAATAATGCCCTGAGAATGTCCAAGGCTAACCTCCACTGGAAATACTTTTGACGAATGAGTATTTCCATCAGGAAGGTTCAACTGTGTAACCCAGACTTGTGCGGCCTTCGAGTTACATGTTGAAAGCGGTTTCCAAACAAGATCTTTATTTGTGTTAGGTTCAGTATCTACTGTTATTGTGGAAGAATTTACACCTTCAACAGCTTGATTAAAATAGAGAACAAGCGGAAATGTCCCTGAGTCCAAATGAAATTTTGTGAATGGCGAAGAAGCACAACCATCCAGGCACCTATCTCCCAGTAAAATGAGATCAGAACCAGGGGTGGGCCAAGAAGAAACAAGCTGTGGAGAATCAACTCTAACTGTTTGATCAAGAAGCCAAAGATGATAAAACCAACCGCTTTGGTCATCGGGGTCTGTGAAAATAGCTTGGTGTACAAATTCATACTCATCAGGTAAAACCTTTTCTTTCGATATAAACCCTTCCGCCTTCCTTTTGAACAAATTGGACAGAAGCACACTGCAAAGTCCCATCAATAACTTAAATATAGGAAGTAATCATTTGAGTTAAGAGAGGAAAATAATATTAAAAAAAATGCATATAAACTTGTAATAATGATTTTTTGCAAAATTGTCATAGGTTATGACAATAGCTTTACCATATTAAAACCAATAATGAAGGTTGGACATTTCAAAGAATCATATGTCTACTCTGAGAAAATGGCAGTAACTGTAAAACTTCCTAGTTGTATTTTGCTATCAAACAAGCTCATTTGAGCATTTAAATCTTGTTCGGCTTAAAAAACTCACAATTGTCAAAAAGAAAAAGACCAGATTTCTACTTCCCAGTAGATAGCTAAAACAACATCCAGTCCCTTCTATGAACAAGTAAACAACAGACATACCTACGGTTATGCCAGGCTGAATAATTGCTAAAATTGTTACATATCATATCCTCGGTATACTTTAATTCATCCTCTTCTGATCTGTTCATGGAAGCCGCCACAAACCTGGGAAAAGATCACATAACAATGAGTAGTTAGTATTGCATACACACAGAAACCCAAAATAATAATAATAATAATAATAATAATAAATGGCCACACCTTCGGTAGTTCCATGCATGAAAATTCCGAGAATCAGCTTTCTGGAACTTATCTAAAAGGCGTAATTCATGATCTATAGACGAATGTGCCTTGCTTAAAATCCATTTCCTATGATGCCATGCCCCGTACGACTTAAAGTTTTGCCTCAATGCACTCTCTACCTTCAAAATATACATCGCAAACTTATCATCATGCCCAAATTTAATTTATATTAATTATAGTTCATGCTTCCAATAACCAATCGGATCACTAAGCTTGATGAAGTGAAGTGCGTATAAAGAAACTCACCACTCGAAGTTCTTCGTCGAGAATCGATTTGAGTGAGTCGGGATCGGAGTCGGATTCAGTCAATTTATGCTGGACAGCAAGCTTTCTGTAGTTCCAGGCCGTGTATGATTCGGGATTGGTTTCTAGAAGCTTCGCGCTTAGCTCCACAGCTTCCTTAGAGTAACTAAGCAATTGCAATGCATTACAAGTAAACTGATTAACGACTGTTATTATTGATACAATTAAAGAAAAAAAAAAGAAAGAAATTACATATGATTGTGGTGGTTGTGAAGGAACCGAGATTGAAGAACACGTAGCTTCTCGGCTTTTGCAGCTGAAGCTGCGGCGTCCTCTGGCTTCAGTGGCTTGCGCGGTCGACCGTGCATTTTTAATTCTTAATTTTCTTTTTATTTTATCTTTTTTTTTGTACAAGGGAAAAGTTTTCTTAGCAGAGAGGTTTTCGATTTTTGAAAGGAGAAGCAAGTTACGTGAGGCTAGCAAAGCGAGACGAGACGACTCCAATTGCATGAATTTGCTTGCAGATCATGGGATATTTCCCCGGAACCTGGGCCGCTAAGGGCCTTTTGGATCTCCATATACAGAGGCAACCTAATTTGAAGCCCACAATGCCAAAACTTTTCGTTGACTATAATACAATAGCAATAATAAATAGTAATTAATAATTTTTGTTCTGGTCATTTGCAACTACTTTAATTTTTATGCTAAATTTTTCACAACAATGACGACTATAACTGTAATTGTCTTTCTGTATATTTATAACACCATGTCTCATTAACGCAAAACCTTAAAAAAAATTAAAGAAAAACCATGTCAAAATTATTGCTAATTTGAAATCTAATACAATCTCAAGCACCAAGGTATTACAAAAAATTAAACAAAACCCAAAGGTTTTTAATTAAGTTTTTGATACAGAATAATAATATGATAGAAGTTATTCACATGCTCCCAGAAACAAGGTGTGTCAATAAGCAAATCTGAAGCTTATTGAGCACCCAAAACAGCACATTACATGATCTGTGATGTCAGGGTGAATGATCCACCCCAATCCACTAACTAATTTAAGTTTCTAAAAGCTGACTACATATAGGCCTATCAAATCTCAATTGGGGTATTCCCTCTTTCTCGCCCATTAATTTTCCTAAATACTGAAGCAGCTACCTGTATCATCTAGATTTATGCTTGGCTTGTACCGGCTGGGATCCTCTCTTCCGGTTGGTTTATCCCATCCCAGAAATGACACACGAGGATTCTATCTGACCCAATGTGGAATCATTCATCATTGAAGCTGCCTCCATAATTCCAGATGCCTCGTTCACCTCCTCTGTCAAAGCAGTTGATGTACCCTCATTTGGAGTTCCCTCATTCACCTCCTTTGCCGGAGCAGTAGTATGATAAGACACAGAAGATGTACCCACACCAGGAGTCGCCTCATTCACTTCCTTTGCCAAAGAAGATGTACCCATCTCAGAAGCCTCATTGCCGCTTCGATCGCTGCCATCCGTAGCTGCTGAATGCATGCTTTCAAAATCACCACCAGTGTGATGAGGCAAAGCACGCTTCACAGCAGGCATTTCTCTCTCAATCGGCTCAATTTCAGATCTCCCTTCTTGGCAGCTTATAGTCCCTTCTACAGCCAATACTTCAGTACTCACCCCTGGAAACCCAGATGTATTAGTTTGTTCGACCTTTGACCCTTCCTGACCAGCATGCATATTTTCCATATTCCCTGTATTTTGGAGTTGAGTACGTTCTGTTCTACCTCCAGGGCGTTTCATTTTCAATATTTTCTTCTTGAATCGGCCTTTCTTTGCCTTTGGAACGTTTACAGTCTCCTCTGAGTTATTAGCCACCTCTTGTCCTCTCTTTCTGGAAGGGAGTACGGTTAATTGAGTGTTGCCGGCTGAATTACTGGATAACTCAGATGCACTTGACTGGATTGCTAGAAGAGCAGTTCGAGCAGCTTTGATCTCTGCTTCTTTTTTTGTTTTCGCAGCACCACCAATATAACGAATGTCTCCAATTTCTACAGTACATGAAAACTGTACTTTTCCTGATGCTTCATCCTTTCGGCACTGATACAAGGGAATAGCATAATTCATCTTTTGGGCATATTCCTGAAGTAAATTTTTGCATAAACCTGTTTCATGCTGAACAAGGCACCCAGTGAAGGAGGTTAGCCATCAGCAAGACAATTATGTTCGACAGTTGGCTTCATAAACGTGACTGTTTGAGTGTGGGTGGGTTGGGTGAGAAGAATAGTTCTTGTAAGTGGCAATAAATCAGAAAACAATAGCAAGATTCCATTATACAACAGTAACTATATGATGCATTTAGCTAGTGCAGTGAAGATTGAATTATAACCAACCTTTAATGGAAAATTTACAGAAGAAAAGTAAAGGATTTTCTGCACAAGGAGATACAAAATGCTGCTATTAAAATGTATACAAGTGTTTACAAAAATTCTGCAGATTAATTTTCAGCAACTCAGAATAATCTTTTAGAAAAGGTGGTTGTACTTAACAATGAATGCAAGCATTGTACAATATAATAGACGCATCAGTAGAGTCAAGTGGAGACTGGGAAAAGTGAAAAATCCTAAGAAACTAAAAAAGGAGACTACGCAGCAGTTAATCCATTCCATAAGTGACAAATATACTTACAATAGGTTGAGAGATGCATTCATTAACTTTGCCAAGTTTTGCTAACTCCACAAGAGCCACTTCAGCAGCTGACTGCTCAGCTGCCTTACGATTAAAAAATCCAGGCAATGAATCATATCTAACATCATCAACTATGACCGTTGAACTGAACCAAGGCTCATGAGATGGGCCTTCTTTCATAGTCTCATAGGCAGGCGTGGGGATTCCAGCTTTTTGGGCATATTCTTGTAATCGGCTCTTAAATACATAACAGTTTGATACACCTGGCACAAAACAAGATTACCAATACATTTTACATGCTTAATAATAATAATGATGATGATAATAATAATAATAATAATAATAATAACAACAACATTAAACAATTCAAGAAACTTTAGCTCAGCTTGAAATATCAACAACACGAGTTGCTCGAAAATCTACCCAAACTGGAGCTTAACTTGAGGTTACTAAACAATAGGTGTGCTCATTTTTAATTATTAAAAAAATTCCCGTACTTAAATAGAAATACCATTTTCCAAGATATTATTCCCTATAGTTCAGAAACTGTAAGAGAAAAAAGAAAAAGAAAGATGAGCTCTTTTACAAAATTTCTTTTATTATTTTTCAATTTTCAGCAAATGATCAAATTCATTTTTGCAAAAGCTCCTACTCGTAAGGGAATCCCACAATTTGCCTATTTCGTATAACTAACATTGAATTAAAAAAAAAAAAAGAAGAAAAAGAAAAAAACTACCGGAGAAGCCTTCGTTGGTCGGCATAGTTTCGAAAGCTGCCTTCTTTTTTCCTTTTTGTGTTCGCGCGTTGGTCGATGATGAACACTCGGCAGAGAGAAGTAAAGGCGAAAACTACGCCGTTTATCTTGGGTTGCAGCAGTTGAACTACAGCCAAGGAAAGAGAGTGTCACTGTTTCAGGGCTCACTCGAATCTTTGGCTCGCGTTCAATTGTGAAAATCAGCTATGCGAAACTGTGCATTGTTAGTGTGTGAAGTTGAGCTATCATAGCCGTTGGATGAGAATTTTGACGGAAGATATTAACGCTGATCCAACAGTTTGTATAGTGAAGGGTATTCTGGGAAGTTCACATGAGTTTGCTGACTGGTTCCCTAATACTAACTAATAATTTATTCCTTGTGTTTCGTAAATTTGGGGTTCCGTATAAAGAAGTATTGGATCGAGCCCGAGTTTAAAACACAAGGACAGGAAACCGAGTCAATACTTGAAGGCGAGATTCTGCAACTGAAGCAAAGACTTTGAAACGTTGGTCGGAATTACTGAAGCAACTCAAATCTCGCTATTTTAATTCTAATTTCCGTAAGTCTACTGTTTCATGAATCCTTTCAAATTCTTTTTCGTTTGTCAAAATTTCAAAGAAGCACCTCGTTGTCTCTCTAATTACAGTTTCTTATTGGTATTAGGGTTGGATCGTATGTCTATGTAATCAGTTACTTAATTGGGGATTTATATGGTTGTATTATTGTAATAGATATCTTTTGCATAAAATTAACTATTTTATTTAATTTTCTATGCAAGCTTTTTCTTTCTTGAACTGTGATGAGATTGGCCGTTGTTTTAGTTCCCATGAAATCAGAATTTGTATAGATTTTGACAATTATTTAATATGATTTTATGTTATATTTGTAATGAATGGACTGTCAGTTGTGACCTTTTACTTTGGGGACTTATTAGGTTTAATGGAGGAATCAGAAAAAAGAAAGGAACGATTGAAAGCAATGCGTGCAGAAGCTGCACAGGCTGAAGTTTGTAGTAATGTTGAGACATTTCCAGTTCCTAGTTCCCTTTCTAATCCGCTGTTTGAGGACTCTGCAGCTCAACCAATACAGGAGCAACCATTTGCAGGTTCAAGGTTTGATTTTTACACAGACCCTGTAGCCGCATTCTCTGCCAACAAGAAGAGGGGACAGCATGATAATAATACTAGACAAGATTACTCCATGACTCCTAGTTTCAGTGCTCCTGCTATGGCACGGCCTTCATCATTCATTTCAGGTATTGTTTTGATTTATTGAAGTTTGGGTTAGGTTGAATACACAAATTAAAATTGCATGCATTTCCTCTTTCTTTTGGACTTTCTAGTTTCAAAGCAAGGCTTTAAAATTTGTTATCTAGTCCTTGGAGGAATTAGTATAAGTTTCTTGTGCTATGCTTTATTATTGATTATGGTGAGTACTCATAATTAATGGCATGAAACTGTTAATCTATCAATTTTTTGTTAACAACCTGCTTTTGGCTGCTTTTATTTTCTTTTTATTAATTTTTTTTTCAATTCCAACTTATTAGAACCAAGAAACTCTGGGATGATTCCCTCTCCTGGTCATCAATTGCAAGCCAGTTCTTCATTTGACCAGAGAATGTATCAAGCACAAGGTCCTTATAATAATCCTCGTCCCTATAGAGGCCCTAGAGGAGCAAGTCCATTACCCATCCATCAAGGAACTCCTGAAGCCTGGAGTGGATTGCAAGCCACAACTAGCCATTACAGCTTCACAACCCATCGCCAAAGAAGCCCCAGAGGAATGGATGGTCCTTTTCCCGTGCTACATCAAGGAACCCCTGAATTCTGGAATGGATCTGGAGGCACAGCTAGGTATAATTCACCATCTACTGCATCAGGAGATGGTCAGATTTTCAGCCCTGGCTTTGGACCACTAAGAAGCCCTAGTTTCGGTTATGGCCAAGGCAGGCCTCAGTGGCAGGGCAGAAGTCCAAGCCCTGGTTCAGGGCGTGGAGGCAGTCCTGGTCCAAGTTCTGGAAGAGGTAGAGGTCGTTGGTATGGCAGCAGCCTGAGCCGAGGTCTGGGATGCAGTGGTGGAAGGGGCCAAGGACTTCATTCTCGTGGCTTGGGAGCAGATGGAAAACAAGGGCCAGAGTGTTTCTACGACAAGTCCATGGATGAAGACCCATGGCAGCAATTAGAGCCCCTTGTATGGAAGAGTAGAAATTTCAAAAGCCCTGACTCTTCAAATTCCTGGCTTCCAAAATCCATTAGCATGAAAAAACCGAGAGTTTCAGAAGCTTCCAGACAGTCTAGTTCACAGCTGAGCCTTGCAGAATATCTTGCCGCCTCTTTCAATGAGGCCACTAATGCCGATCCAAATTCATGAGTCCCTTGGAGGATTTTAGATTTTGTTGAAAGAAAGTTTCTAGGATGTGTTTGTGATGGCATGTAATAATTTAAAAAATTAATCTAATTTATCAAGTCAGCTGGCTGCAAGCTTAATAATATAGCTGTTTCATTAGTTGATGATATATATATATATATATATATATATATGTATTGTTGATTTCTCGCAATTCTTTTGGTTATCGTCATATCATTATCGTTATTCTTATTAGGGAGTGTAGGGTAAATGTGATGCACGCCCAAAGTTTAGGGAAACTGACATAACTAGCCTAAAAATATTTGAGATTTTCAAAATTAGTCCCTAACTTTTTCCAACTAGCCAAATAAAAAGTTTTGGAACACATTTACCGTCGCATGTCATGATCCAATCTCCCTCAACAAGCTAAAACCTCATTTTCACAATGTCATCATCTCATCATCAACGGTGACAGTAACGACATATGGCGATACTGACAGGAAACCTAAATCTAAATGAATACAAACCCTCAGTGAGTTAATTTGAATCATATATGATTATAGATTTGTTAGAGGACAAAAATGAAATGAATTTTTTCAAAAAGATAGGGGTATCTCTCATAAAATTTGTTTGTAGATATTTTTGGTAGATTGTTTGTTTAAAGTTCTATCTAATATTAAGGTACCATAACTTTTAAGTTACTGGTATTGTGAAAAAGTTGTAACTGTAAAATAAAAGTTAATAATATTTAGTAAATATAATTTTTAAATAATAAGTTTAACAAAATTATTAAAAATATGATAAACTTTTATCATACAAGTATAAAATCATATTGAGATTTTGTTTGGAATTGAAATACTGTAGTTTAAAAGCTACAACTGCTGGGAAAAAACTATAATTATGAAACAAAAATTAATGATCTATAATAAATATAAATTTTAAATAATAATTTTGATAAAATATTAAATATATAAAATTTGAATAGATTTTTTATCATACAAACGAAAAATCATATTAACATAATTACCAAATTACAACAGTTAGTGTTTATTAAACATTTTAGTGTTATAGCTTTTAAGCTACAATCGCCCAACCTCAATTCAAAATAGACCTAACTCAGCTTCCAAGCTACAATAGTGAAAAATAGATTTTTCATTATACAAATAAAAAATCATATTAACATAATTTTTAAGTTACAGCAGTTAGTGTTTATCAAATATTTTAATGTTGTAGCTTTTAAGATACAATTGTCTAACCTTAATTCCAAACGGATCCTAATTCAGCTTACAAGATACAGTAACTAATATTTATCAAACACCTTAATATTAAAAATTTTTAAACTATTGTTGTTCAACTTCAGTTCCAAACCGAGCTTAATGTCACGGGATGAGTATTTGTGCGCAGCAAACCCATGCGGCACTTAAGCAATTTCTAGCACACAAATCGCTAAGTAAGTCTAAAACACTTCTCAATTTAGCTAAGCAAGAATGCTTGTGATAATGGTAAGGAGAAATAAGAGCAATATTGCCAAATATATAACTTTTATTACTCACGAAGAGTAAATTACAAGAAAACTTTTTACAAGAGCTTGTGAGTGTGTTGTGTGTATGTGTGCTGAGATTGTTGGTGTGGTGTGCAAAAATGGCAAGGGTGGTGGGCTATTTATAGTATTGGATGGTGGATTCTAGAGCTCACCATCTAACTTGCCAACTTACCTAAATATCTAAGGACTTAAACGCGTATTCTAGAAAACTCTAAGTTATTTATAATTGTAGAAAAATCTAGATTTCGGGTCGGGCTTTGCTAAGCGCACCATGGTTAGTTAATTGTTTGAGGCGGCTTATTACTAAGTGCATTATATTCTTAAGTGCAATCCACCTCTAGTGCTAAGTGTACTCTGCTTCTAAGTGCACTTCGCATTTAGACGGATTTTTTCTAAATGAACCCGTGCGTCAAATTGACCTCCATTTACGGGAGATTTGAGCGGCCCGTGACACTAAACTAAGCCAATAAGGGATAATTTCTTGGTTTTAACAATTTTAGAGCCACAAGCACCATGTGCATGTGTTTTGGTGCGATAGGCACCAAAACAGGCCAGCACTAGTGCGATAGCAACTTGTTGACACAGAAGCTCTGTATTCGTAGTGTTTTTATTTTTTGTTTAATTTTAGTGACTTGATTTTGGTTTTCGGGTGTTGAAGCATCAAGGGCAGTAAGCAATAACAACGAAGCTTATACCAAATCTGGAAAATTCAGCTGAGATTTCCAGACAAAATGTAAAAGCCAATGATTTAGAGCAAGGAACCTCTCAAATGAGAGAATATTTCACGTTGGACAAGTGTATTTTCATTAACTTTTCCGCAAAAAAGTCAACGGAAATCATGACCTTTGCCGCCAAAGCAAGCTCCAATGTATTCCAAACTTGAACAATGAACATGGCTTCCACTTTTTGCAACAACAACAACAAAGCAACCCCATTCAGTTGCAGAGCTTCCCTTCAACACTTCTTTGAGAGAGGAAACGACAGGTAACAAGTTGGTATCTGTTTTCTTTCTTTCTTCTTCTTTTTCTTTTTTTAATATGTTTTGGCAAAAATTTTCTTCTTGTTTATGAAACGAGTAATTTTAATTGTATTAATTAATGCTTGCACGGCTTTGTAATTTTGAGGGTGACACCAAGAACACCATGCCAAGTAAAGATTCCATCCTCAATGGCTGCTGCTGCTACCACTAAGCCAGAAGATCAAAGCAAGTATCCAGGGCTGGAGCTTGAAGGTAAATCATAAAAAATGGTTGACCTCAACTTATCGCGCCATAGGCTTTAACTGAAATTGAAATCCTTATCAGCTCTACAGCTTGATTCATAAAGATTTTGTAATTACTGCTATCATTTTTTTGTAATCACTATTATTATTTCTTTTATTTGATGAAATCTTTCTAAAATATACATCAATGAAATCAAAGTAGATCCATTTTTTCCATTAAAAATACCAAAGGAAAAAATAGATTTTTTTTTTTTGGGGGGAGAGGGGAGGAGAGAATTTGTATTAGTGATATTCCCATAAGAAAAATTATTTTATTACGGCATCAATACTGTGATAGATATAAATATTATAAATTACACATAAAACTAATAAATATAAAATAAAATTAATAAATTCATATAAGATTATTAATTATTTAAAAAATTAACATTGTTTCTATATAATTTTAGTGAAAAATATTTTATTCATTTATAAAAAAAATTCTTTAATTTAACAAAAAAGTTATTGATTAATTGAGCAAAAAAATTATACTAAAAAAGTGGAATAAGCTTTATTGAATTGGTTATCATAAATTCTATATTTATTCTAGAACATTTGTATACGTTTTTTTCCCCATTTTCTACAATGATATCCATTTATTACACATGTTAATTAAACACAATTATTTATCTTGATGTGGATCAAGTAAAAAAAATTAAAAAAAATCTTATATTCCTAGACAAATATATGGTATATCAATAAAATTAGATTTATTTTTTAATCTTATGCATACTTTATGTAGTTTCAAAGTTTTTACTTGTATTTAAAAACCATTTAGAGTTGTTGAAGAAGTGTAAAAAAATACAAAATAACTTTATCTCACAACAACTATGAAAGATATTAAAATAATATTTTTTTTAAAATATGATTTTGAACATAAATTTCATCTTTAATAAAACATCACATATATTACATAAATGCAAAACTAATATTTTTTAATTTAAAAAAATCAATAAATATATAAGGTAATAAACATTATAATGAGTTTTTATTTTACAATTGTGAACTTTTTTTTTTTAAGTAACTCTTATATTCATTTACTTATTTTACTTTTTATTCATAAGTTTTAGGTTTAATTTACAAACTTTATATGTTGTTTTGCACTTAATGTTGATTTACTTATTTTATGTTATATTTATAAGTTTCATTTTACTTACGGTAATACATTAATTTACTAGTTTTATAATAATTTACTTATTTAACCTTCCTTTTACAAGTCTTATGTTTCATTTCTAAAATTTATATTTTATTTTACAATTTGTGTTGATTTATTAGTTTTATATTATATTTGTAAATTTTTATTTTATTTACTAGTAATACATCAATTTATCAATTTTATAATAATTCACTTGTTTTACTTTCTATTTACAAGTCTTTTGTTTCATTTTCAAAATTTATGTTTTATTTTACAGTTAATGTTAATTTACTAGTTTAAAGTTATATATATGAGTTTTTATTTTGTTTATTAATAATACATCATTTTGCTAGTTTAATATTAATTTACTCATTTTATTTTTCATTTACAAGTTTTATATTTAATTTCTAAAATTTATGTTTTATTTTAAAATTAATATTGATTTACAAATTTGATTTTAAATTTATAATTTTTATACTTCATTTACATAATTTATATTTAATTACAATACTGATACCGTAACTTTAATTACGGCATCGACCATTTTCATAATGATAATTGCAATTTAAGCTCACAATTTTGTTTTATTTATATCAACTTCTTCCACAGTTGGAAGTGTTTTTATTGTTAGAACAAAAGCATTCATTAAACACACCAGAAAGCAATAATAATTTTTTTTTACATATCATCTGAAGAGAGCCGAGCTTGAATGCTTGAAAGGATTAACAAAGCCGCTGGAACTTGCATCCTCATTGCCCAAATGCGCTTGCTTCCTGGTTTCTTTTTTTAATTTAATTCACTTTTTAAACAGAACAAAAATATATGTATAAATAATGAAATATAAAGCAACAAAAATTTCTTTGAAAAAAGGAAGCAGTGTCGCCGCATGAACACAGCCGCCACAAGCGTCTGTCACACCAAACATAAGTGCTACAGGCACCAATTGCACAAAATAAAAGTTGTGTTATGTGCAATGAGCGTCTTGCACCAAACAAATGGCAGTCATTTTATATGCTATAGGCATACTTATCTCACATAAACAGCCACAACATAATTTCCCATATTCTTAGATATCCATTAAAGAAAAATGATAGCAAAATTAAGCTTCAACAACAAAACACATTCTTTAAAGCAGATTAACAAACACTTATAGTACCATATTTAATGAACCACAATTATATGATGATTTGTCAAATTTCATTCCCAATTCGATCCTAATGTTAAAAAATGAATAGTTCAACAATATTTAACCTATAATGATCTACATTAAACCCATTCAAGAATTTAGACCTAAATTCACCAAATTAACTCAAAATTAAATGCTTCACCACTGGTTCATTCGTATTTGGAAGTAGCCGTTGTTGTTGCCACATTGATTTGCCATTGCCGTTAATTTACTTGCTCAACTAGAGACTACTAATTTCTAATGTTTTTATTTGTTGACAATGATGAATGAGAGTGATAAGGGTAAATGTGTCTAAAAAAATTTATATTTGGCTAGTTATAAATAAAAAAAATAGTGGGGTTATTTGAACCTACTAATTTCCTTTCAACGCTCACTTTTTTTTAATTAAAATAATTATCAAATTATAACTTATTATTTTAATTCATTTATTATCAAAAATCAAAAAATTACCCTTGATTCATTTATTATCAATAAGTAATTGATCAAATTATATTTTCACAATAAAAATTTTTATTAAAAGGTGCAGTGAGAAATTTAGTAAGTTTAAATAGTTCCACCTTAGAGAAAATTGAGGGTTAATTTTGAAAAATGAAAAAAATTGAGTTATCTATGTAAATTTCCCAAAGATTGGGAGCCCATTTTCAGCAAACCATACGGCAATAATAATAAGGAGAAGGAATGGTAATAACACGGGTGTAAACTGTGAAGGGTGCATGCGAATATGGGATAAAGGAGTACCGGCAGAGTTGTAACATTTTCAGTTCTCAAAAGCTGGTGCTGGTGGGCCCAGCTTCCTTGGGAAATCATAAAAATGGTGGGTACACGCTTAGTTTGTCGATAACTGATCTCAGAAATAATGACGGGCGGGGAAATAACTATTGTTTTTCAATTGAATCGTAGCGGCCCACACATGTAAAAATTGAAAACTGATTCTTGGGAACCAATCAAAACGTTGCAAGCCTTTGTTTTAAAGTCTAGATTCCAGATTGTTGTCTTAACTCAAAAGTATCGTAGAAACGTGCTGACAATCAGTGGGTGCACAAAATGTGATGTTAACAAGTCATCTGAATATCATCTTCAAGAAAAGAAAACGCTAGGGAGCTGAACATTGTACTGTGCATGAAAAAGTAGCCCAATACGTTTCCTTGTTTCTAAAAGTCAGTTTGCCTAAAAAGATAATCGCTTGACAACTTAATGCCAGAGCCTGGTACAGAAACCATTCCCAGGAACTTGTTTTTGCTCGCAACCAATCTCATCCATGAAAGTGTGGATGAGCTGCCCGGCCAAGCTTGCTGGGTCATCAATAAAAGCATCAACAAAGACACTCACCACCCTTCTTTCTTGCAGAGTCGCTTTCAGGCTGAACCAAGTGAGAAACTTTACTCTGAAATGTTCATCTATATGCCCTTTGTGCTCTAACCATTTGACTACCCTGACAGAATAATCATAATCACTCTCTTCCGGTTTCTTTTCACAACAGGAAGCCAGTTTCTGACGCATTCCATCAGATTTACAAGGTGTAGAGGGAGATATTGACTTGGGGCTCAATAAAGGAGGTGGAAGTGAGTAGAACCCTTCATATTTACTCTTCTTGACATTAGCCAGTGATAGTGAAAGGTTTGCACGGCGCTCGCTAGCTGGCAATTTAAGACTACTGGAGTTTGTGGATTCCACATGAGAATGAACCTGAGAAATTTTGGCACGTTCTCCCTTGCTATGTTTTACCTTAGCAGCAGCAGAGCTGCTGTCTGATGCAGGTGTAATCCATTTAGATTCCCAGACACCAAAAACCCCATTGCCACTGGAAAGAGAAACCTTGCAGAAATACTCGGTGGAAGGATCGAGATCTGTAACTAAGAACCTCTTTTCAGGCCTCAATACAGTGAAGGTGGGGTTGTCTGGATAATCCTTCACAGTAGACTTACGATGCCACAGCCTGCAGCCTGAAAAGTCTTCTAAAAGCCGATCCTCGTATTCCAGTGCAATGATGACTGATGTTGAAGAGGATTCTTCAAATCTAATCTGGCAAGCTTAGAGAGGAAAAAGGACATCAAAAGCAAGATCAGTGAAAAAGGGAAAGAAAACAAAAATGCTTCCATCTTATTTTTTTAGGCATTTAAATATTCTCTCCCTGTGGCTGTGGATGCATCTCTCACATGGCAAGTAAACACACATCTGTTTATTATTCTATAATCGTTTTTTTTATTGTCATCTCCAGGACTACACAAAACCAATTACAAGACTAAAATTAAATTTAGTGAATGATTAATTTTCCACTGTCACATTTAGACACTCCATTGGATGAAACTGCATACATTAAAAAATTTAAGAAACTTACAGGCTGGCTCTTTCTTTACAGTATCACTGGGGCAAGTATCCACAACAAACATGGAATCCAATGCTTCCACCGCTGAAGCACACAACTTCTGAACCTTGGCACCACAAGCAAGCCTATTAACAATACCTCGTGCCATTTTTGTGCATAACAAATTCAGAGGCCCTACTTCATTTGTCAGTATTTGTAAGGCAGTCTCAACTGTTTTCTGCACTTCTTTGAATAGTTCGGTCCCCAAAAGAATCTTATGTCCCAAAGAGATTCGCAGACATAGTTCATCCACTCTTCTGGTTTCTTTGGCAACCAGCAATTGTCTTCTCCAAGTTCTGTAAAACACTAACCATATAATTAGATAATCATTCCCTCATTCTTTGCATAACAAATTATTTATTTTCTTCTTCAGACACAAAGAAAAATGCCAAAACTAGTCTAACAAAACTAACTTGTATGCAAGTCTAAGTTGGATGAGTTCTAAATTTTAGATTATGCTCGCCAGATAAAACTCTCACAATCATGCCATTCTTTCAGAGATGCCTGATCTTTTCTCTCTCAGAAGCAAAAGAAAAAAAACTATGCACTAATGTCATAGCTGCCTGCTGCAGGGAAGCCAAGGGATATATTATGGGGGCATGCATGCATAATAGACTCTATTTTTGTGGGTGTTAGAGCTGGCTAAAAAGATCTTGAGTCACAAGGCACCAGTGCCTGACATCATCTCAGAATTTGGACACTTCAAAACACCAGTGGAGCAAAAAATATCTGTAGTAGCAAAAGTCATGTGTGCATTTGCATGCACATGTATCAATGTGTTAACATCTGTTCCCAAATAAATGCTTTGGTTATTAAGGTTTGGCTTAAAGTCACAAAACTGTATGTGATCTATCACTACATATTCTATATGCAATTAAATAAATAATACCATTCTTCATGAATTAAGAAAAGCTCATTACCTCATCAGACCATTAATTTTTCCACAAGAAATGCAGCAGTAACTGCCATCCAACTTTGAGGAAGAACCAATCTTCACAATTCCAGTTCTTTCATCCTTCAAAGCACATTCTAAATGGCATGACATTCCACATGAGTCTTTTTCATCAGAAGCACCGGAACCACAGGTTAACCATAGGCTAGGATCCTTGTTATCATCATATTCATGACATATACAGCATGAACATCTCTTGCAAAAAGCATCACCCAAACCTAAAACAGCTCTGCATGCAGCATTCTCACATAATTGAATTTTAACATGTTTTGCTTTACTCTCTACGGAAACCTTGTCTTGCTCTCTTGATAATTCAGGTATGGGTTCTTCTTGCCTTTTCCTCTTAAAATCAGCTTGAGTTTTGGCCAAATGAAAGGCATCTGTGTTGTTTGTCTTGCACTTCTGAGAGACTAACTTCAGAAGGTGCTCTATCATTCGAAATTTTGTATAGCCACTGTACTTTCTTTCTTTACCCATCTCTGCACAAATGATTTCGAGAAGCTCCCTGCGGCTAAACGAGCTAAGGATCTCTGGGGCATCTTTTGACCATTGGGCAATCTCATGAACCAGTTCTCTTTTCTCTTCCAGGCTCAGCCGGCTACATTTTGCAGGGTCAAGCACAAATCCTGAAAGCAAAAGAATTCTCAACACTGACCTCCGTATGTCTTGTACCACATGCAAATAAACCCAAGCATTGCTACTAAAGAAAACTGATAAAAGAATTGATGAAGAAGCAAGGTGCTAAAGTTCAAAACACATCTGAAATACTAGATTCAACTAAGTGATCCATAACCTGCAATCAAAAGCACATTGCAGTATTCTTTATGTTTGCGTGGAAATTAAGCTTTTCCTTTCCCTAATTCTGGCCTTCCTAATCCATATTAAAATTCTAACCGGCAGTGGCTTTCCAGTAGTGTGCACCATATGATTAGATGAACAAAAATCTATACTATTATTACAGTAAAAATAATTTAGATTCATACCATTGTCAAGAGTTAAGACATGTATGATTTGCTAGAACAAAATTCTCAAACCCGACCTCATTGAATAAACAAGGTATAATAAAAGCAAGTCCAGTTCAATGACTATCATCCAATACATTAGACTTCAACAATCGTTCTTTAGTTATTTCCGGCTCCTTAAATTAGATACTTAGCATTAGCAGATTATGACTTGACTCATCCTCACTATTGGGAGCCTGAAAAGAGAATTGTTTTTAAAATAACCATAAAAATGTGCCTCTGTAAATCATTCTATTACTACGAAAGCCTTAACTGTAAACACATCAAAGGACCAATTTTTTCACAACCACAAAAGGAAAAAAAAAAAAAAAGTTTCTTTTAACACTACAATACACGCATACAAACACATATACCACATATAAACTCATATTAGACACAAGGTACAGTAAAAATAAATGTCTCTAATAAAAGATCGGTGTCATTGTAACCAAAACAAAAACAGGAAGAACAGTGAAACAGGCCCCAATCGAAAAAAATAAAATAAAATAAAAAATAAAAACCCAGATGTAAAAGGCTTCATATGACCTACATTGTCAGTAGAACCACTAAGGGTTTACAAAAACGGCGCCATTAATATTAAAAAGTGAGTAAAAAAAAACACAAACCCAGATCAAAATGTCATATGAGATACAGTAACAAACCAGAGAACATTGAGTTCATGCCTGAAAACCGCTCCTCTGCTTCCCTCATTACACTTCAAAACGAAACAAATGTACAACACTTCACTTACTCAAGATGCTGAAACATATGAACAATATTTTCTTTGTTTAAAATATTTTAAAAAAAATTCATGAAACAAAGAGAGTGAGGGAGCGGAGGAAAAAAGTGGGCGAAACAGAAACAAAATAAAATAATAAATGAGTTGTCAGAAATAAATAAATAAAACAATAGTGAATGAGAGATTTTGGTAATGCCAGTGGAGGATTTGTTGTGTGCTCACGTCACGCGCTTGGTGCTGCTCTTGTGTAACAATCGAGTATTTCGGTTTTCTGTTTTTATTTATTTATTTTCTTATCTCAGTCTCACTTTTTCTGCTGTGAAAAGCTGTGAGCGAGTGAGACAAAAATTTTGGTAACAATGAAAATGCATACTGTGTGTGTTCAACTGCTTCTGTGCTCTTCGTGATCTTTTTATTTCATCATGACCGTCCACTTCTTTTTTCTGATATTACGAGTTTTTGCTCGCGTGATTGATTTTGAGGACCCACCGACGGTGATTTTTTTTAAAAAAAAACACAATTATTGGAAGCCAAACTTGTAAGGGACTATGAAAAACTACTCAATATAAATTATATATATTGCAATTTAGCTGATGCCTTCACAAAATATTCTAACTGAAAGAATTCATCTGTCTACTCTCACCTTTTGTAGTTGTTATTTCTAATTTTTTGATAATATAATTTTATGATAAAGATGCATTTTATCATATTTATCTCATCATCTGCAAAAGTAACATATCAAATTAATTCTTCCAACTTAACGAAAAAATTTAATTGATGAATTAAATGAAAATTTTGGATAATACTAGCTAAAAAATAAATATATATGAGTAATACATATGGTATTTAATTTGTGAAATGTGAGTGAGTTGGCATTAGTTTTTTTGTCAGAATCATCAAAAATAAATATTAAATTATTTACTTTTTAACTTAAAAAATTTAAAAATAGTATTTTTACATTTTTACCCTTATAAATGTGAAATAAATAATAAATATTTCAAAGAATATAAATAAGATAATATATTATTATAACAAAATTATGTTCAATTGAATAAATCTTTTAATATTCTGAATAAGTATATGTTAATCAATTTTATTGTAGTTTATGATATTTTTATATGAAAAATATTTTATAAAAAAATTATGAAGATAAATAATGCTAATTTGAAGAAAATAAAAAATAATAATAATAACAGTCTATCACTATATTATCACAAGTTATAAATAGGTAATAATGCTAATTATTAAATTTTATTTAGGTAAGAATGAAAATTAATTAATTAGATATAGATATTTTGGAGAATATTTTTTAATAATATCATTAAACTTTTTACATTAAGAAAAAAAGTTAAAAAAAAATTAGCTTAATAATTTTTAATGATTGAAAATTTCCATTAAATTACAGAATTAAACAAACTTAATGACTTGATTGATTAAAGTTAAGTCAATTAATTAAGTCATTAGGTTAACAAAACAATTGAGTCATGTCTTTAAACGAGTGATGCAGCGCTGCCGCTTCATAGTGGTCAATAGTCAATGAATAATCTTTTAAAATAAGAATAATGTTAAAAATTTTAAAATTTGAGTAACAACGACTGTACTAATGTAGCTGTAATTATCGCATGAAATTAGATGCATCAACAGAAATTCAAACGTTGAATCATTAACAATATTGATTATATAATGGAAGAAGATTGGACTTTTATTTTTCAAAGATATTGGGCTATCTAAGCTAAAATCATATCATTAGCTTAATCAAATCAACGGGAGAGCTCACAATTTGGTGCCATCGAGCCCAAAATCAGTGGACGGAATGCCCTCTGTTATATGGGCTCTTCGTAAAAAATGACCAGCCGTTGGGCCACCGACTTAAATTGGTCCACTCGTCTTAGCCCTGCCTGGTTGTCGACCTTTTGCTTCCCATCCCCCCTCTCTCTTCGAAGTGAGGATTTTTTATTTAATTTTTTGAAATTAATATATGTCCTTGTAAAATATTATGCCCTTATCTTTCCAAAATAATCCGTCCATATTTTTTAAAAAATAATAATAATCGAAAATTTCGTGTCCATTAAAAAAAAAAATGTCGATCTCAAAAATTTAGCTGGCAATGGAAATGATATAAAAGATTCTAGAAAGTGAAGGTTTTAGTTAGCAACTGCATGATGGTCAAGGATAACAAGAATGACAAGTTGTCTAGTCGAGCTACGTTGATTGATGACCATGCAAGATTTGATGTGATATTTATTGCATGCAACAACTTACGGTTGGGGCCGCTGAGAACTGAGACATTAAAGATTGGGCCAGACACGTTACGTGTTGTGAAGTTAGTTTGGGTCAAGCTTTTATTTGTACCGAGTTGATTTAACTTTTTTTTTTTTTGAACGAGATTATTACTCCGTTACAACATATTACATTATATTTATAATCATATAATTATTGAAATTGATTAGTTTACATAAAATCTTATATAGCATTATACAGATTTTAAGCCTCTCACAACATATTATATGATATTTATAATCATATAATTATTAAAAATAATTTTAACACTCTTACAATATATTACATAATATTTATAATCATATAATTATTGGGATTAGTTTAAATCAAATCTTATTTAATACTATCCAAATTTTAACCCTCTATAATATTTTTCTCAAATATTTAAGAAACATAAACTCTATTTATAAAAAAAATTGCCCTTACTCAACTTTTTTCTAAAAAAAAATTATTTTGTGGGGATTCGAACCACTTCCCTCACGGAGTGGCTCTGGTTGAGTTGCTTTAACTTATTACATCAGTTTATAGTCTATTTATTAAAATGCAATTTGGTAAACTATTGAAACTTATCGACGAATGATAAAACATAGAGAAGAAGCTATGAGGAGGAGAAATACAAGTTTGATGCACCGTTTTAATATGTTGAGACAGTGCAGCTTACCAATCACGACTTGTCATTTTAATAGTTTTGGTGGATATCATCTTGAAATCTATTAATTCTTTTTCTTTTTTTTCATAGTTATCACATTAAAATTACTGGATTTCATTAGAGATCCACGTTATACTCGTTCAAATAACCGGCTCTTGAGGTGATACATCCAACTCATCTAAATTTTTCTCATGAGAAGAGAGATTTTCTAATAAAAATTTAGAAGCGTGTTTGAAAGGTTAATTGACTCAAAATGTTAAACACCTAATATCATAATATTAATTATTAAAAACACGTTTCGATGACATGAAACAAAATGATAATAAAGGGATGACGGTTGCACAATTTTAATTGTAATTTATTTTGAGTTTACTTTGACAGCGCTGCGCGTGATTCTGGGACAGTGACCATAATTTCCTAAAAAATTTTGAAGTTTTACTTCAATGAAATTATTAAAGAAATTAAATCTTAATCATGTATTATTAATAAAAGAATCTTTAAATTAAAAATTTAAGACACTTTAAATTACGTGATTGAGGATCCTAATCCGTAACAAGCCGTATTATTCATCAAATTAATGTATTTGTTGACTTGTAAACATTGATTTTTTTATTTTTTTTGTTTACACGAAAGAAAGCAGTATTATGTGAGCACGGCAAGAGAGCGGTTGTGAGCAGTTTGGATTAATGGAGGTGCTGGCTAGCAATTCTGCTGATGAATTGAAAGGGAATTAAACCATCGGCGACTCATTATGTATTTTTTTTGAAAAAAAAAAATTCCTTAGAAGATGTAGTCGGTGGACCAGTGCTGTGTGGTCATGCCATGTGTTAATACCAATAACCACAAAACTGAAGAGGTCGAAAATAGCGGGTCTATAATTAGCAAACAAGTATAAGTCATTATCATATTTATTAATGCGATTTTTTTTTATTACATGAGACTGTTTTTTAGAATACAACTTATATTATATGAAATTATAGCTGATATTTATAAATTAAATTATTATTAAGATCAATTTATTATAACAATTCTTATGAATCACTTCCCATATTTTCAACCCTTTCTAATATTTGAGAAATGTCTACTCTACTCACACTTGATAAGGGAGAATACTACTTTTACACACACTTGATAAGGAAGAAAATTACCCTCACAATGCGTTTGTGGGGTTCGAACTACTGCCCTCCAATTTACTAGATCCAATTTATTGATGAGAATTAAGTCAATAACAGTCGAGAATACTTTTTGTGAAAATGGGTCGAGTTGAAAAGATGTTTATTTTAAGTATTTAGCGTTGTATTAATCAGATATAAACTTTAAACTCTAACTTGATATAAGTAAATTGTTGTTAAATAAATGAATAAAATTTTTTTTTTAATATTTTTTTTTCTAAAGGAAGAATGTATTTTTCATCCATAAGTTTGATGCAATAGTTCATTTCATCATTGTTATTTATATAATAACTCATTTCATCAATATTAAAAAAAAAATTATTATTTACCATTAGTTTACTTTATAATTCATTAAAAACAAAATAAAATTTTTTATTAAGTAGATACAATTATTTTTAAAATAAAACTATCAAATATAATTAAATAATATTTGACTTTCTATATAAATTTAAAATTTAATGATAACTTAATGACTAAACAATATTAATACTAAATAATATGCAAAATATATTTAGGCCAAATTAAAAAAAATAGACATTATAGGCAATATAGCGTCTTTTTTTAGCTCGTCATTAACTTTAATTGATCAAAATAAATAAATCAATAGTCAAACAATACTATTATTACCAAAAGTAATCATAGGCTCCTTCATTTACTTAAAAAAACAAATATTTAATATATTACAAGATAAAATACACTGCATTAGAGTATGTGTGCGCTTTTTTTTTTAATCTTTTAGGTCATTTGTGATTTTACTATGGCCAATAATCCATAATTGAAAAATTATCATCATCATCATCATCATCATCATCATCATCATCATTATACATACATGTATGCATGCATGCACGTTAAAAAATCTAGTTGACTGCATTAAAAAAATTTAACAAACATATATACATATATATTGCATGCTCCTTAAAATTATTTTTGTTTCATTAAGTTATCCTCACACTTTAAATTTGTAAAGAAAGTCATAAGTTTTTTTTTCCATATATATATATAAATCTGAAAATATACTAATAAAAAAGAAAGAAGAGTTTCAAAATCCTCATGTACAAGAGGTTAAGTTATGACACGATACTTGGGATAGCCCCAAGCATCCTCAAATAATTTTTTCCCTAATAACCATTAATGGATAGTCTCACCAAATATACATGGAACAAGATAATCCTAAGTTAGCCAAGTAGTCTGCTACATAATTTCCTTCACGAAAAATATGGGAGCATCTGAAAGGATAAAGTCATAAGTTTTCTAATTATATTTGAGATTTTTTATTTTAAATTGTTTGAATCTATTTGAAAATTTTATTTTATTATCAATGAATTTTACAGTAAATTAACCATAAATTTACACAAGAATATTTTGGGCTATTGTTCGAAAAATAGCGATAAAATGAATTATTATTTAAAAAATAAGGATGAAATCGAAAAGAATTTTTTTTCCTTTTTAAATTATAGTGCCACGTATGTAATGATACACATACCTAAAATCGTAAACAAAATCTCTCCGAAATATTGGTATGTATACGAGCACGTCGCCTCATGCTTCGATATAGTACGAGAGCTAACCCGTAAAACAGAGAATACCCACCGCAACAAAATTTCGGTAGTTGAATCAACTAATAATAATTAATTTTTCTTATCTTTTAAGTAAATAGAAATATAATTATTTGAAAACATATTTAACTATAATTCTCCACCTGTCATTCATTAATTTCCTCATATATGTATATTATCGAAGGGTTCCCAGCTAGTCTTTCTCAGAGATTACTGTACAAGTCTAAATTTCCTATCTTCCCATTTTTTTTTTATTCTCATTCTCTTCATTTCTAGCTACAACTTTCTGCTGCCATGGCTCCATCGAATCCTCAAAGCCGAGTTTCAGGGGTAAAATTATCATCAGTAGTGCCAGCCAAGGCTACAGAAAACCAAGACTACGAACTCAAAGACATTGACTTGGCCATGAAGCTTCACTGCGTTAAAGGAGTTTACTTCTTTAACAGCGAAGCAGTTCGGGGGCTGACCATTTCTGACTTAAAGAGACCAATGTTTCGGTTGCTGGAAGTTTTCTACACTGCATCCGGCAGAATCAGAAGATCAGAAACTGCAGGAGATGGCAGGCCCTTCATCAAGTGCAACGATGGCGGCGTTCGGATTGTCGAAGCATTTTGTGACGATCAGACTATTGAAGAATGGCTAGCCGTGGATGGCGTTTCCCTTGATGATTGCCTTGCTTACGGTTCCGCGCTTGGCCCTGATCTCGAATACTCCCCGTTGGTTTATGTACAGGTAATAATACCAGATACTTACAAAAATTTTATTCGCGCCGTTGCCCTAATTAGTTTTAGTAAAATACTCCTGTATCTTTTTCAAATTTAACTCTTAAAAAAAAAACCATTCTGACTTTATTAAACAACAAATTTTATTTTTAATCGGCGAAAAAATTTTGGGTTCTCCAAGAACATGGTTTTTTATACTCGTTATCACACGGGCACACATATTTTTCACACATGGAAAGGACTTAACGACCAGGAAGCAATGCTCTGGGCGCTCAAGATCTTTTCTTGATAGCCTAATATTTAGACAAAAATAAAAAAAAGGATGTCTTATAGAAAATGTTTTTGTAATCTAGTTAAACCTTGTCATCAACTTTTCAAATTTGTACACACAGGTAGCGTATGATGAGAAAAAGATTTAAAATATCTAAGAAACACGTGATATCTGTCAATCAACTATATATATGCATAACTTAACTTTTAAATTGTCGTTAGAAAATATTTTATCGAACACTGTGGATAACATAAAAGTCGCGGCTGGTAGATAACGATTTACGATTCCAAACATGGGTCGGAGCCTTAGACTTTATTGAGGGATGATATGAGCAGAACACAAACGACTACACGTCCACACCCTCAACAAAGTCAAAGGCTATGTGTTAGATATCATAAATAATTAGTTATTGAACTTGTGATACTGAAAATGGAATAAATAAAATAATTAATTCGGGATCCAACTTTATAGTTGTGATAAAGCAGCCGGACACATGTGATAGTTCCGCCAAGGCGGAGGTGGTAGGAAAGTGCGACTATATTTGATTTGTCATGATTAAATTTCGAGCGTTCTTTGTTTTTTTCGGTTTTTTGCTTGCCTTGCAATGCATGCAAACAGTTCACTTGGTTCAAATGCGGAGGAATGTCTTTGGGCCTGAGCTGGGCCCATGTTCTTGGAGATCCATTTTCCGCGTCAGCCTTTATCAGCATGTGGGCCCAGATAATGTCAGGTCGCGTGCCACCAAAGTCCGAGCCCGATCCCGAACCCGTGCCCAAGCCCCGGCGATATGAAACTGAAACTCAAACCCTAGCTCCAGAATCAGTTGATGGGAAGTTGTATCCCGTTAAAAGAGTCGACCCCGTTGGCGACCACTGGCAATTTCCCAACAACTGTAACATGAAAACTCATACTTTCCAATTCACAACAAAACAACTAGACCGAATGGCATCAAATTTAAGTGATCGAGGCATCAGAGAAGCTGCAGCAGTGTCACATTTTGCGGTCATTTCTGCTACAATATGGAAATTACTAGCAAAAGCTAGAGATGATTCAGGCCCTGGAGTCGTGACAATCTGTAGATACAATGGGCATAGAGAAAACGAGACGGCATCGAATGACGTGGTGCTGAGTACAGTTGAAGTGGACTTCAATGTGTCAAAATCTGACGTGCGGGAACTGTCAACGTTGATTGCTGATCAAAGGAAAGATGTGGATGAGAAGATGTTGTCAGACAGTTCAGACTTGATAATGTACGGTGCAAATTTGACATTCGTGGACATGGAAGAAGCTGATGTTTATGGCTTGAAATTACAGGGACGTCAGCCGGTTTATGTGAACTACAGCATTAATGGGGTTGGTGAAAATGGTGTTGTGTTGGTGCTCAGTGGTCCAGAAGAAGACAGTGGTCGCGGTCGTGATCGTGGCAGTACAGTGACCGTAGTCCTGCCTGAAAATCAGCTTGAAAATCTCATGAATGAACTCAACCAAGAATGGAATCTTGCTTGATGAAATTTTATTCCATGCTAAGGGAATTGTGTTTTGGCTGGTGTCGTAATAAGACTGATAAGCGTGTGATTTGTGAAATATTGTTTTAGATTAATAAATATTTTGTACCAAGAATATGAAACGTAGCTTATTTCTAGTCGTTGTACGTTTGAATATTGAGCTATAATTAAGTAGCACTCGTCATGCGCATGCCGACAACAACTTGGTTAGCAGCTCTAGAAGTATACTTGTCACTTATCATAAGCTAATTTATTAGATTGTGCTATTTACCTGCACTTGTAATTTCAAAGCCGACTTTTTTTTTCCAACCTATGAAAAACTAAACAACTAGACAGAAGTTGAAAAAATTCAATCAGTCGCCATATGAGCGGATCTTATTAACGTGACTTGTTGAATTATCAATTACGTGGCCTTAAAAATAGTCATGAGTAAAGTAATAAAATAAAAGTGAGACTATTGACACCCCTCCAATTACCTTTTTAAACCCCTTTGATTATTTTATAATTTTAACTTTTATTAAAATTACATAATATGATAATTTTTAATTAAACTCTCACTCAGTAGTCAAATAACTTTTTTTCTTTAAAAAAATTAACATTTTTAGAAATTTCAAAGGTTACTCTAATTTTCCATTGGGAAATTTACTATTGGTTGCAGCAAAAAAGAAAAAAAAAGTTGTCGTATTTTTTTTTTTGAATAGAAATCTCTTGTTGAAATGGAGTTTAATAATAAAAATAAATAAAAATTAAAGAATAAGATTTATATTAATAAATTTTAATTAAGAATATTTTAATCATTCATGGAGGTATTAAAAAAAATTTTAATTTTTAAAAATAATTTAATAAATTAATAAAAAAAATAATATTAATAAATATTTAGAAAGGTACCAATAGACCAACTCATAAAACAAAACAAAAACTTTAGCTGAAAAACAGAAAGCACTCAAAGGCGGTACAGTTTGTCTACAGTTGGACTGGAAAGCCCAAGCCCAAACCCGTAGCCGACAGGGCCCAGGAAAAAGTTAAAGCTTTGACGAATAAAAAGACAAAAAAAAGTCCTGTTTTGATCTTTGTCAACGCTAACAAAAAACGAGTCTTTTTCACTCTTTTTATTTTTTTTTTTTACGAGAAAGTGTCCAAAAGGCTGCAACAATATGAAGTAAACAAACCAAAGCCACAACAACTTGTCAGAGAAAAATAAAATATCAAGTAAATAAAAGTAAGAAAGAGCTCTGGCAAAGTGGCCTTGTTTTTCTGGTCACTTCCTTTCACCCCATAGCCCCCATATAAGGACAGGAGACAGACACACTCGCGCGCAAAACGCAGCGTTTCGACCCCCAGCTCCTCATCAGCCTCTCTCAGTCTCTCTGCTGCTCTGCTGCTACACCTCCAACTACTCATCATTAATCTGGAGAGAGAATAGAACCCGCTCGATTCTCTCTCTGGAGACTTGAATTGATCACCTAACTATTTTCTAAAGGGCAAATTTGGTGACGTGTTTCACAAAGTCAAAGATGAGTACGGGTTCGGGTTCGGATTTGGTCAAATTCGTCGAGTCCACCCTGGGGGTGTCGCTGGGAGATTCTGTAACGGACACGGTGATCCTGATCGCCACGACGTCGTTTGCTGTGTTAATTGGATTGCTGGTACTGGTTTGGAAGAAATCGTCGTCGGATCGAAGTAAAGAAGTGAAGCCGGTGGTGCCACTCAAGCCGCTGTCAGCTAAGGACGAGGATGACGAAGCCGACGTCGCTTCTGGCAAGACTAAAGTCACTATATTTTACGGTACTCAGACCGGAACTGCCGAGGGCTTTGCTAAGGTAAATGTTCTGTGACATTGTTTTGCGCTTGATTGATAACTTCAAATTTATGATGAGTGACTTTAAATTGAGCTCGCCAGTTATAAAACGGTAACTGAACATTTTCAGCTTAATCGTATAGTGGATGTGACAAAGTCATCAATGCTTCTATTTTATTACTTTTATTTGTTGAATCATGTAAAAACAAAGGAAAAAAAAAGATGGTGTTGTTTGATGATGGCTTCAATGGGCTAAGTGTTCATGTTTTCATAGTGTTATGCCCGATGACATTTGGCATTATCTCTGGGGAATATTATGATATCCGAAAGAAATGTTAGTCACAGCCTTGGAGCTTAATAGTCCTACAGTCTCAAGATGAGATATGGAATTTATCAACTGGATGATAAAGTTTCATAACTTGCAAGATTATTTATTGCGCTGACCCATTATTCAATTGATGGATGTGGCAGGATGCAAAAAATTTGGTTGATACTTGGGAAGTATAGCGTTTCACTCCTCAGAACTTGCTTTTGTTTACTGTTTACACGACAATATTATAACTTTGCACTAGTAGAATATTTGTGCTGTTTGGTAATATTGAGGTACAACAACAGAAGAGATTTTTTTTTTTTGGGTTCATTTTGTATCTAAAATCTCTATATCATTTATCATTGGCAAACTGAAGGGATGGGCTTAATTTTTTTGTTTTGGTGAATGAAAGAGCTAAACAACATTCTTACTTTTTGTTGCTATGATTCATGGGACATTGTTGTTATTGTAGGCTTTGGCAGAAGAAATCAAGGCAAGATATGAGAAAGCAGCTGTCAAAGTCGTTGATCTGGTATGTTGGAAAGGAATTTGTGCATCGAGTTTCAACATTTCCTGACTAGGACTTATCTGAGTTTTATTGTGTTGGGTACAATTTGGACTAGGATGATTATGCTGGGGATGACGAGCAATATGAAGAAAAGCTGAAGAAAGAGACGTTGGCATTTTTCATGGTCGCAACGTAAGACAGTTCCTTCTACTGGCAATGTATTTGCATATGAAATTGTATTTGGTTTTCTGGTAAGAATGCTGCATTCAATGTATTTGAGACTGACTTGTAGATATGGAGATGGAGAGCCTACTGATAATGCAGCAAGATTCTACAAATGGTTTACTGAGGTTGCTAGATTGCTTTACTAGAAATAACGTGTATCTCAATTCAAAGCACATTTTCAGATATTGGAATGACTCTTTTCTTCTTTTCAGGGAAATGATAGGGGGGCCTGGCTTCAACAACTCAAATTTGGTGTTTTTGGTCTGGGTAATCGCCAATATGAACATTTTAACAAGGTAAAACTTGCAAGAGATATATCTTTGTTTATGTCATGTTGTGATGTATCTGATGAAAACAGATATATCTTTGTTTATGTCATGTTTTCAATGGAAACAGATTGGAATAGTGCTTGATGAAGAACTTTGCAAACAAGGTATAATGAATTAATTTAAAATTTGATATTCTCCTCTTAGCATTACTAGTACATGCTAATTTTAGTGGTTGCTAACTAAAAGAAAACAATTAAATATTTTAATATTGACAGCATTCAATGATGGTCTTCCACTATCTGGTTTTGCTGTGTAATTAATTTCAACTCCCATTCTCTGTTTTTTTTTCCCCTTATTTTACATTCTTCTGGTTGATGCAGGTGGAGCACAACTAGTTCCTCTTGGTCTAGGGGATGATGATCAGTGCATTGAGGATGATTTTACGGCCTGGTATGCTCTAATTGTCCAAGAGAAGTACATCTTCCCCCCTTTTCTGTTCTCAAACTTATTCCATTGCAACTTTTGTTTAAGCAATATCTACCTTTGTTTTTAAAGGAGAGGGGTTAAACTTCTTTTTGGATAACTGGTTTTCTGATGTAGCTAGTGTCCTTAATTGTTTTCTCTTCACTAGGAGAGAATTAGTATGGCCTGAGTTAGATCAATTGCTCCGTGATGAAGATGATGCAAATACAGTATCTACACCTTACACAGCAGCTATTCCTGAATATAGAGTAATGATTCATGATCCTACTGGTACATCTTCTTTTGTGGATAATTACTCAAACATGCCAAATGGGAATGCTTCTTCTGATATTCATCATCCATGCAGGTATGGGAAGATGTGAATCTGCTGGTTCTTTCTCGAATTTTATCATTTACTAATATTTGATTGCTTTGCTTTCCTGAAGAGTCAATGTGGCTGTCCGGAGAGAGCTTCACAGACCTGATTCTGATCGCTCTTGCATACATCTGGAGTTTGATGTATCAGGGACTGATATTACGTAAGTTCATGGCTGTATATTCTTAGAAGTTCGGATCTTAAATTGCCATCTATTAACAAGTTTATGCATGAGAACAATCCAATAAGAAAAAAGAAGGGGCAGTTTCTCCTCGTAGCTTTATAATCATTCACTGCATAAAGGTTTAAAGGTTTCCTTTCTAGTTTTAGTCAATGTACATATTTCAGCTATAAATTCAATGAGATGAAAAATTCATTCTAATCAAATTACATGGTGTTTGGTGATTGTCTAGTTACTCTTTTATTTGCATATGATTGCTGTTAAGAATAATTCCACCTCTTAAATAGGAAAGGTGTTATTGTCTTCTAAAGTTTGACATGGCTCAAAAATCTTTGGTTTGATGTGTTTGTTTAAAGATTTCCTGACTAACTTAAAGGACAAAAAGGTTTTGTGTTTGTTTAAAGATTTCCTGACTAACTTAAAGGACAAAAAGGTTTTCTTTGGATATCTAAATGTGCTGTTACATTTGTACCTAGTTTTATTTAATTTGATTTTATATGCACTCTGTCAGTTTTAGTTGATATACTGTCCCCTATGTGCCTTTCTCTCTTTGGTTTATTTTGTAATAATAATGTGGATCGGCTTGTAAAATATTAGGTCTTACAGATGGGTAATTGATAAACTATTAACTGATTTGTTCTATTGATTATCCTCAGATATGAAACTGGAGACCATGTTGGCGTTTATGCAGAAAATTGTGATGAAACTGTTGAAGAAGCTGGAAAGCTATTGGGTCAGTCTCTAGAGTTGTTGTTCTCTCTTCATACTGACAATGAAGATGGCACTCCAATGGGAAGCTCATTGACGCCTCCTTTCCCTGGCCCATGCACACTTCGCACTGCATTAGCACGATATGCAGATCTACTGAATCCTCCTCGTAAGGTGTGTATTAGCACTTCACCGGTCTATGCTGGGGTACTTCACTTACTGGGTCTTAATTATGTAAATAATAATACTTTGGATTCCAAAATTGTTTCCATTGTCAGGCTGCTTTGATTGCACTGGCTGCTCATGCCACTGAACCTAGTGAAGCAGAGAGACTTAAGTTCTTATCATCACCTCAGGGGAAGGTTAACTAATAACTTGCGCTTTCTTTAACCCTCTTATCACTGTCTTCATTGGTTTATATGTTCATGTATATGTATATTTCTTTCCTTTATATCCAGGACGACTACTCACAATGGGTTGTAGCTAGTCAGAGAAGTCTTCTTGAGGTAATGGCTGAGTTCCCATCAGCAAAACCTCCCGTTGGTGTGTTTTTTGCAGCTGTAGCCCCTCGCTTACCACCTCGTTACTACTCTATCTCATCCTCACCTAGGTGATACACTGGTTCTGATTCATGCTATTTGTCTAATTATTGCTTTTCTATTTATATGAATTAAGTCTTTTGTTCTTTGCAGATTTGCCCCTGATAGAGTTCATGTTACGTGTGCTCTAGTTTATGGTCCTACTCCCACTGGTAGAATACACAAAGGGGTCTGTTCAACATGGATGAAGGTAGTGACAGCTTTGTAATTTTCTTTATCCTTCTGCAATTCAGACATGACGTGGTCATCATGTGACATATGGGAGGCTTTGCTATCATCTAATATTTTTTTTTTTTATTTGAAAAATAAAAAAATCAGAATGCAATTCCTTTGGAGAGTAATCGGGACTGCAGCTGGGCTCCAATTTTCATCAGACCATCTAATTTTAAGTTGCCAGCCAATCCTTCTGTTCCAATTATCATGGTTGGACCTGGTACTGGATTGGCACCTTTTAGAGGGTTTCTACAGGTTTGTTATCATTCTCTGTGTTGTATCTCCTTTTGTTGTAATAATGAAGAAAATTTAAGGATTTTTCCTTTGTCCAGGAAAGAATGGCTCTGAAACAGGATGGTACTCAACTCGGTCCTGCTTTAATGTTCTTTGGATGTCGAAATCGTCGGATGGTTAAGATCTTTTGTTATTTGCTGCAACTCTGATATCAGTTATTTTCTGAAAACATTGTGAGGTTGTGCCAATTAATATCCTACCTTGATGTTCATTTTTAGGATTTTATTTATGAGGATGAGCTCAATAATTTTGTGGAAGAAGGTGTTATATCTGAGCTGATTGTTGCATTCTCACGTGAGGGGCCACAGAAGGAATATGTTCAACATAAAATGATGGACAAAGTAAGTTGTAGGCTATAAGAAAGGTGGTTTTTCTTGTTCTGAAGACAATTCAGAATTTCATTAGCTTTATTTCATTTGCAGGCGGCACAATTGTGGAGCCTACTGTCCAAGGAAGGACATCTGTATGTTTGTGGTGATGCCAAGGGCATGGCAAGAGATGTTCATCGCACTTTGCACACAATAGTTCAGGAGCAGGTATGACTTCATCATTTAATAATAAATCTATCCTGTTAATTGGATAGGATTTCATGTGAAGAAGCTGCTAGCTTTTATCTAAAGGTTACTCTAGTGTATTTGATTTAAGTTAATTGCTTAATTGTATGATATAATGTATGCATTATGGTTGCACATAAATTTCAGGAAAATGTGGACTCATCGAAGGCGGAATCCATAGTGAAGAAACTCCAGATGGAAGGACGATATCTTAGAGATGTCTGGTGACGATTTCCTGTGTCATCTTGGTCATGGTTGTCACATCTTTGCAGCAGATGTACTGGTGGAGCATAAGCTTTTATCTGGATTATCTTCTGGATTGCTGGAGCAGTGGGTGGCAACATATTGCTATAGTTTTTTCAGAAATGACCTGTCAGATCTTATATACCTTTGTTTCATTTTTTTTTTCCAATGGAAGGATAATCTGGTTTAGTCTTCTAGGTGATCTCCTTAAAAAATTGAATTAGGAAATAGACATGCAACAACTTGCAAACGTGTCAAGGTATGTAACCACAATTGGCTGTAGGTTATTGGATGGATTTGCTTTGCACTACCTAACGGCGATGTTGAATAAAGCTAAGCTATAGTTGGCCTCTATTCGATGAACCTGCTATATATTCTGACGATTTTTGTTGGGTATATCACATATGCTTTGCTGAGATTCAATTGTTTATCATACGGAAAAAGAAAAACAAAAAAAAAAAAAAGAAAGGCATGTGCTCATAAGGGGGATTGAGCATTCATGAACTTGTCATTAATCATAGTCATGGCTGCTGCTGTCGTTATTATTATTATTATGGAGTGGTGTGAAGTGCTGGGGTAAATAAGACTCTTGAAAGGAAGGAAAGGAAATGGCCAAAACGTGAATCACGTGAAACCCAGCGTTATATACCACTAAAAAAAAAAACATACGAGCTAACGCTGGACAAGGTGGATTAGCAAATATTATATATATATAAAAAAAGAATAGCAGTTAATGATGTGTTTAGTTATCATAACTGGAATAGGTTAGAATAGGTTAGAATGAAAATAAACTTAAATGAAAATGAGTTGTTTATTTAAGCTGAAGAAATTAGAATCGGAATGAGTTGAAATTTCAATAATATGTTTATTTTATGTTGGAATTAGAATTTGAATAAATTAAATTATTTTAAGTTATTAAAATGTCTTTAGTTAATTATAATAATAATTAATATTATTATCTCATTATCATTATTTGTGATTTTTGTTATTATAAAAAATGATTGTTAATAATAATAATATTAAAAATAATATCATTAATAATTTATTAAAATACCCTTTATTAATTATTGTCATTTGATGATGATGATAATAATTAAAATAATTAATTAATAAATAAATAATAGTAATAATTAATAAATTAATAACAATAACAACAACAACAATATAATTTTTTTATAATAATATAAATAATAATTAAAATTAAAATAATTAATAATAATAAAATAAATAATAGTAGTAATTAATAATTAATAATGATAACAATAACAATAAATTTTTAGTTTTTTAATTTCTAAAGAGAGTATTTTAGGTATATTTAAAGTAGAATAGGGACAATTTTATTATTTTAGAGAATGAGATTCTCATTCCCAATCTTTTCTCAAGAAATCTCAACTATAATAATCAATTTAAAATTTATATGGAGCTCATAAAATTTATTCTCATTTCTAATTTTAATTTAATAAGTAAATAAATTATTCATTTCCGTTAGTAAACACTCCATAATATTACATCACATGATTTCTGCTAGGCAGTGGCTAATCGCCTGATTCAACAAATCCAACCAAGTGATGATCGGGGTACGTCCCTGACAAATTCTCCTTTTTCTAAAATAATATATGATTATTATATCTTTGAATTTTCTCCTTCGTAAATAATAATTAGGAAATTATATATATATATAATCTAAGATTGACTTTTGGGAGATGATGAATTGGAACCTAAGACTTTTCAAAACTCGCAGTTATAGAAACTAATAAAAGCAGAGTGCAGTGTTACGGATTCCTGTCTATCCATAAAAGGCCAAAGATTAAAAAAATGGAAAGGGCAATAAGGTCATTTAACGGGCGGCGAGTGTTTCTTTCTTCACCTCCAAGGCCCAAACACCGGTAATTTCCCGTTTATCTCAACTTTTTTCGGTCATCGTCTTCCCGTTTCTGTCTCTCCGCTTGACTAGAAACGCCCGACGGGCGTGTGTTGTCCACGCTCTGCAACCGTCGGTCATTCTCGCTTCCTCAACTCCGTTTACTTGTACTCTCTGTCTCCAGGGTTTTGGCTTTTATCACTTTCTCTGTCTAAAACCCTAGGGCTTTTAGTTACTGATTTCCACCAATCTTACTATGTAATTTCACAATAAAACAATGGTTGAGAGCACGAACAAGAAGCAAAAGAAAGGCTTAATCAGCGAAGGAGACATCTCCTCTCTCTTAAAGAGGTTCTCTCTCTCTCTCTCTCTCTCTCTTCTTTTTTAAATTAAATTTGTGTTTTATTTTTTAATTTTTATTTAGGTGTTTGTAATGTAATATGATTTTGGTGTTTGTTACTGAGCAGGTACACAGCAAATACAGTGCTGACATTGCTACAAGAAGTAGCTCAATTTCCGGATGTGAAGCTTGATTGGAATGCTTTGGTGAAGAAGACTTCAACTGGAATTTCTAATGCCAGAGAATACCAGATGCTTTGGAGGCATTTGGCTTATCGGAACACCTTGCTTGATAAATTGGAAGACAACGCCCAACCTTTGGTAAACATTTTTCAACTTACCTTCCCTCCCCTTCCCTTACACTGCTTTGGTCTGTTTTGTGTGTATCAGAGGCCTATTATTTGGTTTGTGTGAATCAGGTTGGCTTTAGGAATTTCTAGGTGGTGATATGTGGTTTTTAAGGAAAGAATGTCACTACAGTGTATTCAGAGTGTGATACCTCTGGCTGCTATCAGTTTTAAGTTATTTAGGATGTTGGTGAAATGTGAATTTATTCTTCATGGACCAAAAACTGTTGAATGTTCTCGTTGGTGTTGCTGGCAAAGCTAATACTGATCATCTTCAATAGAAATGAGCCAGGTTTATGTTGGTAACTTGCTTGCTTTCTTGGTAAAAGAATTGTTGTGAGCCTCTCTTGTTATTTTGTGCTTCTGAATCAACCCATGACTATGAGTTGCTGAGGGTAGAGAATCTTAACAGAGACATGCATGCATATATAGATTCACATCAATTAATATGACAAGGAAGGAACTTGAGGAAAAAAAGAAAATGACGGAATAACATAATGTCCAGTGAGTAGAGACCAAATTATGTCACGACATTGGCACATCGAGTTAGCAACTTCTTGAACATTTTTGTCTTGGTGAAGCTGTTATTGTCTTTTCTTCTACACGTTATTGATTTGCATTGTAAAGTGCATGGGTACAATGGTCTATAAAGCTTTCTTTTGTAGTTTGGTAAACTACGGCATTCATATCGTGATTCTTGCTGACATCCTTGCTAAGCCCACACGGGTCATGGTCATTTATGTTGTCTATAATGAACTTTTTCATATGCAGGATGATGATAGTGACTTGGAATACGAATTGGAGGCTTTCCCAGAAGTTAGCAGTGAAGCATCAACTGAGGCTGCTGCGTGTGTAAAAGTACAATAAATTTTTCTGAATTTACTCTAGTAATTTTCCAATTTTTAAATTGAATGTTTTCTCTTTATATAGATACTAATTAGCTTTGTGAAAGATCACTATTTCACTTTCCTGTCCTTTGCATGATTTGAATATATAGTAGGAGAAGATATGAATTGGAAGACTGTCTCAGCTTTCATCCATATAGGTGACATGTTTGTGTGACCTTACTCATATTTGATCTTCAGACATGGGCTTTTGGTTGAAATAACAAGTGATGAGAACAAAATGTGTCAGGTGGTTCTGTATGTGATACGGATGAAAGATTCTGATAAAGAAATTGGGTCACATGATATCTCATGTGCCTGGGCCATTCTACTAAAACTTCAGTAGAGTTGTGATATGATCTTCTGGAGAAGGAAAAAGAAACGCAATCAAAATGTTTCCATTGGTTATTGGTGACTGTTGGATGGTTGCATTTTATTAGTTAAGGTGTATCCGTGCCTGTTGTAATGTCAATATCCATTCATTTAAGTGGATTCTGAACTTTGAACATGTTATTGTCAAGAAGGCAGGACTTAAAATAAGTTTTGATCGTTAGACTCTTTCTCTGCTTGTCCTGTCATGCTTTGCAGAACAAATTGTTATGTGTTTGAACTGATTTCAAAATGAAATTATAGTGCTTAAATTTTTTGTTTATCATACTAATTGATGGTTCTCTTAGTCCAGTTAATCATTTTACGGGGTGGTTCTTTTGGCCAGGTACTGATTGCTTCTGGCCTGCCAAGTGATTCTAGTCTCCCTAATAGCTCAATGGTCGAGGCCCCATTGACTATAAATATTCCCAATGGCCAGTCACTCAGAGCTTCTACGGAAAATTCACAACCTTCTTCCTTAATGCAAGGGATGAATATCACAGTTCCAGTTGCTGTTCAGAAAGTGCCGTTACCCCCATCAACCCCTGAAGTATTGGATGCAAATGGATTAATAGGTGGCAGCATGCCTCCTCGAAAGAAAAGAAAACCATGGACTGCAGAAGAGGATTTAGAACTGATTTCTGCCGTGCAGAAATGTGGTGAAGGGAATTGGGCAAATATCCTAAGAGGAGACTTCAAGTGGGATAGAACTGCTTCACAGTTATCTCAGGTTATTTTTATCACCTTTTATTGTTAAATTTGTAGCTGTTTCCAATTATTGATATATGACACACCATTATTCATTTAATCTCTCCTATGAAGCAAATATGTAGAATGGTATGAGATATGTGATGCTTAGTTATAACAGGTGTTTTCTTTACTATTTTCCCTTTCCTCACTTGGCAAGCATGCAGATGGGACATTAGTTGGGTCATATTTCAAGGGTCTATAGTATTTTCTAACCAATTGATTGTTGGGACTTCACCTGTAACCATGTTCCTTTTTTAACAATTGACAACATGCAGTGTGGTCAAAGTGTTGATGAGTGGACTGGTGATTGCTTTGTCTGGGTAATGCCTCAAGGTTTCTCATGGCGATCAGTTGGATTTTTCATTTATTACATGGGCCACAAAGCAATCTCAGTTTCACATTTGCAACGATGCCTGCTAATCAATATAAAAGTAGTTACCAGTAAATTGCATGGTCTTACAATCATGTTATATATAGTCATTCTGTGCTGACTTTTAAACAGCAAACATATGTTATATCTTTAGGTATTTCCCATCTTATTTGAAATATCTAAGTTGCTAGAAATGTCAGTTAGGGTGTTTTTGGGGTTAGTAGACATCTTTTTCACCTTTTGTAAGCTTAACTTTTTTGCAATGATTCTGTTTAAATTAAAGTTTTCAGAGTTGAACTTGATCATAGGTGCTAGGAAATTAGAACTTTTTGTTGAACTTGATTTCAACTACTGAAGCGAACACTTTTTGGCTTTTGACACGCTTGATTTACATTTTCAACTTTTATTGATGGTGAAGCCATTACAACATAATTACTAACAGCTATCCGTTGTCATCTAGTCCGGTCAGGATGTCTGGGTTTACCCAGTTTTCCCGGGTTCAAATCCCGGCAACGGAAATTTTTATTTTGTCATTAATATTTTCCTCATGGTGAATTCATTGAATTAAAACAAAATAATGTTTTTATATGGCAGGATTCTTGTCTTGCTGTGTGTTCTACTAATTATTACAAGTTCATTCCCATGTCTGCAGAGGTGGAATATCCTTAGGAAGAAACATGGCAACATGATTTTTGGATCCAATTCATCTGGCTCACAACTTTCTGAGGCACAGCTGGCAGCTCGTCACGCAATGTCCCTGGCCCTTGATATGCCGGTTAAAAACATAACAGCATCTTGTACAAATACTACTGGTGATTCTCTTCCTCTTATCAAACTGAATTTATGAATTTGAAAACTTGTGATGACTTTGTTTTGGAACCTTTTATTTTTATTGTTGGCTCCAAATTTTGTTTCAAATATGCTTTTGTTAATTATGTGTATTTTTTGAACGATTTTTACATCAATTTGGAACAGCTGGGACAACTTCAAGTACTACAATGAATACCCCCCTGCCTTCCACTGCGAATGCTGAAGCTTCTTCAGTGCCCAACCAATCAAAATTATCTCCTGTGGGATCACCTGGTTCTGCAGCAAAATCTCGAGTACCCTTGAAGAAAATGCCAGCAAAGTCAAATTTTGGTGCAGATTCGAGCATAAGAGCTGCAGCAGTTGCTGCCGGAGCTCGAATTGTAACCTCATCGGATGCCGCATCACTGCTCAAAGTTGCCCAGGCAAAGAACACAATTCATATTATGCCTTCGGCTGTTTCCTCAAACAAATCACCAAGTGCAGGCAGTGCCTCTGTGCATGTGGAGGCTTCTCCCACTTCACGCTATGTTCGGCCCAGCCTGCCTGCTGTACCATCCTCAAGCAGTCCTGCTGTCACATCTAGCGCTTCTCATCCTGGTTTAGTCAAAGCTGCCTTACCAAAAGTGCAGCATAATACATCTTGTGAGCAGACTAATGCAGTAGTCTCTGTTCCAGCCACTGAACTTCAACTAAAGCCAGAGGTGAAGGCTGGAGAAGAGATCAAAGTTTGTGGTGGCAGTGTCTCAGGCAATGAACCGAGCAAGGAAATTCCATTAGATTTGCCAAAACTAGATGCAGAATTTAAAAATCAAGCAGCAGTTGCAGAATTTAAAAATCAAGCACCAGTTGTAGAGAATCCTGATTCCTCTTCGAATATGGAGATTGTTGAGAATGGCCAAGTGCAGATTAATGGCAACCGGGCTGAAGGTAATGGGAATCAAAACGACCATGATGATAAGATGGTGGATTCACCAGTTGAAAATGGTGAAAATCAAGCTGCAGTTAGACAGAAAAATAGTGGCCTGCCTCAAAGCTCAAATAATGAAGAGGCAGAATTACCAAGCCTGGGGATCGACAAATGCAGCAGCAAAAATCTGGAGGTTTGAGGTGATATGAAGGCTAGCATGTAAGAAACCAGTTGCAGGTATCTTGTGCAAGATACAGACCAATTAGTTTTGGGTTTCAATTCGTTTGTTAAATTGTGTAGTGTAAATTTAGTTCTCGAGGGAAATTATTGAAAGTAAAATGATTTCAGCCGCATCCTTGTCAATGGTGCATCTTCGCATATCAATATGCAGGCTTAATAAGATGGAACTCTGCTGGAAGAAGGAAACTAGCACTAATTAGTAAACACAACATATGTATATACTAGTATACTTTATATTATAAAGTATTAAACATCATTTTATGGGTCCACGTCCTAAAATTAAAAAGAAACATAATCCTTTCATCAAATTCTGTCCGCACACAAGGTACCTATTCTATCAGAAACAAGAACAAATTAAATTGTTTCCATAATGGTAACGAGAGCAAAGAAAGAAAGGCCTATATGCTACTGCAGGCATCTTGCTGGGGGGTGATCACTGTACTGTCTCTGCAGTGCTGGACTCATGCAAGAGAAGAGTGATGGCTTTTGTTTCTGGCTCTGCTTCTTTAATTTCACTCCAAATAAGAAGGAATGCAATGGAATTCTTGCTCTAGTTGATGAGCTCCTCGTTGAGGCGTGATGCCTTAGCTGCTCATCCAGTTTTGCCAGTGTCTTCTCAACTTCAACTCTTAGTTGCTTCACACAATTAAGGCCTGCATGCAGTTCATCAGCGATCTTCTTGTTCTCTTGTTTCATGTTCATAATTTCACCTTGAAACTTTGCAGCTTGATAATTGCTGAGTTCAGCATCTTCTGCTTTGGCATTAGCACCTGCGTTAGCAACTCCTGATACCTCTTCTTGAATGTTGCACAGAGTTGTGTATCTATCTTGCACTTCGTCTTTCAAAACTTCATTATTTTCCAGCCATAATGTCAATTCAGTTTGTATTTCTCTCAGATGTTTGTATATAGGCCGCAAATCTGATTTAATATAACGTTGCTTGGCACTTCCTTCTTGCTTCTTATCCTTGAGTCTTGCCAACTCTGCTTTCAAATCCTGTACTGTAGTTTGGTATTTCTGTATCTGATGAACAGACGTGCTGAACCTCAACCAGAACTCCAGGTTTTCCTCCAGCAGTTCGTCAATATCTGCACGGATTTTTTCCTCTATAGGTGAAATAGCACAGTGAATGTTCACGTGCTTTACGTTCACATTGCTTTGTTCTCCTTTAGGATACTTCTTCAAATCAATTCTCTCTCTGTAATCGTAGATGTGTTCACTTGATGACGGAGCTGGCTGTTGACTTGAACCTAAGAATGAAAAATGAGAAACTGGGGTAGCTGTTGTTTGTGTTATGCTTTCATGGGATCCTTCCTGTTCCTGTTCCTGATGTGACTCTGTCAAACTAGTATGAGTATCCATGGTTTCATGTAAACTTGTATGTGAAACTGTGCCCAGTTTTCGTCGTAAAGCATGAATCTCCTCATCTCTGAATGCAACAGCATTTTCCAATTCACTTATCTGCAATGCTAATTCGATAAATCTATCACGATTTTTCTTCTCCATCTCACTCAGCTTTCTCCTCACATCCTTGTAATTATGAAGCACTGAAGTGTACTCCTCCAGCAGAATCTTTTCTCTGTCTTCTAATCCACTTGACAGCATCCTCCAGTTTGGTGTTTCTTCTCCTCCCTCTGTCCCAGGTTCATCTGGCTCGGTATCAAGGTTAATGCTTGCTGTTTCAGACATGAATTTCTTCTCATCAGGCTTGTCGCTTGGGCCTGAATCATTGTCTTCTCTTTGTGCTTTGACGATATCATTTTCCTCTTCTTCTTTCTCAGCACCAGAAGTCAGAATGTTTTCATCCTTTTCATTTTTAGCATCCGAAATAGCTTTCACTTCTCGGAATAATCCTGCATTCTCAACATCCTCTTCTATCTTCCCACTTTGTAATTTCTCAGATAAATAGTCGGCATTACTAGTTGCTTCAATAAAATGTGTTTGAAGGCTGTTGTTTTGATCATCAATGCTTCGGTTCATACTTTTAATTCTGTGCAGTTCCTCCTCCACTGCTGTTAACCTCTTTTTCATACCATCTGAATCCGCAATCAAAGATTCTTTTTCTCCTTCCATCCTACTAATGTGTCCCTCAAGCTGATCTGTTTCTGATCTCAATGTCTTCACCAAAGCCATTTGTGAAGAGACAGCAGACTCCAGATTAACAACTTTATCCACAAGCTCATCAATTTTCTCAGCCAGTTGTGTCACAGTGAGAGACTCGTTTGAATCAACTGCAACCTGATCCTCAATCTTTTCACTTGACAGTTCAACATCGCTTTTCCCTCGCGGGGCTAAATCTTCTTCCAATTCTGAACCAGCAGTTGTCTTATTCTCATTTTCCTCCCAGGGTTGCTCCTGCTCCTGCTCCTGCTCTTGCTCTTGCTCCTGCTCTTGTTCTTGCTCTTGCTCATCTGCATGGTTGACAATAAACCGATTTCTGAGCTTTATAAAATTTTCATGAGCCTCTATAATCCTTTGTTGTTCTGTTTTTGCCTCTTCAACTGACTGCTCCTGCTTTTCTTGCAACTCACTCAATGTGTCCTGGCATGACTTTACAGCTGTGGCGGCCATCAAAGTTCTAGCTTCATTGTCATCTATGACAGTGCCAATACCAAACTCGTCCTGCAAGTTACAAACTTTGGCTTGCATTTCAGTTATCTGGTTCTCAATCTCCCAATACTTTTCATATCCGCGCTCATACAAACTCTTGGTAAACTCCTTCTCAGTTTGTAAGCCCAAGATTCCTTTCTGCAGCTTATCAATTTCTTCTAGTGCCTCCTCTTTGTTCAAGCCTGACTTTAGTGGCGCAGCAGCAGCTTTAACAGAGCTAGAATTTCTCTTTAAGCCCTTCTTAGCCATTCTCAAAGTAGGGGTCATGAAATCTTTCTTTGGAATGGCGGGTACTTTTGGTATGTTCGCATTAGGCTTAAATGCTGCTTTATTCGAAGGTGATGATACACTTTGATTCTCTTCCTCTTCTGCGTCCATTGCAAACTGAACTTGTTCCGGAAAAACAGTAGCAATGGTTCGGTTGGCGCTCTGCAGCTCTTTGGACAAGTGATCATATCTTTCTGCTAATGCTCTATATGACCTGTATGAGTCTTCCACGAAGTTTATCAGTTCTGGTCGCTTCCTGTAATACATTTCAGCCCTCTGGGCGAATGAGTCTCCATCATCATCAATGATTTTTAGCATCTCCCCAACCTTTTCCTCCATATCTGTCATTTAATTTCACCAAAAATTTTACATTTCTAATTAGTCACTAATTCCTGACAATATATACGGAAACATGTTGTATCTTAATTCAATTTCAACAGATCTTCAAACTAGTGTTTCTGGTTTCCTGTATGGCTGTATGTATCATCACAGAATTTCCTCCTACAAGCTAATTAAATTAAATCAATATGGGCAAGAATACACAATCATTCAGTCGTATTCTTTTACAATATTTGTTTGATTAAAATTGTTATTAACGTGAACCTAGTCACATGACCGCATCCTATTGATGAACAAAGAAATGGTGAAAAAAAAAAAACACACCCAAATAAAAAAAAAAAGTATTTAATTTGAGAAGCATATCAAGGAAGATTGTTACATAATGTTATGAATGCACATACCTTGAAGGTTTGTTTCGAGCCATTTGGACTGTTTTGTTCTGATATGGCTAGCCCACCACCACGAATAGGCATTGCTTGCTGCTCTCTGCAACATTACTAATATATTTATTCTCTATTAATTCTCATTCACTACGCATGCATGCATGCATTGCAATGTCCCGTTGGCCTTCCTCCGAAGATGAAGATGGAGAATTTAGAAGAATTAACCAAAAGAAAAAGAATTTTGTGACAAGACAAACCCAGCCTGGTAAGAATGTGATCAAATATGGAGGGGAGGACGCTTCGCCAGAATTAGCTGTAAAATCCTTTGACAAGCTCAATTATTATGGTAAGTCTCTTCAATTACTCTGTCCACGTGGCATTTCCATTTGTTTTGACAGCTTTTTCAGTTATTTGTTCCGGTATCATTTTCACTCATTGAAGTGCCCTAAAACCCAACCAAATCCAAATCCAAATCCAAAATCGGTGGGTACGTAGCAACTTTTGTTTACATAGATAGCTGTTATGACTAGAATTAACAGGCTTCCTTGATTTTTGCATACCATTACCAACTCCTTTCAGTTGTAAACAGTTGTTTTTAATTGGATGAATTGAATGGTCTGCAAAATTTTAATAATCAAAATGAACGATTAGAAATTATTACCACACTTTAAGCTGTCAACTAAGTGAGTTGTGTGATTCAAGTAAACGGTTCTTGTATATTCTGTGATCTTAAAACCAAGGATCATATTATGGTACCGGGTGAGTATTCAGTATGTACAATGGACACACTGTACGCTTCTGGATAAAATGTAACGGTCCACAAAATGGAATAAAAACAAAGAGAAGATTCAGTTTCGCATTAAAATTTAAATCATTATTAGAATATTGTTTTGGTGCGATTGATTTGACTGACACATGGTAAAACCTCTGCGCGATGAAAAAAGAGAAACAGAACTAAGAGACAGTTTTGTCATGAAACATTTATTTACATAATACTGGCAATTATTTACAATAACAAGATGAAGCTTTAAAGAGCTTCCATATTTACAGTCATATTTACAACAAAGAATTGAAATCACACAGCTTTTGGATCCTTTTCTTTTACTTTTACTTTGATCTCATTCCATCTTCTACCCAACTTCATCAACGCATCATGAGTCAGACGGTTATCTCTGGTGCGGCAAGAGGAAGACAGCAGGCACTCGTAAAACTTCCTCGACAGATCTTTTCAGAGGAAGCAAAAAAATGTACATTAGTCCCACTACTGAGACTGCCATCAAATCCTTCAAGCATTGCCATTTCTAAGTCCTCATAAACTACTACTAGCTGCGAACCAGATCTAGGTTTAAGTAGTAACGGTATACTCAGAGCAGCTAACTTCTTTTTTCTTTTCTCTTCTTTTCTTTTCCCTAATTTGTATCTTCTATTAAACATTTACACATTATTTATCCATTTTCAAACAATAGAACAAATTTTCCAGAAAATTAAACAGCAGCCACCATACAGACTTGTATGCAACCATCAGCACTCTGCAGCATTAGCTGTTCTGGAGGGAAGAAAGCCATTGCTCCATATACTTCTTGCTCTCTGCACATTGAAGAGAAAAGCAGAGAAAAAGTCAGCATAAAAAGTGCTGGATGAAGAATCAAGATTGTAAGGTATTTTTGCCTTAAGCCAAAAAAAATAGATGCATATACTTGCAGCAAAGGCCCTGAATAAGAAGCTATAATAATATTATTATGAGAACTTCGAGGTCAGAGAAAAGAAAGAAAAACAATAACTTGGCTAGAGCAAAACTTGGACAATATGCATGATGGTAGTTTGGCTGGGATGGCTGAACGAGCTCAAAGTCCATCATATCTTGTAAACGGTAATTAATCAACCAGGCAACATGGGAAAAGGGAACACCAAACATATCATTTCCAAGAAACCTTTTTCTTTTAATCTTCTTTAAAATGTTTGGATGGAAATGAGAAACCTCACTCACTAAACACCAACCCTTACCTTTTATTACTAGAACTCGGTTGGCTGCACGAATAAAGTGCATTCAGGGCTAGCCGAGCTACGCCCAGCGGGCTATTGGTAAGTAACCTTTGTTATTGAACAGTTCAATATATACGTATCCCTTTTCCATAAGTTGGGAAGAATAATCATGCACAAGAAGAATGCATATACTCCTAGACATAGATAACGAGACAGGAGAGCAAAATGAGACACTGCAATCTTAAGATTTAAAAACTTGAAGCATGTTCGACCCTAATTTTTCTAGTATGTGCTAAGCATTTTGACAGCTTGTAGATCATTTCCACAGTTCAAAAAACATTAGTATAGCTTAATTGGATGTTAATGGGGCTCCCAAAACCAGCACTGGAAGACAACAACTAGAAATTAGTCATAAACCTTCCTGGTCAACAACCCGTTGAGTTTTACCAATAAATGGTCTGGAACTATAATTTTGAAAGCTGTCCTAATGTTTTAATCCATTTTCTGCAAAATGTAGCTGAATAGAAAAAGGACACTTCTATCATCAATGTTGATGCTTAAAATGGTAGAAGGCTACTGTCAAGCAATCAAATTGTCTGTACAACTGACATATGATAACTAAAATCTAAGTTCTGGCTGTTTATTCTGCAGAAAATCAAAGCCAAAGACCACCAGCTGGATCTGACGACTTCATAAATGTTTTGGTAACTGTAATTAGCATTTTCACAAACAATAAGCAATGTACTTAATGACCATGTGAAGAACAGTCCAAAAGAACTTCCCAGATTAAAAGGTTGATGTTCAGAGAACCAATGCAACAAGAAAGAAAATGCAAATGCTCATTTCAACTAGTCCATTGAAGTCCTAGGTTCCACATCCCATTCAACAATTTGCTGATCTAAACACAATTTAAAGTAGAATAATTGACCAAAAAATAAAATAAAAATCTGTAATAAAGTTTGTAAAGTTAAAGGGTGAAGAAATAACTCTTACCATCAGAGTAATTATCAGGGATATTCACAATAGCACCCAAAAAATTTTTTGTCGTACCCTCCACCAAGTCATCTTGAACATGCCCATAGCATGGAACCAACACAGCAAAACTATTGTCTGCATCATCATCACTATGGAATCCAGGTCCATGAGGCTCCAACCATCCAATTGAATAATCTGAATCATCGGACTCAGACCCCGAAACACATCCACCATCAGATGGCACGAGAACAACATCATATTCCCTATCAATTTTCCTCTCTTCCCGACTTTGCCATTTCCTTTTGACCTTCCTAGAAGAAGAGGCCATATTAGCCCTCCCAACTAAAGGAAACTTCAGATTATCTGATTCCCACAATCCTGAATCTGATGAAGAGTTTAAAGAAGACCCATTAGAGATTTTAGGCTCCTCATGCTTTCCACTACTCAACCACCATGAAAGATTCGTAAATGCCAAAGCCATTCAATCAACCGTAAATGGTTGCAAATTTGCTTGCCTGTAACAGGAATCAATGAAAATAATTATTGAACAACAGAAACAATTTTATTCCAAAAATCAATAAGAGTGGATGAGGTTGATGATTAAGAAAGAATTAACTCCTCTTTCAATATGTGCACAAAATTTACATCGGATAGAATTAAGCAGGAAAATTAAAAAAAGCTCAAAACCTTATATTTTCCTGTCTTGTACCAATGAACCAGACAAACATATCGGCAAAATCTTTTAACATCCCGGCTGAATCAAGACAAGCTTTTCATTTTGTATTGCACAAAAGAAAAAGGAACTTCAATTCATTTAAAATCACTGGTTTTTTTTTTAAAAAAGAAAGTAACAGGACATTAACTAAAAATTACAATACAGTCAGATACATATGCTGTCAATACAATACAATGAATTCATAAGACAACCAAATAGAAAACCTAATCATTCTATATTAAAAAATCTAGCTCGGAGGAACAAAACTGACCATAAATACAAGACACAGCTTTACCAAAAATAGATATAAATCATAAGATAAAATAACTAGACTTTGAAACATGATGTGACTCATTTATTCAAACCAAAATACCCATCTTTAAACAAATAAAACCCATAATTTGCTTCAAATTTATACGTTCAGTTCATACGTGATCATCAATCAAACAAGAAATTAAAATTAGCCACAGCATTTAAACGACAACCAAAGTTTCAAGCTTTTTCATATTTCTTCATTGTCAAAAACGCTCTTTTAACAAATTAACTATCTTTTTGGGGGGTAAAAAACAGAAATGCAAAAACTTGAGAGGGGAAAAAAAGAGAGAGAGATAGAGAGAGAGAGAATGCTTGCCTTGTAGCTTAAACTTGGAATGTTAAATGAAGATTCAAAGCACCAAAAAAAATATATAATCAAAATTCACAAAACCCAATAAGAAAGGTTATTCATCCTAAGAAGGTACCTTTGAAGCCCAAAAGCTTAAGATTAATCTCTATAAAATTGAATTTTTGTGCCAATTTTTCCTCTTTGAAGAATCAGTTTATATAAAGCGAGTCAGTGAGGAGATTGAGAGAGTCCGGGTAAAATTGTAACTCATTTAAGAGCGAAAATAAATAAATAAAATAAGAGTACATATCCTCTGCGGTCGCGTATAGGTTTAGAGAATTGTTGTGAGCTGACATATTTAAGGATATTTTGACTTTTGCGGACTATTGGGGGTATTTTTGTCATATAGCAGCTGAAATTATAACTAAAATACCAGTCAGAAATCTGGTGCTGGGGTCGCTGGCTGCGGGTCATGTGGGAAGAAGCTTTGACCATTTTATTTGCGTGTGAAGATTGTGCAAGTAACGTGTACATTAGCAAAGTTAATGATTGATCGATTGCGCAAACTTTCCAATAATAAATTAATTCATTAATGATTTGATTTGATTTGATTTGATTCAATTGCCAAGTGTATTATTGTTGATGCTTTTTGGATGCCTTAATGCATGCATTTGTTCTTAACCATTCTTTCAATCCTTATTATTTAAATTTCGTTACCGTACAATTAATTGTTATGGTGGTGGTTATCTGTAAAGTGTGGATGAGTTTCCATTTTTTTTTTTTAAGTAATTAATTATGACTTAAGCCTCGTTACAACATCCCTGAAACTACCCATCCATTATCCATTATATAACAGGACAACGATCAAGATCCCTGTATAACAAACATCTCCATTAACCACTAATAAGGAAATTATTGTGAGATGTCATTAGCATGTTTTTACCATACATCGATTAATAGATATCATATGATTTTTCTTATTGACAAATTATGGGTTTTCATTGATTTGATTATTTACTAAAATTCAATATAATTTTATTTTATTTATTTTATTTTTTTTTACTATTAGGATGATAATTTCAAAAAATTGGATGGGACAGAATGGCCAAATAGGAGAAGCAACCTCTTGATAATCTACCATGATGATGGAATGCTGTAAGATCATTGTCCGTAGAGATGAGAGTAATGAAGCTCATCAAGAAGACAACAGGCAATATTATTTTCTAAGACAACCAGAGAGCTTGTTGTTAGAGGCTTCTGGTCCCATATTTGAACTCTTGTCCTTAACTAAGTAGTGGAGGGATGACAGATATTATTGCAAACAAGTGAAGTAATTTATCTTGTCGTATATTTCTATGGAGGATATATAGTATCTTAAAATTGGCAGTGGTTTTCTTCTTTCTCGTTAAAGATATTTCTAAGTTCTTTCTTATTTATTTGATATTATTTTTGTTTTGCCTTTTTTTTTTTTTACTTTTAATGTTAGCAAACAGATGCAAGTCTTTTCAGCATATGGTCATACGACTTAAGACCATAGATTGTGATGAAATTTTGGATGAGGAAAAGAGCTCTAAAATGTACTAACAAAAAGGGTACAAATCCTTTTTATTAATCTAATATGTAGAATTTAGTCAAATTAGAGCAGCAAATGAGAATGTAGAGTCTTGCTATGAGGGACTATCAGCTGCAGCATATACTTGGCAGCACGGGCAGTGATGACTCACAAGAAATGGTACAATCAATACTCACGTGACCAAAGAGAATTCCGAAATGCACTCGCTAGCAAAATTCCTTCACAGCAATTAGTATTCTTACGTGCTTGGAATGAGACAAAGTCTGATCGATGATCATCATTGAAATAACAGTTATTCTTTAATGAAATCAGAGCTGTCAATTCTAGGTTTACTCATCTTGCTTTTGCTATAAATATATCATTTTCTCTATTATATTCAATCAAGTCATCAATTATTAAAATTGTGCTCATGAGTTCTCTCTCAAAAATGCTTGGCCTGATTTCTTATATCCTGTGAAATTTAAATCAACGAAGCGCAACGCGGGCATATCTATATTTGAAACTTCATTAAAGGATATGGAACAACAAGTTGATAATAAAAAAGTAGACATAAACTATTTTTTTCGCTCTAATACTTGGTTTCTTTATAGCGGATGATACGATCTATTTTTAGAAGAAGTTAAATTATCTTATTCGAAATTATAAGCCTCTGAGCTTTTGTGTTGTTATGTCTTTTGTCAAACTTGCTGACTATGCCATGGAGCATAGAAGAGCTCAAAGAGGCGAGTATGCAGACGAGTATAAGTCTCTACAGAACCAACTCACTGAGGATCAAATAAATCCTGTAACTATTTTGAACCAAGTAAAGTGTATATATATGTAGAAGATAAGTTTTATTGATGAGATCTGGCGATACACGTTTTCTTCTCTTTTTTTTTTTTTTTTAAAGAAAAAAACAATGGCTCAACGAAATGAGAGAAGTGGCCTCTTGATGATCTATCAAATGATGATATATATACACACACACACACAAAGATGAGTATTTTGTATATGTGTACTTAGAAGTGCACTTTATACACGTATGCTTAGAGTTCCTCGTACGGGTACTGTACTTATGAGTTCTGTTATATATGATTAAATAGATTATATTTCATATGATGTTTGAAATCACAAAAATGTAATTATTGTTAAATAATTACCATAACATACAAACTAGTACAATGTTTTTATTCATGAATCTCTTAACTACTTTTTTTGTAAAACAAAACTATCTTCGCCTGTCTTTTTCGGTGAGGGTTGCTAAATTTCTAACTCAACTTACAAAGAAAGAAAGAAAAAGAAAAAGAAAAAAGAAAAAATTGGAATAAGCGAATGAGGTCTAGAAGGAAGTGGATACCGAAAACACTATTACCTCCCTAAATAAATAAATGAAACTAAAAAAATATGGCTTTACAACACAAATTCCTGATAGATGGGGAGACCCGTCACCCATGTTCATACGAATCTTCAATGATATTTTATATTTGGTCAGAGCCGCGAGGAACAAGTGAAGAGACCCCTACAATGGATAAGCTTAGGGTGACAATCAGCGATAATGAAATTAAAATAGAGTTTAATGAAGGAGTAATAAATGATGAAAAGCACAAGATTATTTCTAAAATTATGTATTGCACCCAACAATTTTTACATTTAATAAAACTAGCAGCCAGCCACAAAGGAAACTCAAATGAGTAAACTAGTTCTTTCTTTCTTTCTTTCTTTTAATTGTTGTTTTTGTACGTAGATTGATATATTTGCTTAATTTTTTTTAGTGGAATGTATGTGAATATAAATGACAAATCTCATGAGCTTACATTTTTTTTAACTAATTGTTATTTAAGTTTAGTTGTAACATCCACGAAACTACCCATCCATTGTGTAATACTGATTGTGCAAGTAACTTGTACATTAACAAAGTTAATACTTGGATCAATTCCACGAAGTTTGCGATAATAATTTTAATGCATTAACCGATTTGATTTGATTTGATTTGATTCAATTGCCAGGTGTATTATTTAAATAGTATTGTAAAGTTAATGGCGGATGAGATTGCATGTTTTTTTTTTAATTATTTATTAATCAATTATTATTTATGTCTAGTTGTAACATCCATGAAACTACCCACCCACCCATTATGTAATACAACAATGATCGAGATCTCTATAACGGATATCTCTATTAAACAATTAATAAGAAAATTATTTTGAGGTGTCATTATCATACTCTCGCTGCATAGCGATTGATAAATATCATATAATTTCCCTTGTTAACAAATTACGTGAAGAAAATGACGCGTTTTCATGGATCTGATTATTTATTAAAGTCACTATAATCTAATTTTAGCTTTTGTATATTTTTTCATAATTAAAGTGGTATTTTAATTCTCTGTTCGCCTAAAATCTGAATCTCAAACCTCTTCTACCCATCACAAGAGATTTTACCAAATTTTAATTTTAATTTTAATTTGATTTGTAGAATCTCATAATTTAATTTACATGATCTTTAATGAAATTATATTGTAATTTCAAAAGGATTGTATAAGAACGAATTGTCCATTTCAATTTACAAACTTGTTGCGTTTCAAGTGCGCCAATAATTTCAATGCAATAACAATTCACACCGTTCGAACAATTCTATAATTTTTTTTTTGTTAAATTAGATAAATAATAATTGTTGTTAATTCAAGCCAATTCATTTTCTTAATACAGATCCAATATCATAATTCAAACCAATCCTGTAACTTATTTAAAAGTAGAAACATGCATGTAATGAATTTAGCTTGTCTCCATGAGTTTTCAACTAGAGGTTGTGTGCAACCAATTCCTTTCAAAAAGACAAGGGAACCGGATTTCATTTAAATCAGATATAATTAATTTGCTCAAGCCTCATGTAGCACAAACTTCATATTGCCTTCATTAAAAAGGAAAAAAAAAAAACTTACGGCTGGTTTTTGCTCTTCATAAAAAAAAAGAAAAAAGAATAAGAACAATACAAAGCCAAGCCATGCGCAGCAGGCTTAACCGCTTAAGGCTCTCATTTATTCATTTCATCCTTCCACCTAATATTTCCTTTTTTTTTTTTTTGATAAATTAATTTCATAGCTATGATAGAAGAAAATTTCTGAGTCGGACAATGTTAGTTAATTTTACCAGTTCCTTGGTTCAATCATTCACAGGGTGTTATGATTACTCATTTCCTTTAAAAAAAAAAAAAAGGTAAATTATTTCAAATTCAAAAAAAAAGTAGAAATATTCATAACAAATATAAAATTTGGGTTGTATGTATATTAAAATAGTAATAATTTAGACAGATGATCCAGCTACCTTACAACTGCTGCAAGGTAGCTGTGCCCATATACATACGTTGACATGTAGATATTTAAAAAAGGGGGAAAAAAACCAAATACAAACGAAAGAGGCACACGGCAGATTTTATGTGACACAGACCATGCAAAATTTTCAAATATTGGCAAACAAAATAAATTTTGTATATTTTTGTGTGGTGGGTTGCATTGCATGGACAGGGTGGATACTCGCAACTTCATGGCCAAAAAAATATTGAGTAATAAGTATGGGCCCACGAAAGACCGAACCCATTATATTTTGGGACTCAATTATTAGGATGCTGTCGTGATTGTGACACGTCAGTTTCCAATTTTTCCAATGCCCCTGGAAAGACGCAGCGATGTCAAAAGTGGGTCTACACGATTATCACGATTCCTTTTCCTTGTCAAGAACCAAAACATTTGTCAGAGCGTACGGGAAACTCCCAATGAGGACTTTACACGAAGGGTGTTAAATTGGGGGATGCTTTGTGCATCAGCGTTTGTTTGGAAAAAATGTGAATGAAATCAATCACACGGCTCGTGCGTAGATCCGTAGGAGAACGGGCAAGCAAGTGCACGCAAGCTTATCTTAAAAGGGGAAGTTACTCTCTATGTTCCAACGCGTTGCCTTTGATCTGCCCTCTTTGTCTTTATGCCTTTACGGTAGACACTTGGCATCTTTTGCCCAATTCTCATTTGGTAAATTAATCTTTTAATTTCCATTGATTTTGTTGCATTTATTCTATACTCATTAATTTAATGCTTCAGCAATTCCGTATTTTAGTCTCCTAGCTTATGTTGTAAATTGTTTCCTTTTGACACGCATGCAAGAATAATACGTCGAAGCTTTTTATATACTTTTTACATTTAAAAATTAGACTAATTCGTTCTAAGTCTAAATATTATTCATTTATGCTAAGCAGATACTTTAAGTCTATCCCGCATTAGAGGGAGAGGATCGAGAGAGAGCGAATCGTGAGAGAGATAGATAGGGAGAGGGGGGGCTTTATAAGGCTTAAATTTAGGAAAGAAGCCCATTAACAAATAAGGAGCCTGTCAAGCTTGACCCACTTTTAAGTAGTAATAATAATAAAACTATATAAAGAAGTCCTAATTGTTTAACTTGCATCATTATCTAAGTCATATTTTCTATTGTTTAATTTCTAACAGAACGAAAATATTCTCACATAAAAAGTAAGAATAATTTCACCTATTATGACTTCGAAAATAATAATTATTTTGTGGGTATTAATGAGAAAACAATATTATTAATAAGACTCTGTTTTAATTAATTTTTAAAATTTATTAAATGAGTGTACGAAGTGAAAAAATATGTAATTTTCTTAATATTACATCGTATATACACATTCAAGATTGCTTCTGGAATTTGTTGAAACGAGTATATTGTATGCTTACTTTATTTTAGTTTTTAAGGTTGCCTTACCAGAAGATGTTATCTTTTTTTAACATAATTCTCAATAAAAATTCATATTTTTTTGACCATCTTGTAGACCTTGGGGTCAAGGGAAATGCTTCTATTGATATAAACTTATTTTGCGGCAATATATATTAATGTGCACATTTCATACTTCTGATGTTTTTTTTTTTTTTGTTGGGGGGGGGGGGGGGGGGCCATATCTTTGTAGCCCTTGAATGCCTTGGACATTAAAGGACATAATTACCTTATCAGTTTAATTGAATGCATTAATTTAGTGTAAAGTTAAGGAATATTGAAGAAATATTGCGCAGTTAATATATATATATATATATATATATATATATATATATATAATTTGATTCGAGACCATAGACGACAAGTTTTTTTAAAATTTGGCAAATGCATAAAAAGAAAATAAGTGTTTGTGAAAATGATGTTTGAGGAACAATGAAGACAGAGGATGACAAAAACATGTTCAAAACTTCGTAGTTTTGATGGTGTTTTTGTCTTTTTCTTTTTTAATCGACCTCTATGTTCAAGTATCATCGTGTATTCGTGTCGTGGCTGCTTAATTGACCAAGTCTTGTAACTGGGCATGAGTTTCCCTAAAAGGCTACCAGCAGCTTTTCTGAAAAGCGTTGGCGTTAGAAAATCCTCCTTTATGGATATTCCAGTGTACAAATCTCACCAACTCTTCTGCATACGCACGTTTGATGCTTCTTTTTCAATTATAACATGAACACAGATTCCTTCTTACTTTTACTTATGATTTGAGTTTGGCTGCTGCATATTAATTACTGCGCTCGCAAAGGGCGAGAGTGAGGTGAAAAGGTTACTAGAGCTGGGAGCGTGCTTCACACTAGCCGAGGCAGGTATTTGAAGCTCCGGAAAGGAGAAAGGATGGCGGAGGTTGACAATTATGAATCGAGATGGCCAGAAGAAGGAAACAGTAGTGCCATTTCAGCTACAATGCCTATCTCGGAAGATTTCTCACCATTGTTTTAGCTTCCTTCGCATCTCTTTTGGTATGCCTACCTCTCTCTTTACGTCCAAATTAACATTGACCTCCCCGTTTCGGAGCTTTGTGTGTGTGATTTCTCAGGCATGAGTTGAGAGTCACGAAGCGGGACTTCAAATGTTTATGAAGTTAAAGATTTACGGAGTTACAGCTTTGCTTTAAATATCGAGTTCTTTATAAAACGGTCAATGGGTTGCCGTTTTGTCCTTGTTTTGTCATGTCACTGCTGCCAAATCTGCGGACTGCCTTTCTCATTGTCATCTTCATACGCATTCTGTTATTTTGTGGGCCCGTAGAGTTTGCTGAAACAGAGTATTGTCTGCTTGATTACTTTGGCGCTTGTTCTTGCAATGACTGGTTTTTCAAAAGGTTATTTATTGGTTCAATTATTGATTTTTAATTTATTTTTGCCAAAATGTATTGTTGTGGTGTATTTATCGTAGAAAATAAGAATGTCGCCATTGTAGCCGTTGAACCATGGGCATTATACGGACATAATTAACTTTAACAGTTTTCATAAATTTTGTGTAAAGTTGAGGAATACGGCGACTATTATGTCAATGTCCTAGGTCATTCGGATTGCATATACGACATCTATTGAACATTAATTAATTGCAAACATTTTTGGACAAAGAATGTCCATGGTTACATTGACAGCGATTGTGCACCGGTTGCGCCCTTGCCAATGCTCCAACGACCAGCGTAGCCATGGACATTCCATACATCCCAACAGAAACCAATTGGCTTTCCTTCATATGGGCAATGTTCTGGTTAGCCTTTGGCGGCGGTGGAATCAGTAAATGCTGCATTCCCTTTCCAGTTGATCAGTTTGATTCGACCACAGACAAAGGAAGGAAACAGATCAACAGCTTCTTTAACTGGTATTACACTTCCTTTTCAATTACTCTTTCAGTCACTTCAACCGCTGTGGTTCATGTTCAAACCGTTAACTGGGCTTGGGGCTTGGCCATACCGACCATTTGCATGTTCTTTGGACTTGTTCTTCTTTCCATTGGGACGAGAATTTATGTGCTTGTGACCCCAGAGGGTAGCATATTTTCTAGCTTTCTGCAAGTGTTTGGTGTGGCTTACAAGAAGCATCGCCTTCAGCTTCCAGTAGATGGAGTAGCTAGAGATGGGATTTTGTTCTATGATCCTCCACTGAATAAAACTCCAGTGTCCAAAACTCCCTTAACATCTCGGTTCAGGTTTTATATTCTTATAATTAAACTCGTTCATGTTTTGTTTCGCAGCTAGACGGTGCCATCTAGTCTCAATTCCCCATTTTAAATGTGCCGACGGTATTTGAAACTTAATGTCTTGCTTTCTTGACAAGGTTCTTGAACAAAGCTGCGGTAATAGTGAACAATATTGATGACATAAAGGAAGATGGTTTCTGTGTAAATCCATGGAGGCTATGCAGCATTCAACAAGTTGAAGAGGTCAAGCGTCTGTTGAATATCATCCCAGTATGGGCCATCTGCTATCATCAGCTTCCTGCCCATGCAAATAGGAACGTTTCTTGTGGGACAAGCAATGGAGGATGAGCGGACACCTTGGGCCCAAATTTCAGATCCCGATTCCTTCAATTAGTGTTATAACCCTGATCGCAGTAGCATTTTTTCTCCCGGTCTAGGTATATTTCCTCGCGCCAAGACTAGAAAAAATCACTAAACAAGAAGGCGGGATTACTCTTCTCCAACGAATTGGATCGGGAAATGTCTTCTCAATTCTAGCAATGATAGTGGCTGAGTTTGTTGAAAGAAAGAGAAGGGCGTCCGTGAATTTGCAAGCTTAATTTTCTTCTTTGAAGACATGTGAAAATCGAAGTATTATTCAAAGGCACTTTTAAATTAATCATACGATTATGCCAACGATGCAAAAGGGATAGAGAGAGGTTGTGACTCATGTCATTGTATTTTTCATTCATCTTGAGGAAATCTTAATTGAGGATATTTCTCTCATGAATCATAGCGGACTATTTCGTAGTTTTAAGGAAGCATAAGTCTTAGTAGCCCTCAGTCTATTGAAAATTAAAGTGGATTAGTAATTAAGATTTGGGACGGTACTCTATTGAAAAGAGGGTTAATATAATAATTAACAGATTTAACAGATTTGGGACAATAACTTGTAGATCGGTCAAAAAAATGAGCTCGAAAATGAGTTAAGAGGTTATGCATAGGGGATATAGATTTGAGACCTGGCCCTTGTACCACGTCGGTTAAATTACTCATCAAAAGTTCGCTTAAGCTGTGTTGATATATCGATCAATAAGGTGACCTTCAAAAATGCCCAGCTGGAAGCTCTCTCTTTCATGAAAATTGCACTTGAAAGAACGAAAGAGAACAATTTCTTAGAAGACAATAGATGCAGTCCTGTATCAGGATTATCAATACTAAGAAAATGAAGAGAGAATGCAGAGCATTTTGTGAATAACTGTCCTGGAACTTTTATTCACACGAATCACACCAAACACATTTACAACCTCTCCGTATTTATTCTAGGTAAACTGAAATCAAAATATCATCTTCAACAATTTTGATTTAAATAGCTGTGTTTTCCTAACTAGAACAATAATTTTGATTATCAATTTCTGCCAACGTCCCGTTTCTATCGAGTCAAATGATCCATGATTTACTAAAGAGCAGTCTGAGATATCATCGGTGTCAACTATTATAGCCAAAATTATGTTGCTGATGTTCCTTGCCAAAAAGGAAATTTCAGCCACATGATGGATGCTTGTGTTATCTATACAGGTATTTATGGATAGGAGTTCTTCTCTTATAAGAACATCCGTATGTATTAAAATACTGATTTAAGGCTTAACCACCCTATTTAATTGTAACAGTGTGTTAATTGGTATTACATACTGTCTAACTATAAATTAATTTATATTTTAAAACATGTGGATGTATACACGCAAGTATTATTAATGGAAGTTAAGTGTTTGATGCTTGCAATTTCATGTTTAATGAAATGCCTCACCGGCGGATTTTTGGCAAAAAGACAGTATTTTGAAGGCAATGGCTATTGTGAAGACGCTTTACCGTGGAGTACACCTTCATAGCCACAAAGTGACAAATAGTGAAAAAAAATATATCATAATTTGAATCGTATGATTATGAAAAAGTCTTTTACATTAGAGTATCTTCACCGTATTCGGACTTTTGAAGACAATGGTTATATTCGAGATGGTCCACCATGAAACACTCCTTCATAATCTCACAATCAAAATAATAAATAATAAAAAAAAACATGTTATAAACTTTGATTGTATGGTTATGAAGAAGTGTTATTTGCTAGATCAAAGTGACATGTTATCATCATCAAGAAGAGGCATAATCAGAGGGCTGTGATGAGAGTTCGTTTTATTGAAGAACCAATAATACTCTAGGATGGATAATTAAAAGTCAAGATGATCACTGTGTCACATGCAAAAGGGCCCTCAATCCTGGGCTTTCAAAGATGTAAAAGTGATGTAAATGGATGAATGACGAAATTAAAACTAGAAAAAGTATTTTCTCTGATTCTCTTGCGGTGTGTGTTTAAAGTTTCTTCATTTAAGTTCATGACAATAAAATTATTGAGTTACAAACTCTTATATAAATTATTTTTATATAAATTGATTTGGAGTTATATGCTTGGTTGAATGAAAAAACAAATTATATGGGTCATGTGATGATTTCATTCAACTATTCATGTGACGTCGCACTAATTTATTAAAAATAATTCGTAATTGAATCATTATCTTTTTAAAATCACGGGCCATATCTTTATAAAGTGTTAAATAAAAAGAATTTAAGCATATTTTTTTATGCAACAAAATATCTAAAAGTGCTATTTAGTGGTAAACACATGATTACATCTTGCAAACTACCTTCATAAATGGGGCTATAGTGGGGCAACATTTAAAATAAGTAATTTAATACTATTATTTTTAAATTCTAAAACAAAAGAATAGAATTTAAATTTTTGAGACCTTAAATGTATTCAAGTGAACTGTAAAACAAATTAAACACCCAAATTGAATTAAAATTTCTTAAACTAACTAAACCCCCTAATTTTAAATGAATGACGAGTGCAGATCTTCTTACCTCTTACAATCCATCCATAAAATGATGAAGATCTTCTTACCTGGATTGAGCAAATTAATTTTAAAGAGAAAATGCTAGAGCATTTTGGAAATGCAAGCGTGGAGCAGAGCAGTTCTGCACGCATTTCAACTATGAGCATTCAGGGTTATTTTCTCCTTCTTCTAGTCTTTGCCCATCAGTAGCATGTGTTTGTGTGTTTCGCAGGATTTGAGTCGGAGTCTAATCGGAAAAGAGATTTTAATTAATCATCTTGCCTAATAAATTTCTTCTTAATAAAGATTCTGCACGATCAGTACTTTTCTCAAGAAAATAAAAAATTTTAACTAAAATTTATGTCTTTTGTTGTAACCTTCTCATGTTTGTTTTTGTTTCTCTATTATGGCTCTCGTCAAACCAGAATCTTTTTCAGCCATTAGCACCATCAAAGACTCTCAATAATCCGGTTTATTTTCTTGTCATAAAATATAAATTATACATTTTCAACCTAGAAATTTGCATAAATAAGTATTACTCGAGGACTATCTGAGAATAGACTATCACGCAAGTCATCTTTTATATGTTAAACGTGCAATTGAGTGAGTACTAATTATTATTTTTCTCCACAATATAGCTTATGCTATGTTAATTAACTTATATATTTATTTTGTACACTACTTAATTCACTTACATAAGATCATAAAATTAATGAATGTGGCAGGAAAGGAGTAAATGTGAAGGGTTATTTTGCATGGTCATTGTTTGATAATTTCGAGTGGACCGGTGGTTACACAGTGCGTTTTGGAATTTTCTTTGTCGATTTCAAGGATGGATTTTAAGAGGTATCCCAAAAAATCTGCCGCGTGGCTCAAGAGGTTGTTGCTTCATTGCTAATTAAAGAAAAAATGCCTTGTTATAATCACTTTCTTGATTGATTATGTACAACACTTTTATTATTGAAGCAAGTAGAAATCTCATTAAATCAAATATAGTTATAGTACACTAACAGATACATAATCATCTCATCAAGAGACACAACTCTTATTCTCTCAGTTGAATGGTTAAAAGAGAACTTTCATTTGATCGAACTTTGAAACACAATCATCTTTTAATCTATATTGCCTTTTGAGTTTTTTTTTTCCCACATGAACTAACTCTTTACCATGATTGATATTCTAAATATTTTTTATTAACCATCGATTATAACGGTAATAAAAATGATGGTTAATATTAAATATTTAGAATATAAATCATGACATTATGGGCATGGTTAAATATTACATATTACAATTAGAACCACATAAACGAAATTATACTAAATAAAATTAGGACCACATTATCAAGGGAGATAAACATTACAAATATTAAATAATGAAACGGGAAAATTTTGAAATTTAAACGAATTCTTTTTATCTAAAGATATTTTTTTAAAAAAAATTGAGGGGGTGTAGTTATAATTATACATGGGGTGATTTGTTAATAGACAATAAGTGGGCGAGATATCACCATACAAAAAATCAGCTAAATGGTGGTCCATTGGGCGAAAACCGTTCTTCTTGATTCGGGCCCATCAAAGCCTCTTCTAATTGACACACTCAGAAACCTACATAACTTGTCATAATCGTCCAAAAATAAAAATAAAAATAAAAACATCGACACTGGCGGTCTGGCACTCAACAGCTACGTCACGGCAAGACCCTGTAAGCTGCAGCACAAAACAAAAACAGTTTCAAGTCTTATAGCCGTCTGTCATTCGGATGGAGTCACTTGTCTCTGCTTCTTCACGAACACAGCTGTTGTTTTCGCCAGCAGCTGTCCTATTTAACCAAGTAGCGACACACAGCCTTCGATCCTCACTGTCTTTGAATTACAATTGCAGTGCTGAGCCAAAGCACAAGACTGTGTTGTGTAAGATGAGTGCGTCCAAGGAGGTTAAGTTATGGGGTGGCAGATTTGAAGAGAGTGTCACTGATGCTGTTGAGAAGTTTACTGAGTCCATTTCTTATGATAAAGCTTTGTATAAGCATGACATTACGGGTAGTAAAGCCCATGCTTCTATGCTTGCTAAACAGGTTCCTTCTATCTTGGGCTTTTGGCTTTCTTTTTCTTCTGTTATGTTTTTGGTATGTGGGTTGTTTGGTTGATGAGAAAGCGAGTGAGGTAAATTGATCTTTTTGTGGGTTTAGAGTGAAATGGGATCATTAGTTTGGGGAAAGCATTATGTTAAATCATAAATATTTGATTCAATTGTTGTTTGCATTTAGTTAGATACAAAAGGTTTCAATTCTTGAAGAAATTTGCATAAAGTTTATCCTTTTTTTTGTAGGGTCTGATCAGCGACAGTGATAAGAATAGCATTCTGCGAGGTCTTGATGAGATTGAGAGACAAATTGAAGCTGGTAAGTTTATGTGGAGGACGGATAGGGAGGATGTGCACATGAACATTGAAGCAGCCCTCACTGATATCATTGGTGAGCCTGCAAAGAAGCTCCACACTGCTCGGAGCCGAAATGATCAAGTGTTAACGGATTTTCGCCTGTGGTGTCGTGACGCTATTGATATGATTCTGAGAAGCATTCAGCGCCTTCAGGTTGCATTGGTGAAGTTGGCTTTGAAGAACGAAGGTCTTATTGTTCCTGGTTATACTCATTTGCAAAGGGCACAACCTGTCTTGTTGCAGCATCTTCTTCTGGCATATGTTGAGCAGGTCTGAGTTAATACATTTGTTCCCTTCAATTGAACATCTCCACATAGTTCTTAAAAATCTTAGTTATGTTGGTACTGCCGGACTTACAATAACATCATAGATTGTTTTGTAGACTTTTCAGCATGAAAATATCTGAAAAATGGATACCAGAATACATGCAGTCACAATTAACTAATGATGAAGTTTGAAGCTAATGAATTGGCTGGCTAACTCAGGCTGTTTTGTTTTTGTCTCCAGAAATGCTAACTAAGGCTATGATGTTATCTTGTAGCTCGAACGTGATGCTGGGCGTTTACAAGATTGCAGAGTTAGGCTGAATTTCTGCCCTCTTGGTGCATGTGCATTGGCCGGCACTGGCCTGCCCATTGACAGGTTTATGACTGCAGAAGCTTTAGAATTTACTGCTCCCATGAGGAACAGGTATGTGCTGAAACAAAACAAACCTTAAATGTGGCCTTTTGATATGTCAGGCTGTCAGGGTGACAAACTAACAATTGTAACCATACGCTGCTGTGGTCTTTGGTATCCACTTTTTCTGTTCCGCACCATATATCCAATTTTGTCAGCCGCTTGAATTGTCAAGTCTAGAGTATCAGCTTTTGGAATTTCCTCTACTCCACTTCAATTTGTAATCTTTATTTATGTTTATGGTTGGAAAATGGCTGCATTAGGCTATCATATAACTGAATTTGATCAATTCAAATAGTTGGGACGTACTCTTTGAAAACTTCTCGTGTTAAATTGACAATCAATTTTGATTCTATAACTAAAATGTTATTTTGAAACCTGACCTTGTTCGTTATGGACTAGTCAACAACTTGAACTGTATCAAAATAACTTATTAAAATAATCACCATAGCCATTTGCTCCCTTTTTATTGCTGAATTCTGGTTCTTCTGCAGCATGGTTTCCTTGAATGATTGGCTGTATTTTGATGCTTCCACAGTATTGATGCTGTATCAGACCGAGATTTTGTCTTGGAGTTTCTTTCTGCTAATTCAATCACAGCTATTCATCTTTCACGGCTTGGTGAAGAATGGGTATTGTGGGCTTCAGAGGAGTTCGGATTTATCATTCCAAGTGATTCTGTTTCCACTGGAAGTAGTATAATGCCTCAGAAGAAAAATCCAGATCCAATGGAGCTTGTTCGGGGAAAGTCTGCTAGAGTCATTGGAGACTTGGTCACCCTTCTCACTCTGTGCAAAGGACTTCCTCTTGCTTACAACCGTGATTTACAGGTAACACTTTGTATGTATTCAGTTAACAATAAGTCCAGTTATCTTTTGACTGAGACCCCCAACATCTTGGTTTTAGCCTTCCATCTGTGTTCATACGTTTTTAAGCCCTTAAACTAAGTCTTTATAGATAAAGTAGTTTGGTTTCTATGTCTTCTTTTTCATCATCCATGGCCTTTGGAGTTTGCTAAAGAAGCTTTTCTTTGGAAGACAGGAAGATAAAGAACCTACGTTTGACAGCGTTAAGACAATTGTTGGGATGCTTGAAGTTTCAGCAGAGTTTGCACAGAACATTACATTTAATCTGGAGAGAATAAAGAAGGCTTTGCCAGCTGGTTATCTTGATGCCACAACCCTTGCCGATTATCTTGTGAATAAGGTAAGTCATAATTTGTTGTTCAACTTTATCTATTACTAACTAGAATGGCTTACATTCTATCAAAACCAAATTACCTGCATGATCAGACATGCAGGTGGGACAGGGTCTTTGGAACTTGGAGGAAATTGACAATTTGTTTATTTCACTAACTTTTCCCTAGCTTTCACATCAACACAAAGAACCTATAAAGTTTTGTATTGGAATTGTGATATATAGTATCCTCCACTTATCTACAGTATTAAGCACTTATTAAATGCTTCCCCTGGTATCTGACTTTGTTTCTTTTTGCAGCAAATACCTTTTAGGACTTCCCATGATATTGTAGGAAAAGCAGTTGCTTTGTGCGTGTCAAAGAATTGTCAGCTTCAGGATCTGAGCCTTGATGAGATGAGAAGTCTAAACCCAGTGTTTGATATGGATGTATACGAATATCTCGGGGTAGAAAATGCAATAAGGAAATTCAGCTCGTTTGGTTCCACAGGATCAGCATGTGTCGCTGAACAACTACATTCTTGGGTTGCCAAGCTTGGAATCAACAGAAGTAGCTGTTAATTTATATGTGGAAGCAGCGATGAGTTAATCGAGATCGAGGAAACTGCCTGGATCATGAGTATCATTTTTAAGAACCTGAAGTTGCAGTTACCAAGGATACGATTTGATGCTGTGGGCAACGAAAATCAAAGTTAATTGCAGTTCCGAACCAAAAGATTTCGTCCATCAGTGAGATTTGAATGTTGCGATTGCATGTTCGGTTATGAGCAACTGAGCTTAAACTACTAGGATTGGATGCAGCAATTAGCTTAAGAATCCTTTAAAAATTGTTTGCAGTGGTATAAAATTTTATTTGTTCCCCCATTGTGTTGTGTCCTTTGGTGGCTATGCTTATTACTTACGACAGTTCTGTTATTGACTAGATCATTTAGTTACTTCTCAAATTTAGAGATTTGTTTCCTTTTTTTTTTTTTTTAATTAGTTTCATTTGTCAAGTGATAGAATGTGAAGTATGCCCTAGTCTTAAAAATGATTCATAGGAAGTACACTCTTTTGGGGAAAGATATGCACCATGTTTCTGAAGATCTGGAGAATCATTTCGCTCCGGAAAAATAAGAAGAAAGAATGTTGCAGTATGTAAACAATTATTAGCTAAAGAAGACCAAGATATAATTGTTTCCAATTGCCTTTAGCACAAACTAATCCGGCTTCAACTGTTCCTTGCTTCTCTTGGACTGCAGTGTTTTGTGAAAGTTAGCTCGGTGAATCTGTGTTATGATGCTCGGAAACTGTTTTTTGACCTCTCTTTCTTTGTCCAGGTTTTAGAGAAATTGATTTGATCTGCAAAATTTAAGCCAACTCTTAAGAAGCCAAGGAATGATGGTTGCAATGCATGCATGTATAATTTACTTATTTGTTTATTTATTTATTTTTTGGTGGGGGGTGTAGGGGAGGAGATTAAAGCATACCAATTTGTTTCCTATCTCCCGTAATGGCTGCTTTCTCGTGCAACAGTCATCCTTCATCTCCAGAGGCTTCTCGATAAGGGAATTCTGAAGTAGCATTACACCTTCAGAAATCAAACTGCTGCTCTTCTCTGTTTCAACAGACCCCAATTCCCTGTTGGTGCATTTGTTTGCCGCACAGCCACAGGAAGTCCCACAACTACCCCCGGAACCCCGGCATTCACATTTTGAGGTCTTACACAATGACTTTTTGCTACAGGAGCAACACACTCTGGATGCAGGCTTCACTGTTGCGGCAACAACTACCCCAGAAAACTCTGATTCAGAAGTATCCGTTTCCAGTAAATTGGTACTGCTCCCGACAGATGCAGAAGATTGAACCTGACCTACCTGGTCAGCAGATAACTAAGACTTTAGACATTGTATTTTCGAAGACATTTGATTTTGGAATTAAATTTATAATTTTGTAAATAATCCTCATGTTTGGTACTCGAGTGCCAATGAAACGCATAATCTGCAACAAAATCAAGAACTCGACAAAGAAATGAACTAACCTCGGACTTATTATGAATTATCTCTGCCTGGGGCACTGCCATTTGACTAAGTAAACTACTTAGTCTGGCTACTTCTTCCTTTAGGTCACAGAACTCTGAATCCTTCACTCCAGGGTCAAATTCGTTATCCTTTAATAGGCACCTTAAAACGGCAGAGAAGAGCATCTTTAAAGTTTTGGTGATTAAATAATATCTTGGAGCAAAGAACAGTCCTAACTTCAGGAAGGATCAGCACAACCAACTCTCACCTAGAATTTTCGTCCTTCAGCATCTCTGCTTCTAATTTGAGTTTGTTTATGACACCAGCCATCCTAATCATACAACATCTTCAAATTTAGAACAGACCAAGCACAACATACTTAATAACAAATCCAAATCAAGGCATTGATATAGATTAACCATTAGATTTTAAAGATAAATCTTTAGTTGTGCACACAAACGCCAAGGTCTCTGCACTCAGCATCAGTTTTGCATGTGCTTTTCTAATTAAAGTTCGTGCAAAAAATTTGGACAACTGACACAGAATTCACAATTTATCAATAATTCACAATTTATCAATCTTCCTCTTTTATTCTTAATTATGTATACTCAGTTTTTAAGCTATTAATTGTGCAACCCAGTTGCGGGTTTCAAAAGGAAATACCAGATTGCAGTTGCAACTACAAAAAAAGAGAAGAATTGACACCAAAACAACTAGGACTCACTCTTCCAGTTCACGTTCATACTCAGAAGATACTTTCTGAACTTGTACTGTGACTTCAAGCTCATGCTCAATGTTCTGCACCAATGCAATCGCAGTAGAGATTTAAAACTCAACTCATTTTGTGTTGGGTTGAATCATAAAATGTGAAAAATCATAATCACATCCCACAAACAGAACAATTTTGATTTTGATGATATAATAGATATAAACTTTGGAAAAAGAAAATGTATCTATTTTTCAATTCAAGAAGTTACAATTGCATAATACCAAAAATCTTTACTTCACCCTCATTTTAGAATGGAAGGCTATAACATACACATTTAGTAAGCCATTTTACCCTGGTTTGCTGCCAGTGCAATAACAGAGGGAAATAATTGTCCTTAAACTGTAAATAAATCTTGATCTCACAGTATTTAGTTTCCAGATCAAGGCACAGCATAAATGGGTTTTCATCCACCAAACGGAATTATAGAATGAAGTAGATAGCAGCTAACAATTAGCGTTTTATGTATTACATTGTTTTAGCTTCACTAATAAATATGTTCATGAACTTTGTTACTATAAATATTTGCAGAAATTGCAGGAAAAAAAAATGGAGGAACAAATGAAATTGCAGTTATCCACAGATGGATAATGAATATGCACAAAATTTTGATCCAATTTCCATCACACCCAAGCCAAAAAAGGCTCACTGTGTAATACCAACTCATTCATTCTATAATCTATGCATGTAATCCAGTTCTTCAGCTTTTTCATACATACCTGAAATTGGGAATGATTTCCAGTTTTAAAACCTACAAGATGTATAGATCAAAATCAATTAAGCATCATTGTTTTAAGCAACTATGAATAAGAAGAAGTGCCTTGTCTCCAAACCAGCTGTTCTGTGAGTCAAAGCCTTCCGAGATTCTAACAGCTCTTTTAGTCGCTTCGTAGCCTCGAAAGCTTCTTTGGTTTTACGCTGCAAAACCTGAGACAAATGTGGAAAGGTGAAAATATAATTATCTGAAAGTTTCTCTAGCATATGAAATATAAACAAGAAGCTGATAAGTAGATGAAATACAGCATTGCACAGTGGACATTAACTTACCAACTTCAGCCTTTGGTTTAAAGCTGATAACAAATGCAACTCGTACTCATTTCTTCTGTTCTCTTTCATAAGCTGTTGAGAGTGAAACAAGATATCTACAGATAATTAACATCTCCACATAAAAAAAACTTCGGACAGAAAAGGAAGGTTGATGAACATTTCAAGTTACTGGCTTAACTCAGGATATCATTAAACAATGGCAACAGATCTAGGGAATGATTTCAACAACATAATTCACCATCCTACCAGCTACTTTTCATTAACCGTGAAGTCGCACAATGTTCATATTTACAGCTTGATTCCAAGAAACAAGAAAACAAGTTGTAACCATAGTAACATGCACGAACACATATACCTGAGATATTTCCTTCTGTAGGGAAGCCTTGCACAACCTAAACTGCACGGCCTCAAGCTTGAGCTTGCACTGGAGTTGTACCTAAAAAAAAAACTTGCAGTAAATGTGAAAAAAAATGAATACTGTACTTTTGAGTATGCATATTTCATACACAGCCAAAGCTCACCTTTTGAGCCCTTAACTTCTGAATCTCATCCTGAAACCTCCTTGCTGCCTCATCACCTTTAGGTTTTTGTGTTGAAAATTGAAACTGCAGTTCTAGTTTCTTTTTTAGCTCCAAAACCTGAAATGGAATTATCTATCAGCAGATCTCACCTGATTGCTACATGGCATGCATTCTAACTGGATTCACATCTCACCTGCCCTTCAAGAGCATTCATCTTTTCAAGATGAGCTTCCTTGAGCTTTTGAGCAGCAACATCAGGAGTTGATGAAACACTGGCCACTTTGCACCTCAGTTCCTCAATTTCCCTCTGCCAGTTATAGAAACAGTAAGAAAACAATTTACCTAGTTTCATTACTATGCAATCAAGGGGAATATATATATCTATCTATATATATATATATATATATAGATATATAATTGTTAAGGCTTAGCTGTTAGTTTCTAGAGTATGCATATAAACCAAAAGTGGCTACACAAGAAACTCCATCAAAAACTTGGTGTTTAAATAAATTTGCTGGCATCAGTTCCTTTGTAAAATCATAAGGACAACATTCATCAACTGTTGTCATTCTCAGGTCCAAACACAAAACTTCAAATGTGCGACCTTGGATTAAGCATAACAAAACCAAATAGACACAATGTTCTTCATCCACCTCGTTTTCAGTATCCAAATTCTTCAGATCTTCAACAACAAAATCCTATTACTCCATTAAATAAATAATAATTAATAAGCTTCAGTCTTATGAGCCCTACCTAGTCAAAACATCAAAATTCCAGAAATTTCCATTTCTATTTCTATAATTTCTTTACTTTTCTAATCTATGAACTACATTTGCATCAACAGCAATTATCCCACCAAGCTCTATTAACAAAATTCATTTTCAGGTTTCACATTTATTTAATATATCTCTATATACCAAAAACACTTCGAATCACTTTACATCAGCTTTACTTAAACTCTATAATCAGCAAAACAGACTTTGAATATTCTAGTCAAAATGCAAGATGATTAATGATTCAGATCCTGCAATATCTAATGCAAAAAGTGAACCTTAAGAGTGTCGTTCTCTTGCTCCAACTCATGAACTCTCTTCTCGTAATGTTCTTTATCGTCAACGGCTGGTGATTGTGATAAAGATGACGATGACGATGACGAATCGACGGCGCTCGTCTGCCTTGATCGTCGATTCGTCTTCCTCATCCTTCCTGCAATTTCACTTTATACTCGTACAAAATCAAGTCAAATAATCTTCTTTAAACTAAATAATCAAAGAGAGAAAAAACACAATGTACCTGGTCGGCGCACTCAAGCTCTCTGTAAATCCGGTGCTCCACCTTAATTTCGATAACTATTGTTGTTTTTATTTGAATGCAAAATCCCGCCTACGTTTGGGGCATTTTAAATGTGGTGTAGTTTGTTATTGCGTTAGACATTAATATTATGGTGTTATTACAATTTGCTTGACACGTCAGCATTAATGAAATGTAAGAATAAAAAAGAAATGATTTTGTACGTTGATGGTATAGACCGTTGGAAAGCGCCGCCAATCAAATTAAAGATGGAAAGAGAATAATTTGAATTTCGAATTTTGTAGATCTGAAAATGACAAAGGTATGGTCCACCAAACGGTTTTGATAAAACGAAAATGAAATATGATTGTGGACTGCAGCTTGACGGTGTCAAGTCCAATGGGTCTATAAATTTAAAAAATAAATAAAATTGAGTAAAAGTATAGAAATTGTTATTGTATCACTAACATGCCCCACAATTGGTCAAATTATATAAATGGCCTGGACCATTTATCAATTTATCAAGCACAATATCAATGAGAATGTACCATCATGTAGTGTAGTCTTTCAATTAAATTTAAAGGTTAAAAATCAACCAAAAATAAATAAATAAGAAATTGCTAATCACTTTCAAATGGTAAACTGTCTTGGCGACGTAACGATTTTATCAAGGGACAATCCAAATGTGGCACAGCAAGAAGCAGTCCATAAAATAGTGTTCGAAAATATTTTTAACAGGAATGGCAGAACCGGAGTTGATGCTTCTTCTTCAACTTTCAAAAGGAATTTGCAAAAATTAATTTCTTCAAAATGTTGGATAATAACAATGTATAATAAACAGCAATCAGTTCCGTATCCTATCCTAAACAATACAAGATCAAGGTTCCAACTGATGGCGTTAGATCCCCAAACAAATCCCCAAAAAAGTACAGTTAATGGTAATGGCAGTCATCACAATAAACATGATATGAACACTGCTGTAGACTTAAAGTTAACGGCTGCAGTTCTCTTTCTCTTCTGAAGCTCTTTTTGGCCGAGCAGGGCTACTGTTAGGAAGCACACTAAGCTCTTTGTTAACTGACTCTTCTGCTTGATCAACATTCCTTTCTCTCAACAAGTTGCCACCATTTGATGTGGCTGATCGCATCGCCCTTGGTAACTTCAACGGAATGTCAGTTTCACTTGCGCTGTTCTCTGGCTTTCTTAGAACATCAGTGGTTTCCTGTGGCTGAGAGGAAGGTGGGGCGACAGGAACTAGCTGAATAGTAGACTTTCGCCACTTTTTTCTCTGATTTGGTTTTGGTGCATTAGATTTTACCTGTTTGATACAAAGCCTAATGAGGTTCTAAAAAATAAGCAAAACTAATGTGTTGTTATAATCAAGCTTATGAAATGGAAACTTTACATACCAATGTGTTACCAATATCAGATAGAGGCTTCCTTCTTGCCCCACCATCTTCATCTATATCGGCCGGCCTCTCAATCAAAGCATTCTGAAGTAACATCGCACCATGAGTCACAAGAGCACGATCTTTATCTGTTTCATCAGCTCCTTGACCGCTCTGCTCACTGGCCATGTTTGGTTTTGATAACTCATCCTCCTTGATAACAATAGCTTCTCTGTTGGAGCACTTTGTAGATGAACATCCACATGATGCCTTACAAGCACCACCAGCTGCTCTGCATTGGCATTTGTTTGTTTTGCACAAGGAACCCTTGGAACATGTGCAACAAAGACCAGATTTACTGTTCTGTTTAACCCCAGTAATTCCCTCACTTGAAGAGTCTAATCTAAAATTTCCTGAATCATCATCAAACTGGCCTGAACCTGCACGATTGCCATCTTTGGAAATTCGTTTTTTAACTCGCCTATTTGAGCATACCCACTCATCGTCAGCTGAATCTCTGTCTGAATGTTCTGATTCTGAAGTATCCATGTCCTCCAAAAGCATTATGGAGCTCCGATGTCCCTAAACACATATAGCAATTAGTAGTGAGCTATGTAAACTGAAAAAATAAAGCAACGAAACTCATAGTTCTTGCTTTCATTATGTTGCCAGCATAATGTGAGAAGTTATAGGGAAAAGTGTAGAAATCTACCTGTCTACGCAAGTCATACTTGTGTCCACCATTCAAGTCATGTTTATCAAACACATCTGGCATTGTGGACAACTTTTTCAAGGCAGAGCTCTACAAAAACAAACCACGCATAAAGTCAAAAAGAATCAGAAGCATTTCAAAAGTCATAAAGGAAATTGAGCTGCAAATCACAACCATAGATTACACATAGTAGAATACAATTAACTAGACAAAATCAATAACAAAATATAAACAAATTAATTGGTTCTTCATGTATATTCAGCATGACAGTCCCTGCATAGGCATCTTTGTGTAGATGTTACTTGTAAATCAACATAAGTGACCCAGATTTGTTTTCAAAGCAAAAGATGGAATGAAGGCATAATTGTTGAATGCACTAACCTGCAGCTTCAACTGATGAATTAGTTCACCCTTCTGCGACTCAAGTTGTCTAGCCAAACTGCTAACTCTCACTACTTTCTCCTTTAGATTCCTTATTTCCGAGTCCTTCTCTCTACACTCAACTTCTTTATCTCGTAATGAGCATCTAATACCAGCAGAAAAAATAGCATTAAGTTAAATTCAATAGACATCTTACATATGCTAAGAAAGAATTAAACTCATTCATTTATCTCTCATAAACTCAAATTGAATAATAACAGCAGCAACAACAGCAAAATATTTATGATAATTATGATTCTAATTGCAATCAAACTCAGTGTAACAATTACAACAACACGACATCTTTAGATTATACTTTCTGTTGGACTGAGTAGTTAGAGACATTAAGCTTTTGGCACAAGACTTTGTACACATTTCAATACCAGCTGCAAATGGTTTTTTCCCAGGAAAATCAATAACTTCAGCTTTGAAAGTTTCAAATTTTATTTTAAATTAAAACAAAAAATTTTACTTTCAAAAAGTACCTGGAGGAGGATGCCAAATTGAAAAGATGATTCATAATATTTTTTGCTTCGGTAAGGGCCCGAACTTGGTTCCAACGTCCTCTACCACTGAAAACACGCTCACGCTCTTCTGCTTCTGACAGCTGTGATGCCATAGAAACTAGAGTGCTAGAAGTAGCAGCAAGCATGTTCTCCAGTGCAAATATTCTTGAACTTCTGGCACCAGGAGACATCATTTCTGGACAATTGCTGTGATAAACAATAATTAAACAATACAATTTGTCATTGGTTTCCACGTGAAAATGTTAATGGAAAATATTATAAAACTTCACACTAGCTGAAATTCTTCACCTCAAATTAGCCTGCTCTGATTCTTCCTTCAACCTTGCGACCTCATTGGCCATCCTAGCTCTCCTAAAAATGCCAAAAAGTATTGTTTGAATCAATTTTGCAAGAATACATCCATCGGCTATTCAAATTAGTTCCATGGCAAGAAGTTCCAGTTGTAAGGAAACAGAGGAAAAAGTATAATTTAATAACTGAAAAAGGAACTAATAATTGAACTTTCAATAAAACTTCAATGCTATAGGGACTTAAAAGTCTTAAGGGCATTATAGCCCAATTGTATCCATTCTTATACAACGATCAAAAAAAGAGGACTTACTCTTCCATTTGACGCTCATACTCAGAACGAACTTCATGCACCCGCACAGTGACTTCAAGTTCATGCTCGATTGCCTGCATCAAAGCCTTCTCATAGAAAATAATGTTAGAATCACTTCCTATGCCACAGCACCAAATAACACATCCATATCCTTTGCATCAGTAATCTTGATACAGTTTTACATGTGAGATTCACCTGAATTCCAAGTCCATTCCCATTTCCAGCACCTGTGTAAAATGAAAATTTTTCAGAAATTGTAATTTCAAAACAAGAAAATAGAGTGACGCCATAAATTTATTAACCAGAAGTTTCACGTGAAGAGGCTTTTCTAGATTCTAGGAGTTCTTTTAGCCTTTTTGTAGCCATTGAAGCCTCTTCTGTCTTTCTTTGCAAAACCTGAAATGAAATCAAATGATTCAACAGTACTCTTCAATAAAGAAGATAATAGTACCCTAAACTCTTAAATGGATATTAGTTTACCATTTTTTGCCTCTGGTTTAGAGCTAATAACTTATGCATCTCATACTCATTCCTCCTTCCTTCTTTCTTAAGCTGGTAATGCACAGAAAACAATTTTCCGAGAGACTTAATAAACGACATAACAAATAATGACGATAAATAAACAGAGCACAAATAATGCTGACCCAACACTTATACAATAACAACCAGCAAGCACTTAATATTAGGCCAAGTAACTTGGGTTCATTAAGTCCATTGTTGCCACTTGTTTTCTTTGCATAGATAAAATATGCTAAAATTATGTACACAAACAGTCATGAAAATATTTTATTAAGCATTACTGCCGATAATAAGGACAAAAAATATTCAATAAAACTATGCAAACCATGAACAAAACATGAGACTATAGACTTCTTCACATACTTGAAGAACTTCCTTTTCTCTTGATGCCTTCCACATTCTGAATTGCTCAGACTCTTGCTTAATTTTCTGTTGCAGGTGAACCTAAACATTTGCAATTGCATATAAGGACTGTAATTCTCTGTAATACAAACACTTTTATTTTAAAAAAATTAAAAAAAACACACCTTTTGAGACTTAATTCTTTGAATTTCATCCTGTAGTCTTTTTGCTGCTTCGTCACTTTTTTGTTTTTGTCTCAAGAGTTGAGCTTGGGCATCTTGTTTTTTCTTCAACTCTGCAACCTGAAAAATCAAACATGGTATTAAAGTAGATAATTGAAATAGAAACACATGCAATTCAAAATATACCTGTGCTTCAAGCACGTTCAACTTCTGAAGATACTCTTCCTTTAACTTTTGAGCACTATCACCAGGAGTAGATGATATATTTGAAAGATTGTGCCTCAGTTCCTCAATTTCTTTCTGCCATGTGACAACAATGGAAATTGATTCAGTGCCATGACCTTTGAATAGCAACAGAATATAGGCATTATATAATAAGAATCCACCTGCAAAATTTTCTTCTCTTGTTCCAACTCTAGCACTTTCTTCTCATAATGTTGCTTGAGAACTGATGTATCAGCACCAGTAAAACGCTTCATCTCAGCCTTCAAAAGATAAAAGAAATCAGAGCAGTTGATATTATATCAATTCAGAATGGAAGAACATTAACCACATGTGGCAAACAGAAATTCTCCGGTACTAAGACAATTCTGCATCATTCTCATCCCAGTGGCAGCTTTGAACAGGTCAGTCTACACTAAATGTTATAACATCAGACAGTTGATAAAACTAAGATGGGAGAATCTTACATACTTTTATGAAATTGAATTATAAAAAAACTTTTTGAACAATTACATGTGGTTTATGAGAATTTATCCCCAAAAAAAAAAATTGTTATTTGCCTATTCATTATCTGGAAAGCAAACCAAACTGAATCAGCTCCACCTTTATGTACACACTACAAAGATTTAAGGGAATCTGAAGAAACTAGGTAACAAAGATAAATGTATTACAAGCAGTTCTAAACCTTAAGTCAACATTTACCTCTTTTTGTTCAAGTTTTTTGTCCAACTCCTTGAGCTCCCTGTCCAATTTTTCTTGAAGAGAAGAGTGTTCAAGCTCCTTTTCTTCATCTTCAACTTCATCTACATGTATATGTTAAAAGAATTTATTCCATACAGCTTTCTTTACTTTACTCTATGAACTGAAAAAAAGTTGAACAACAATGTTCCAACAAAAATCCTGCATACTAGTCTTTGGTTAGTGATGATCAACCCATGAATCAAAATTTGCTCATTTTAATACATATTGAAGTGCGAATTTAGTGCATTAAATTTGACCTTCTCCTTGTAATAATCTTCCCTTATGTTACCTGAGATGTCCTCAACCTTGGAATCACAATCAGATGAAAAATCATTTAAAGATGGGAACAGCCCATTCTTTGAGTGGAATCCATCACCATCAGTATCAACAGAATCAGCATTCCGACTACGTTTGGAGTTGTGTGTGCTCTTGACACGCAACAGTTCTCCTTCTAAATCTTGAATTTTTGAAACATAATTTTTCAACAAATCCAAATCCTGAAAAGAAAACAATAGAACCAGTTATCACTTACAAATGTTGTTCACTATGTAGATGACGTAATAAGTGAGAAAATAATCAAACTCACTGACCTGATTTGAATCACTTTCTATCTCATCCCATGATTTGCCATTCCGGGCTGATTCAATTCTCATGACTAGTTTGTCCTTTTCGACCTAAGAAAAATAAACACAACTGACTCAAATAACCATGACTAATCAATCCCAAAAAGCCATTGCAAGGATAAACATTTTATGCCACTTAAACTATGAATAAAGAGAAAACCTGAGCATCAAGAGCACGTTGTGTTAAATGCTGGCAAGTTAGTCTACGTTCTTGAAGCTCTCGCTGTAGCTCTTGATTGCTTGCTTCAAGTAAAGTAACTTTGTGTTTGAGAATCTGAAAAACCAGAGGTTGGTTTAGTAAACAAGTATAGTAACACAACTTGGAACATGTCATCTAATAATAATATACATTATTCACCTGTAATTCATCAAATGGAGCACTGGAATCACTGCGATAAAATAGAAGTTCAGCCTGCAACTGTTCAATTTGACTCCTCATTCTTTGCATCTGAGCTGCCATTGGATCACGATTTATCTGAAAAGACGGAAAAACACATTAGGTCACTAAAAAAGAAGCATGACAATAAAATATATATATAATCACATCACAACAAATGAAAACTTACAACTGCTCTGTTCTGGATGTTGCGAGCTCGATTTGCATACTTCAAAGTGTTTAAAGTCTCCTCAGCATTTGTGTCGGCAGGACTAACACAGGCTACAGTCAAGCATGTCAAATAAGCAGGATCTTAAATTTATGAAAAGCTTAATACTGCTTCAACATAAGTAAATAACATACCAATCATCACAGTTTTGCTGTTTCCTCCAAGAGAATCCTAAAATTTCAAGTTCCAATTATCAGATATGAAAAAATATTAACAAAGCAAAATTTAATCCTAAGTGTACTTCTTACTATTGAACATCAAGTAATAGTCTAACTTCCAGATCATTGCTCAGGTTCTAATGACATGTAAAGAGTAATGTACTGATACAACTCCATAAGTCATCCGCATAGCCCAAACGTATTTTGGACTCACTCAAATAAAAATTCTTTAAAATACAGATCAATTTCTTCCACATTATTGAATCTTCTGCCTGTCTGATTAAATTACTAACTTTCAACTTCTGAAAACATTTCCATCACATGACTATTAATCAATGGTATGAGAGTAAATACAATTGAAATTAGTTGAAAGTCAAAACAAATTCAAAAATTTCCATCCTAATACAAAATATAGGTACAAAAGAATTCATGCCTGCAATAAGCGCGTCAACTTGCTGTCTCGGTATGGAACGTGACCTCCTTCTTTCCGCTTCTTCTCATCACCCAAAGCACTTATGACATTGCCAAGAGCTAGTAAACCCTTATTAATATGAATGCCTGGACCATAAAAACCATTACAATGAATTAATCAGAAGAAGAAATAAACTAATTAAATTATTATTTATCAATTTGAGATAGATAAAATAAATAAGACATGAATATAAAATAGTTTTGCCACAAAACTTTAGAAATAATGAACATCATCAGTACCTTCTTTGAAACGCAAGCCATCAGCACCTGTTCGTTTCGCACGTTCCGAACCAGCAAGGTCAACTAAATGAAGTTTTGCACATAATATGTCATCACCAACGTCATCAGTTGTTACTCCATTTCGGCAGTGAGCTATTTTCTTTTGCTCCATTGTGATAGTAAAAATAGCATGTGACCGACTGTAAAAACAGAAAAATAAATTGTAAACTATAAATTAAGACAATTGAGATCAAGCACAAACATAAATGATGCAGGAACCTACGTAAGCAATCAAAACATAAATTTAAAATATAAGCGAAGTTTGTAATGATGCAGGAACCTACGTAAGCAATCAAAACATAAATTTAAAACATAAGTGAAGTTTGTTAAAGAAAAATAAAAATAGTGAAACTACAAAACATACACAATAAGCATGCATGCAGTAACAGAAAGTTGGTGCTAGATAACAAACATCGTTGCTTTTAATCAGCCGAAGAAAGAGAATTAGCAAATTGTTAGTTGCTAAAAGATACAAAGCCATACCTTGATTGACTATTCATATTAGTACTCCCAGTAGCTCGGGATAAAGAACCTCTTGATAAGAAAGAAGCCATTTCTTCTTTTGATCTAACTTCCGGCTCAGTCACACCAGCTAGTGTTATCCCTCCATTTACAGTTTCTCTAATTTGTATAGGAACCCGCATAACTGTCTTGGGCACAGAAGCACTCTCACCTTTATTTAAATTTGTTGAATTTGCATCTAGCAGATCAAACACTTCTTCCTTGAATATCTACAAATAGAATTAAGTTTTAGCACTTAAACTACTTTACCTCAAACTATTAAAATGATTAATTAAAAAACTGTTACCTCAATAAATGACACCCTAATCAAAAATTCTGTAGAATCTTTAATGGTCTCCACTCTTCTGAAAATATCGTCCATTACTTTTGGTATAATACCAGAATTACCTCCTTCTCCACTATAGTTAGTCCCCATTGTATAGGTTTTCCCAGAACCCGTCTGATACCATATACGAAGCAAATTAAAACGTTTATTGAAAAAATCATTCAGTAACTAAATTGAAAAAGAAATTGTTTATTCAATTTAACCTGCCCATAAGCTAAAACAGTAGCGTTATAGCCGTGGACAAGTGCATCGACTAAAGGAGCCACACAATCGTCATAAATTGCTGTTGACGGCGAAGCTGTACTACCGTACACGTAATCATAAGTGAATGCATGAGACCCTATCTGGACCTGTTTTCCACATTCATAAAAACATCTCACCAATCAAACAGCACAATCACAAACTCAAACACAAACATAAAACCCAAGTGATACGAAGAATTTATGAAATAATATACCTGAGGCTCGCCAGGAACGACTGTAATGCAATCGGTACAGCCAATCAGGAGCTCGGAAGTGATGAGAGGTCGAATATTAACGGCAACCCTCACACATTGTGAAGAATCCCTCGCCTCCGAATTCTCCATATCCAATTTTATCGATCCGCGGCGAAACGAATGGCAATGAATTAATGAAAACCTAATTTGATTCAAAAGTATCGAAACCAAAACTCTAGAAAATCACGAATCAGAAATTATTTAAATGCCGGAGCTAGGTAAATGTTTAGGAAATAAATTGTTATCTGATAATAATACCTGAAGGAGAGAGATGAAGCGAGGATCTTCTTATAATTTGAAAGGAAGACAGAGACAAAGCGACTGCGTTTTTGTGATTTTCAGAGACGAGGGATTGGGGGATTGATTTTAATTAAATAATTATATGATCGAACTTTGAATCTGAGAAATGGCGCTCGGTCGAAATTCAAATTGTGGTGGGGGTGGTGGGTCACGTGAGTGGCATGTGAGTACTGAATAGAATTTTGTGATTATCTGTGGACAGGCTTAGAGTTACTAAATTAGGTAAACTATTGTAGATGGGCGGTTGGCCTTGACTGGTGCCCCTGGATTGGCTTCATTCAGTTAAAATGTTAAATTTTGTGTTGGATAGTGCAAACCAATGTTTGTACATATTAGCAAGATCGATCTAATTTTTTCTTGGGTAAATTTTATTTAAATAATTGGTGATTAATAAGTTAAAAAATGAAATTCTAGTGATATGTTGGAATTAATAAATAAGTGGCATAAAATTTTTAAAAATTAAGACTGTAAGAGAATTCTAATCAGTAATTTTTTTTGTAAAGTTTTATCTATAAACCAGTCAAATAAATTGGTAAGATTTTTTTCCAAAGTCTTTTGAACTGAAAAACGTAACAAATAATATAATTTTCATTCATTTTATAATTTATATAAGAGTATAATAATAAGTTCATTGTAAACATTTAAAACGATTTTTGGGTAGCTATGTGCCAGTTGATTCCACTTATACAATATCTATTGTGAATTTGAGATAATAATAATAATAATAATAATAATAATAATAATAATAATAAATTACAGTTTAAACTCGATCTTATGAATGAGGCTGGAGTTGAGTTACTTAGATGCTAATTACAAAATAAAGTAAAAAGGACTTCAAGAATAATTTACAGACAATCTATGAAAAAACAAATCATTGATATCATATTGACAAGTAGCGAAAAAAAAAATCAACTTATTAAAATATTATTAAGTTATTCATCCTTTGAGTGTGTGCACAATTAATTTAGGGTTTATTTTAATTAGGGTTAATTTCAGATTACTCTATTGTGAATTGATTATTTTTAAATAATCTCTCTTACTATTAAAAACCTTAATTGACCATTTTTTTTGTTAAAAATACCAAAAAAATTCATCAATCCACCCATTTTTTCTTATCTTTTGAACAAAAATAAGAATAACTTAAGATTTTTCAAAATGAAAGAGGTAATTTACAAATAATCAATTAATGAGAGTGGTAGTCCAAAATTTACCCTTTTAATTATCCTTCCGCTCGTCTAACTCATATATACTAGTGTAGTAGGTTCAAGTTCAACCAACTGCTACTGTAAGAAATAGGCTATAAAGATCAATCTACATAAAACTTAGGAAATTTACACGTACGAAAAGTACGCATTTAGAACAACAATTCTAATCCTACTATACATGCTTAAGGATTGTGGGTGCAATCTTCGTATTTGTGTTGATTTAGATTTTATTTGTTTTATTTGACATATAGGCACAATAGTCTTATTGATACTAAAAGGGTACATTTGGCGGCAATATAAATATATGAGATCTGACATCCTATGTTTGGATTAGTTTAGATACTATGTTTGGATCATTTAGGATTATGATTTGAATGAAAATAAAAAATATTTAAGAGCCTACCTTTCTTCACAAATTAAGCAGTTGAATGATTGAATGTTGAATCATGTCAATGGTTAGAAGAAAATCCTCCTTTTTATCATAGTATAAATGCCTTTTTAATGGATTGGTGAATTTGCTTGGTTCAACATTAAAGAGAAGAGAAGTAGACGAAGTATATTTTGCATTCGATAGGGAGGAATTTAAGCTAAAGTCGAAGAAGTTGATTCAAAATCAACTTCTTGGTAAAAAACTCTCAAATCTGCATATGGTAACTATTTGGTAGTTAGCATATGCGGATTAGGTTGGGTTCGGCCTATTATAGGGGAACCATCCATCCAACATAATAAAAAAAGTACGACTCCTACATGAACACCATTTAATTTCAAAATAAGGTATTAGTTGTTTTTTAATCTAAAATTTGAATGATTATAAATTTTTTGAAGTGTGAAGGAGCCCAAATTCAAATATCCAAATGATATGCTTATTTTTATTTGTTAATATTTAAATATAAGTAGTATCTTGTTTGTTTTTAATATAAAAATCACTTTAAATATAGTTATTTGACATTTATGTCATTATAAAGTAAATAAAAAATAAGTTTTGTAATTTAGAAAATAAATATATTAATAGGTATGTTTTTAAGATATAATATTTACTTTTCATTTATACTTTTTTTCATTCAAATAAAATTTTACATGGAAGTTGTTTATCACTCACAAGAGAAAAAGGAAAAAGGATGCCTCCAACCCTAAAGTTTGGAGAAATGGTCATAAATAAGAGACACCAAGACTCTTTTTATATTGCAATACTCGTTGACTCAACAAACTCAAAAAACTAACCCCAAAATTTCATGATAAATAGAAATATGGAATTAAAATAAATGTAACAATATCTACATTTTAAAATAATTTTAATATTTGAAAATATTTTTATATTTTACAATCCATTAGACCTATTTTATTATATTAAAGTAATATTTAATAAGAAATAGAAACATGATAATAAAATTAATTAATTAAAATTATGTTAAATGTTACGTACAAAATAATTTTAATATTATTAACAAGGAGATATGTTGTTAATTGAAAATTTATTTAACCCAAAGGTTTATTTAAATTTTTTATAATAAATAGAAATATACTATTAAAATAGATATAATAATTTAATAATTTAATATTATTAGTCCATTAGATAGTTTATATTATTTATATTAAGTTTGTATTAATTAAAAGGTTTTAAAGTCAATTTTCTAATTACCATATTAAAAGAATATTATAGTAAAAAAAATGTGTTCTTTTTTTAAAATTTAGGAATTTTTGAGATTATTTTTTAAAATCTTCAGATGGAGGTGTCATTTTTTTCAAGAAAAAAAAAAGTTAAAGTAAACAATATGGGCCTGCCCACTTTTCAAATGGAATCCACCCGTTGTTGCTCAGCTTGGGCACTCGGGCACAACGGTTAACAGATTTTATTATTAGTGATTTAGTGCTCTCTCCTTTTTGACAACCGATGATTTATTACGCTGCATCAAAAAGGGGAAAGGTTGAGGCGAAAGGACGTTAGGACTCAAGGGAACCGAGGATTAAAACGGAGAATCAGACAGACCTGGTGAAGTTTGTTCACTAACATAATGGTCATGGGCCCTTTGCAAATTACGAACTTAGCTGTGGCTGATGAGAACCCAACCCGCACATCATCGAATCATGGTGATTTAGATAGATACAATTCTCTTTGTTGAAATATTAAAGATATTAAATTCTTATTTACAAAATTACATATTCAGGTTTCGATGATTGCTGGAACCAGAAGAATGCATTAAGACATAGTAGGATTTAGGCACGTGCAGGACTTTGTTTATTGGAAATGCCGATGGCAACAATTATCAAACCGTTTTCAATCTAGTCGTCGTCGTCGTCGTCTAATGTTCAGCACTCATTCAATAAGCATACCATACACGTGTCCCAACGATCCATTCATGGATTAGAACAACTTGTGCCGTGACTTGTGCTTTTAAAAAATTTCGACACAAGTTCAATTTATGTCCACAAAATTACAAAATTTCAATGGTCCCGGATGACTTGGTCTATCCCCACGGGATTCAATTTTGTAAATGCATGAATTTTCAAATTTGGATGATTTTATCTTATTTCGGGGTTAGTGTGTAGTTACTGTGATTTAAAATATTAATAACTTAAGACATTTTAGGAATCACCGACATGTACAGTAATAAGAAAATTTGAGTTTATGGCGGATATAATAAGTTCAAGAAAATTCGATAACCCAACAGTGAGTTGGTGCTTTTTAAAATGTTGAAGGCCTCAGTTTTGGAATTTAATAAATTTATTATTTTCTGTGTTAATTTCAAAATTAATCTCGCGAAGTTATATGTGTATAGTCTTAGTGGATCTCAAATTTTAATATATATTTTACGGTGTAGCCATTAAAACTTTTGATCAATTTTTTTTTAAAAAATATTTAAAATAATTCTATTAATGTTGGATTTAAATATTTAAGTCGTGTTATATTAGTTTGACACAGATTTATAATGTAGTATTTAAAAATTCAAAACATTATAAACACAACCTTGGATGAATTTCTTTTTTTTTTTTCTATAAACTACACTTGAAGAAAATAACTTATTTATTTTTGAAAGGGAATTAATATAAATTAAAGTAGTAAAAAGTAGAGCTGGCAAAATTTAACACGATCTGATTACCCGACACGAATAAATGGGTATGGGTAATCGAATTTAACACGATTATTAAATGGGTCGGGTCCGGGTTGACACGATTTTTTTTCGTGTCGGATTAGGGTTAAAGTTCTTAACCCATTTACTCAATCAATGACCCGATTATATTTTTTATTTTAAAATAATTTACACGTTCTTATCATCAAAAATCAAATATTAGAGATAATTTTCTCTTTTATTTTTATTTTTTGAAATAATGAATATAAACACAGTGTTTTTATTTATAAAATTTTATATACATTTAGAAACTGATAATAAGACAAAATGTGTAAAATATTGTAAAATATTTTATAATAATATATATATATATTTATATATATATAATATTGATATATATATGTAAAATTAAAATTTCATAATAGTGTAAATGTGTAATATTTTGGTACATATGTATATTTTATAATATCGATAAAATATGTACGCTTGTATGAATAACAGCGTATAAACGTTTGATGTAAATTTTGTTTAATATATAGATATTAAGCGGGTTATTGGGTAACCCGATTATTTTTTTGTGTCGGGTTTGGGTTTCAATATTTTGACACCATTATTAAATGGGTCGGGTTTGGGTTAACCTAAATTTGACACGACACGAAGCTGACCCGACACGAACACACATCGATGACCCACTTTGCCACCTCTAGTAAAAAGGTGCAAAAACAAAAACGAATATTTTGAAAGAGAGTTTAAAAGAAAATGAACAAGGAACTATAAAATAAGAAATATCATAACCCACCTTCATTTAGGCCGACGCATTAACATTTTAATGGATTACAACTCATATTTATAAATGAAATAATTATTGAAATTAGAGTTTATAAATTTTATATTGTATAATTTAAATTTTTAACTCTTGAAATTATTTTTAATATTTAAAAAGATGTCTACTCCACTTATATTTTAATAAAATAAATTATCTTTGTTTAAATTAAAATAGGCCATTTTCACCTAAATTAAAATTGAAGAAAGAAATTTAAACTATCATAATACGTGTGAGGATTCGAATTTATATCCTTACAACGAGAGAATTATAATTAAACACGCGAAAAGGCGTACGTTAGATTTCCCAACACAAGTCGCCACGTAAAGTGTCACAGTGAAATTGTAAATTCGTGGGTCCACAGAAAAAAATTCGATTCACCTCATCCTAAACCCTGCAAATTGATTGGACCACGTCGGCAAATTGGAAAGAGTCAACGCTGGTACACGTTAGCGCAACCAGAAACTCCAACCTTTCCAGGCATCTTCACAATCAATCTCCCTCCTCCCTCACCGGTTACTCTAGAGCCAACCAATAATTTCTCGTTTCGCTTTAGAGTAAGTAACTCCTTTCAGGCTCAGCTCTTTTGTTCTTTCAACACTTTTCAGCAAAATTTGACCCGAAAATATTTTCATCTCAGGTTTCTAAAGAACTTGTCATTGTCTATTTTGTTCGTTTGTATAATTAATAATTATAATTTGTGTGCCTAGGGTTTTTATCTTAGCTCCGTTTATATAATTGCTCACTTAGATTGTTGAATGACTAGGAGCAGAAGAAACATTAGAAAACTTGTGTTTAATCACTGTTCTATTGTCCGTATAATCATAATATTTTAAACTAATAAGGTTTTATTGCAATGCTTTAGCTTAATTAACTTTAAGTCTTGGTTCATGAATCATGATCTTCATTTAAAACAAAATTAAGCAGCACTGAATTTTATTTTTTTTTGGTTGACAGGGGGCTCTATTTTTTTTGTTTGTTGAAATCTATTTGATACATCTGCTTCATTTATTATCAAGACCATATTCTTGGGCTTCCTTGCTAGATTGAACTGCTTTATGATACTTTGCCGCTAGTGGTATCTGCATTTCTTTGGCCGCTATGACTTGTTCCAGCACCATGCAATTGTCTCAGGAATTAAATATATATAACAAATTCAGATGCAGTAGCCTCTATACCGTATGTGATCTCTATCTTTCAACTATTGCATTCTTGCATAATTAATTTTTTAAGTTAAAGTGCTTAATTTATATGATATATCAAATTTGTTTTTCTTTTAAGAGTGTGACAGGAAAAGGTCGATTAGTTCACATCAATCTGTCATCTCTTGCTATGGTATGCTTTTCTGTGGGTAAAGAATTTTAATTTATTTTGTAATTGCTATTCTCTGGCTACTTTCTATGATTTTTGAGTAACTGTATTCAAACAGATAGTAATTATTAGTATATTCTATGTGTTTGGGTGTGTATAAGCAATTAACAGAATTTGATTTCTGAAATTGATGTTTGTTGCATCTTCAGCGGCAGGATGCTTTGGGTCTTAATCTTTTACGCCATTTATGTGGGCCACTAAGTCCAATATCTACCAAGTGCAATGTTTTTATCTGTCGATCTGTTTTAGCACCAGGTGGAAATGATATTCCTGTTTTAAAATCTGCTGCCGCTGCGGTTTTGACAAGGTATATATTTCTCTTTGTGTACTTTTTGTTTTTTCGTTTTCATAGTTGAACTCAACTTTGTAAGCACATCTAGAAGGCTGGATCAACCATAAATCTTCAACAATCTGTAAGGTTAACAGCACACACTCAATGCATAAATGTTTTCTGAGATATTGCACCTTGGATTATGTTTCTTCTCTACTATTTACTCTTATTTGACAGATTCTTACTCTCTTCTATTTCAGTAGAGGTGCCTGAAGCAATTAGTTTTATCCTAGTTTGATAGATTTTAGCACTGTAAAAGTTAACGTATTCAGTGCTGCTAACCAGATTATACAAGCTCTAGCTTCCATTTATGCTTTAGGCCTCCAATCTTCATGGTAAAAGATGAACTACCAGATTAATAGATATGTCATCCATATAATGCTTAGACACCACATTTGGCTACTTGTTACTGGTTGTTCACTATGGATAAAGACATGCAAGTAGATGCTTTTGCACTTACTAAAGCATTTCACACATATGCATAAAAGCATATGCAGATCTAATCCAAACGAGGGCAACGTTCTGTGCTGGGCTAATATTTAATGCCTTTTATTTTTGTGTGGCTATGTACGTATACCATGTCTTCTTGAATGCATTAGTAGTATTAAATTTCTCTTTCAAATTTCAGGTCATATGATATGTTACGTGGAAACCCTGTGGTACTACGATTGATCCCAGCAGCTGCTCTTGTTGGTTTTGCTGCATGGGGTCTTGTGCCACTTGTTCGTCTGGGCAGGACTATATTTGTCAATGTATTTACTTCTTTTTTCTTCTACTTGCCTTTGCGTCCCACTGCATCCTTTAACTGGTTGTCTCACTCTTACAGAATTCTTTTTGCAGAGAACTGATGGTAGTTGGAAGAAAAGTCGTACGCGTTACGTTTTGACCTCATATCTTCAACCATTGTTGCTATGGACTGGAGTAACACTTATCTGCAGGTGTACTTCTGCATTCTATAGAATTGCAGCCCAATGATCCTTTCTTTTTTTATTCAAAGGCATTATATCAGTACTGACTGCAGTTTTTACACCAGAGAATTAGATACACTAGTTTTACCTTCAGAAGCAAGCCAGGGTGTTAAGCAACGGGTTTTGAATTTTGTAAGATCCTTGTCAACTGTGCTGGCATTTGCTTATTGTTTGTCAAGGTAATTGTGGCTGCTATCATACTTAATATCTTTCGGAACTTAGCAATCAATTTATCAATAAGTTGAATAGCAGTGTTGATTTAAAAAAAAATGACTCATAAATGCAATATGAGGCTACTTTAATAGAAAAATCTAATAAAATGTCCAATCTATTGTGAATATGAAAATAAGTTCTGTCATATTGTGATGAGTTGGTAGCTTGTTGGTCTGTGTTCAGTTTTAATGTTTGGTGTTGGGGTTTGAACCATGCTTTTAAATATTGCTACATCTTTCGATTTGCAGCTTGATTCAGCAAGTACAAAAATTCTTAACAGAGACCAATGATGCGGACTCCACCGATGCAAGAAATGTAAGTTTCTATTACTTATGCATTAAGCAGCTTTCATCCATTTCTAATCACAGAGTTATCACATCACAGATGATAATCAATGTGTAAATGTGTATCAACTAAAAATTGTCTTATGATTTATTTCGTAACTCCCTTAGTTATTCTGCTAATCTGTGGCTGCTTGTACATTATATTTATTTTTCTGTAAGTCCACATGACCACATCAGCGATGGGGATTAAAACTTGTGTTGCTTTGAAATTTTCACTAATTTGGTAGCTGCTAGCTGTTTCTTGTTTGTTGAAGGACTTGGAGTTGCATTTCTAGTGGTTCAAGGCAGTCATCTTCCATCTTGAATTAATTTGAGTGTTCATATTCCATGGGCCAAACATTGTAAGAATATAAAGCCGTATATTCATTATATAATCTCTTGCCTCATTTTGGATGCAAATGTTTTATAGTTTCCATAGTCATTCAGCAAGACTCTGAGTTGGACATGGCAATTCAGATGGAACAACAAATGTAGAATCGGCATATACTAAAGTTGTTGGTGCCCATGTGATCTCTTGTGGATATGTTTGTAGCATGCCTTTTCATTTCCTGATTTATGTTAATGAATTTGGTCAGGGAATTATAAAATAATAGTTTTAGCATATTTGGGGCACTAACAGAGTGCACCTAAAAAATCTCTTTTTAGAACAGTTTTTTCATTTCTTTTGCAGATGGGCTTCAATTTTGCTGGGAAAGCTGTTTATACAGCAGTGTGGGTTGCTGCTGTATCATTGTTCATGGAGTTACTTGGTTTCTCTACCCAGAGGTGGCTTACCGCTGGAGGTCTTGGTACTGTATTGCTCACCCTTGCTGGTCGCGAGGTAAAAACCAATTTGATTTTCATCTAATTCAGTTGAATGCTGCTACAAAACCAATAAACCGGAAAAAGGTGGATTATTTTGTGAAAGAATTATTGGGCCTATTAAAAATGGAATTTGTGCTTGTGGAAATTATCTAATAATCGGAGATGAAAAAGAAGACCGAAAAAGTCGAGGAATTTCAAATTGTGTTTGACATGTGCTAAGTCAAGAAAAACTTCTAAAATTATTTCAATATTGGACCTTGGCTGTATAATAGTTCCAAATCTAATCTCTTTAGAAAGAAGATCTTTGTCTCTTTCTGTCAAATGAAGAGAGATTTTTAGCCTCTTACTCTCAGTGAAAAACAGTCAAGCAGGACAAAAATTTTTTAGTTCTCATAACATGTTCTAAATAGGCCTTAGCGTACCAGCAGCAAGTAGTATGTTGAGATATCTCTCTTTCGTGGACTAGGTGATTATCATTTACTTGATTTATTTTAATTTGTTGTATTCAGATATTTACAAACTTCCTTTCAAGTGTAATGATCCATGCAACGCGGCCATTTGTTATGAATGAATGGATCCAAACCAAGATTGAAGGCTATGAAGTTTCTGGCACTGTTGAGGTTTGTGTTACTTTCTATTGTCCATACCTAGGAGGCTAGGACAAAGGGAGATTTGATAAGTAAAAGAGTGGTAATGTATATTCTTCGTCTGTTTGCCTCTAGCTAGACTTGAATGAGATCTTAAAGCTTAGTTTCCTCGGGAAAGCAAATGATAGTAATTGAAGTACTTTTACCCCAAGTTTGTCTTATTTAATGAAGATTCTATATTTTATTAGCATGTGGGTTGGTGGTCACCCACAATTATAAGAGGAGATGATCACGAAGCAGTTCACATCCCAAATCACAAATTCACTGTTAATGTGGTGAGGAATCTTAGCCAGAAGACTCATTGGCGCATCAAGACCTACCTTGCCATCAGTCACTTGGATGTCCATAAAGTTAATGTGAGTAGCAATACTTCTTTACCTCATCATGAATTTTTGTAAATTGGAATTTCTGTTGGTTCTTTGTGCTGTGAAAGAACTTTGATCATTCCTTCTCTGTCTTCAGAACATTGTAGCAGACATGCGCAAAGTGTTGGCCAAAAATCCTCAGGTAGAGCAGCAGAGGTTGCACCGAAGAGTCTTTTTGGAAAATATCAACGCAGAAAACCAGGCTCTTAATGTAAGGCTTTCATTTTCAATTTCATCTTTTGTTTCAGATTTAATTTATATTGAGCTGTCCCTTTTTTTCTTCTTGCATCTGATATTTAAAATTTCCGTGTGTCACAATGCAGTCTGTATAGTTTAAAACAAGTTTAGCTTGCTTATGATCTGTGGAAAAATAAAAAGGAAGTTTCATGTTTTTTTTTTTTTTTTTGTGTGGGGGTGATGTGGAATTACTTCAGTGCTTGGTTACTTCAGTTCCTAGATTTCATTCCATTGACTGTGCTAATTATTTTAATTCACCATTGTTATTGTTTTATATCAACTATGTAAATGGAAATATGAGATATTTAGCAAAGACTGTAGTGGCTATTTTCTAGTTATTACTATTATTTCTTTCCTTTTCTTGTTAGTTTTAATGATTGCCTTTGTTTCAAATGTTAACATCTGTTCCTTGGTCTAAATTATTACAGATTCTGGTCTCTTGCTTTGTGAAGACCTCACGTTTTGAAGAGTATCTTTGTGTTAAGGTAAGATTAATTTGTTAGAATGTTTTGTGCAAGTACATGCTGGATTTCAATTGATTCTTATATCAAAGCCCTAGCCATTTATGATTATACTTTAATATGTACTGCTGATAGAATATCTTGGAAGAAACTTCAAAGCAGCTTTTGAAAATGGACAAATCTTTTCCTTTGAGCAACCTTTCTGAGATGATGAGATATCATAAGTGTTCAATGTTAATTCATCCATTCTTCTCTACTCCTTTAGTGCCTGTTATTTGTGATCAACATGATAACTTCAATTGCATGGACCGTCAGAATGTTTTTTTGGGTTATCTATTATTCTCAGGGACTCTGCCAGTTGTTTTGAAGAACCGTAGATGGAAAACTGCCCTAGTAGTATTTTTCCTTTGATGTTATTATCATATTGTTGAGTGTTTATTCTGGTTTCTTTGGTTTTCATTTTCTGTTTTGCCTTTTTTGGGAACACAAAGAGGTTAAGATAATGGTTTAACATATGCTAATATACGGTTGAAAATTGGGATTTCTTTGTTCTGGTTTCTTTGGTTTTCATTTTCCTTTTTCCCTTTTTTTGGGACACAAAGAGGTTAAGATAATGGTCTAACACATCCTAATATATGGTTGAAGATTGGGATTTCCTAGGGAGATCTCAGAAAGATTGAGACTGATAATTCAGGATTTATGCCCTTTTTGGCTACATTTAAGAGTTGCAAAGCAGCTCTTTTCTTGATGACAGTTTTTGTGGTAGTTCTTTTTTATGCTTCTGACAGCAATTTATCCGGTCAAGGAATAAGTGATTATGATTTTAGCTCACTTAAAGGTTTATAATTGCAATTAAACAGGAAGCAATACTCTTGGATCTTCTCCGTGTTATCAGCCATCATAGGGCCCGGCTTGCCACTCCTATCCGCACAGTTCAAAAAATTTACGGTGAGGCTGACTTGGAGAGCATGCCATATGCTGACACGATTTTCACTCATTCAAGAGCAGCTGCAAACCGTCCATTTCTACTTATTGAACCTTCCTATAAAATCAGTAGTGATGACAAAATTAAAGCTTCAACTCGTGCAGCACGAAATGAAGAAAAAGATAAAAAGGTTAAACCAACCTCAAAATCTGATTCTGAGGCAGATTCACAGGCTGGATCAGTATCAATTCCTGACTACAAAGAGAGCAAGGCAATACCAACATCTAACTCTACTCCCAGCTTGAAGCCCCAAAGTGGGGGTTTGTTGGCTGATAATTCAGTTCAGAAAAACTATGAAGAACAGAAGGAGAGGGGAAATGAAGATCAGTGGAAGAGAACTGGATCACAAAATTCTGAAGGCACTGATCGAGGGACAATGCCTGAGAAATCTCTTACTAACGCAGAATCTGGCAGCGAAGAAACTGATATTCCTTCAGCCATTCCACAGGCAAAGCAAGACATTGAAAGATCTGTTGCATCACAATCAGTTGCCAGGACTCCCTTGGAAGAGAATATTGTTCTTGGTGTTGCTTTAGAGGGCTCAAAAAGGACACTTCCCATTGAGGAAGAAATGACATCATCTTCTGTGCCTGCGGACTCCAAAGAATTGGCTGCCAGCCGAAATGGGAGTCGTAAGGAGAAGAAAGATGGTCAGACACCAGCAGTTCAGGGGGCCAATCAAAGTGATTAGTATGTTGGTGAAAATTAAATGTTAATATAGTGACCAGTACTGTTTTCAATTGTTATGGTGCAGAAATGCGTGCAGCTGAGTTTTTGAAAGCTAGCATGCCTGCATTGTATACTTATCCCTATCAACGCCCCTAGAGTCCGTAAATAATTATCAAGCCAAATGCACCGGGCTATATGATTGATGGGTCAAGTGCTAAAAGTTGAGTAATTGTTAGAACTTAGTCATTTAGTGGATATTATTAATTATTAGAATGTGTCGTACGTGAATATATATATATATATATATAGAGAGAGAGAGAGAGAGAGAGAGAGAATTCGGTTAGCATTTCGCCCATTCATATATATATATATAGAACTGAGAACAAGAGCTACTGTTTTAATTTATAGTTTGTACGAGAATTCTATTACTACTCTTTTAATTAAAGCAACTTGTCGCTGTCAACGCAAATAGTTGATGGCATATATTGTCGGCTTGTCGCACTTCCCAATCGCCACTACCACCCTCACATAGGGAAAGCCGATGATATTAACCATCCTAATTTCTTTGCGGCCATTAACAATTTGCGTGGATATAAAAGATACAGAAGAAATAGCATGCTCGTGGAGTCTGTAACAGAAACGTGTTCGTCGTCCATTCATGGATGCACTGACCGTCAATTGAGAAATATTGAATTATATATGGGGCTCAAAGACAGTGCAACCTGAACCGTGTAAATAAAATACATTATTTCAAAATTGTGATGATATACAACCTAAAAATTAGTAGTAGTACTTGCAGATGATGCTAACAAAATTATTCAATTTAAGATTGACACATACAATCAGGAGCCGGATATGTATAAATGGACTGTTTTGTTTTTCTTAGCCTTATATGTCCCAGTCTATTTTTATGCCCATTGCCGACTGCATGCTGAAACTCCGTCCACCCCATGCTCTTGTTCAAGAAGAGCTTCCCCAGCAACATCATGTTCGGTCTTATGGTCTTTAAGTTCAAGTAAGCTCGATGTCCAACCTGATGACAGAATTTAACATCTTAGCTTAAGAATTTCGAATACTCACATTTTAAGATTTACCCTGTGATCCAGAAGAAGATAAACTTTATAAAGAAACTGAGAAATAGGTTCTTTACCAGAGCATTGTGCATGTTTCCTGGAGAAGCAGAAATGAAGATGTCACTCTGCATGCTCACGTAATAATCAACTGCAGCCGACAAAGAAGCCTTGCCTTCAATCATGGCCAGTTCATCTGCAGAGGCAATGCTCTTCTTATCTTCCATGAGGGGAAACAATTTTTGTAGTGTTGAGGTCCTAGCTTCTCCACCATAAACCTGAAATTAGCATGTTCCTTCTATATATCATTCTCTACATGGAAATTAAAGAGTTCAGATTGCAACTGAGAAGACATATGACAGATCACATAAAATCTTCTATTTGTGAAGTCCTAAATGAAAATATGGAACTTCTGATTTCATAGGGAAAAGAAAAGAAAACCTTGTGTGAAGCAAGATAGAGGCGAGTGCCATTGTTGAAACCCAAAGCCGCTAGCAGTAACCCAATCTCTTCTGGAGTCAACGGGCAACGCCCCTGATTTCTCAACTCCTCATCAGTGAACTGAGAGTTTAAGACCCTGCCCTGCCAAATTACTTGCCGGTACTTTGCTAGAGCCAGTTTTTCGGCTTTACCGCCACCAAAATCACAGGCTGAATGAGCGGCCATGTCCTACATTAGGTGAGGTTAGAGAGAACTTACAGATTTACTCAAACACAAAATTGATATAATCGAACCAAAAAGATCAAGAGATACCCAATAACAAATAAACAAAAAGGCTCTCATCAAGGAACTACTTATTTAATCATGAAATATTTGGTGATTGTTTTACCCTAATAAGAGAATTAACACATTGACAGTTGCTGGTTTCCATATTTGACAGCAAGCATGGTGGATCATTCATCTTTGACATTTCCACAAAGTTTTACCATCAGAGATTTTTATTTAGTAATATCTAGTTCATATGGTCCAATAAGACAATTAAAGAGAAGAAAAAAAAGTCTGGCAAGACATTTTCCATACTAGAGTAACCAGAAGAATTCATCATTTATACGGTCCAGGTTTTGCCTACCAACATTATCCAAATGAAAAATGCATATGTAATTGTTCTTTCAAGTATTGATGGAGAGGAGGTCCTTACTTTATCAAAGCGAAGATGTAACACAACGAATTTTTCAGCTCCAGTGACTTCAGAATCACCTATCCTCCCCTTATGGAACTCAGTCCCTGAAGCTTGAAGTTTGCCTGGAGTGTGACGGAGGCGATGAACAATAGTTTCTCCCAACTTCCTGATATGGGGAACAAAAACTAAAGCTTGAAAGTTGACTTTACACCGTAGGTGCTGGATATTTGTTGGCAAGTTGTCAAAAGCCAAACGATGAGAGAATGGAGCGATAGCAGCAATGCCATGGCTGCAATATAAAACTGTTACTTATCATTTTATAAAATTTTCGAATAAGTACTAACAGTAAATATCTACATCAAAGATTGGTAGGCACATTTGTACATGATCAGATACAAGGCAAAGCTTGATATGAATGTATTACTGAAGGGAAAGTGCAAACTCAGAACCATATTGACAGCTATTTATCAAAGTCCAAATATTAGGATATTAAATCGTGAGAGATCTTCAAAAACTAGTCTTCACGGATAAAACAATATATCTTCCCATCAAAATGGAGTAGGGTTTGAACAAATTTTAAAATCTCATAGAATCACAGCAAACCAACACCAGGATAGAAACTTAGCCTTCTTCTCATAGTAGTAGAAACTGAGATCACAGGTTCCCAGTTAAAAATTTTCAAGCAGGAAGTTTCACTAAAACTTAGAAGACCAGGGATAAAAAGAAGTCACTAACCTCTGTAATATTGGCAGGACATTTTCCAGATACCAGTTGGCAGAAGCGTGGACAGGTGCTGTTTTAATTCTAGTATCCCGTATACCAGTAGCATAGTACTCCCGAGAACTCCAAGAGTATTCACTAGGCAACTCTTTAACTATGGAGATTTCATCACGCAAGGAAGAAACAAAGTGATCTACATCAAATATATCTGAGAAGGAGCTGCAGAAGCAAAGCACAATTACTATACTAAAATGGATCCTTTTAGACAGGAAAAACAGAATATGGATGGACTGTAAACAGAGGTTACTCAAGAAATACCTAGAATCTCGCCAAACCGGATTTACTTCAAGGTGCGGCAGCACCAAGGTTGCGTTCAATATTTTGGCAACAGCAACTGCATCGCATATCTTGGTAGCGAGAGGAAAAGGAAGTCAACATCACAGTCACTCTTTATTTACTAAATAGACAGCTATAAAATCGCAAGCTATATAGGAATTGTTACAATTGAATGATTCTCTATGCCTCTCCATAAACTAGTTACTAACCCCCATTCTCTGCTGATTTAAACCACCATCAAGAAACACTTGGACATAAGCTCGAGACTTCTTTGGCAGTGCTGCAAAAGAACAATTGAAAATTTATAAGAAAAACACCACACTTTCGTCATTATTAAAAACGTCACTTAAATAATTAAATTACTTGTCAAATACTAATTTTCTTGTAAAATCTCAACCAATTGGTCACCTCGTGGAAAGTCACCAGACAATACCAGTTCTATTAACCCAAAATTTCTCATAGTACAATCACTTTCAACTCATTTTCATTCAGACGTAAATTCAATCCCCCAAAAAAAAATTGTCGAAGTAACTAGCATAGCAATTGGTACTTACAAGGAGCACTTGTAGATTCCGCACAGGGTCTCCATCCTTGGTTGACCAACGGAGACCAGAGTTCAGATTGTTGTTCAGTCGGCTGAAACAAACAAATAAATAAAATAAAATAAAATAAAATAAATCACAACAAATGAAACAAAGCAACTTGAAGAAGAAACATTGGAAAGAAACAAAGCAACTTACAATTTGTCTATGTAAAGCGATCTTCAGTAGAGACAAGTGCCTGGGTTTTGGCGCATTCCACTCCTGCATACATACACATTCATTTAATCAATCAGAAGAGCTCTTGCGAGCGCATAAACGAACGACATCGAGAGTGTTTAAAGAACGTACGGAGAACATTGTCGGCGAGGCTCGGCCCAGTGGTCCGAATAGATTTGGGACGAACATTGGTAAGAGAATTACGAAAAGACCGGCGAAAGCCATTGGCTGTGTCCGATTCTGGTGGTGGTGATTGTTGTACAAGAGCTTCATTTCTGTGTTTTTTTCTTTTTATGCTTAAATTATTTTTATTGTTTATTGTTATTATTATTATTATCTATTCTTAAACCCTAAAATATTAAATTTCATGAGACCTGTTCGCGAAAAGTAGCCCAGAATTTGAGGAGGCAACTGTTTGGGACAAGTGCACAGAGTGAATGCGAAGTGGCGGTTTTAGACAAATTGACGGTGTCGTGTCCATGCTGCTACATCCATAAAGACACCTTTGCCTTATAAGAGAAGAAGACAACGCATTAAGGATTTAACCGAAAATTAAAAATTAAAAAATAAAAATTTGATTTGTTTTGTCCGGAAGAAAGGGAGCGGGTGTACACAGCGAGTGATGGACTTTGGTGACTAGATCCAACGGTTCTGGATTTTAGAATGAACCTAAATATTACGAAAATGACACTCGTTCAGGCAATGATTTGAATGGTAATCACGTCATATATTTACAAAACTTGTATTTTTAATGTGGCGCCACTAATTAGTTGGAGATGTTCTTTCTGTCGCCCTTTAAGATTTGAGTTCGATTTTTGAGGTGGTAAAGAAGTAAAAATTATAATTAAATTTGTCCATCTCTTTTACTTTTTTTTAAAAAAAAATTAGTTGGAGATGTTCTTCTAAACATAACATTATTTAAAAAAAAAAGACTATGACACTATTACTTAGAAAATATAATAGTACTCCATTCTATTGAGAAATATGTTTACATTGCACCGGAGAGCATTCACTATGAAGGGTTTCTCACTAAAAAAAGTGGAGATAAATACCAGTTAGATTGACCACCCATAGAGCAATTGCCCTACAGTTAACAATTCCAACTAAGATTAGGGCTAGTTTAGAAATATTGTAACTTTTAAAATAATTATTATTACTTTTATTATAAAAATAATTAGTTGTGAAGAGAATCAGTTAAGTGTTTGGTAAATTTTGTTTTCAAAGTATTGTAAGTTTTTAAAGCAGTTATAGACGTTTAGTAAATCTTATTATTAAATTGCTGAGAAAAAAATGACTAAAATATACATAATATAAGATAAAATTTACTTATACGTATAAAAACATGTACATATAATATTTTTAATTTAAAATTTACTTATATGTTTAAAAACATGTACAAATAATATTTTTAATTTAAAATTTACTTATACGTTTAAAAACATGTACATATAATATTTTTGATTGTGTATTATAATATTTTTAACTAAAAATAAAATTTATAATATATTGATTTTATTTTTTATTTTTGATCTTAAAACAATTGATAATTAAATTTATAATATAGTGAAACAAATTTAACAATAATTCAACCAAAAAATTGATATTAATAAATTTATATTGATGAATTATAATAAAAATTTATTAAAATAATAATTTTGTTTCCAATTTGAATAAGGATAATTTTGGGTTTAGGTAATAATTTTAAGAATACTTTTTGATTGTATTAAAGAATAAAATTAATTCTCAAAATCAGAATTTAAAAGTTACTAATTTCTTGTTCAAAATCAGTTGTAGAAAGAGCTGATTTTGACAAACGTAATTTTAATTTTTTTTACCAAATATTAAAATTAATTTTTTAATTTTTAAAATCACCTTTAAATTCCCTAAAAATAATCTCAAAAGGACCCTAAACTCTCAAGAGTGGAACACTGGTTCTGTACAATGAATGACTTATTGACTTGCTACCACGTAATTTTTATTTTCATAGTGATATTAGAAAACTATTGAGTGGTGAGGTTGCAACGTTGGTTGGTTTATATTATATCACAATTACTAGTGACATCTCACATATAATTTAATTATAGCTTTTACAGATCCCACATGTAACGTACTGACACTAGAGGATGACCAATCTAATTATTGATTGATGGCACATGTAGAATTTGTACAAAACTTTGGCTGAGCATTATTTATTATTTTCTTTTTAATTCATATCCTGTTAGATCTATTATTTGATTCTTATTCAAATTTTAAAAAGTAACATAATTAGTTCAAGCGGTAGAATTTTGAGAAATGGTACAAGAGATCTCTTCACCCCCTTGTTGAACGAATCATGGTGAACACCTAGAGAAATAAAGCTATTGAGTTGCATAAAAGAAATGTGCTAAACCTCGTCGCAACAATGTTTATAGCCAAGATCGAACTTTTAAACTAAGATTACAATTGCCATTACGATAAATCCGACAGCTCGATTTTCTTTTCGTTACTTTTCCAATATTCGTTTCATGCCATTTGCACATGTTTCTGTAATCCCATTCCCCCCCGGCGGCTCTCATTAGGGACTTAATTTTATTTTATTTTTTTTCTTTTCAAAGTTGACAATGAGAACTGCTGAGTATCCAAAATAATTTTCCTGCTAACTATAGCCAATTTCTCCACTAACTCCAGTCGACATAGCCACGAACACTATTCACAGCATAGCACACAACAATACCCACTAAACTAAACTCAAAATAGACTGAAAAGATACGAGAGAGAACCCATATCTACATGCCTTGAAAATGGAGATCCTTTTTAAGGGCTTCCCATCAATCTTCTCCTTCACAAGGAGTGAGTCGCAGCCTTTTTGCAGCTTGCTGTTCATATGGCTCCGTCTGACGATTATCATCAGTAACTTCGGCATAATCACCATCAACCTCCCTGTTTTCTATTGTATCAGAGTCTTGAGACAACCTTTGTTCAATCAGATTTGAGTCCTCGAGCAATGATGTTGTTGGATTTTCATGACAGGAGGGAATGTCTGTAATATCATTTCTGTCATGTATTTGATCAGGCTCTTCAGGACCTTCAACGCCCAATGTCTGCAGCATCTCACTAGGGACAGAAGCTGGGCCTTCTGTGAAACACCCAATGTCCATTGAAAGAGATCTGGGCTGATCAGTCTTCCCTTCAAGGCTGTGACCACCATCATCGCCAAAGGGCCCATTTTCAATTATCCCTACATCTTCCGAATCATCAGAAGCTGATAGTTCTGAAGAGTCAACGTCCTGCTCCCCTTGCATGCAGATTTCTGGGTTCCACGAAGCCTCAGTTCCAAAATCTCTAGATGGGAAGGAAATGCTACCAACTTGAGGTGTGAGTTCAGTTATTTGCTGGAAACCATTACTTCGAGATGTCAAATATCCATATTCCTCAGCCGTTTCAATATCATGCTGTAATCAGAGGAAAATGGGAACAGAAAAGACATTTAATCATACTGCAGTCAACATCCAAGCAACTGCATTTCAATCTCCTTCCAACATAGTTCCTATAAATCTGAGAAAGCTTTGCAAGGTAAAATTTACAAAAAAAAAAAAAAGATTGTAGTTTCAGACAGCAATATTCAAACTCTGTTTTGTTGTGCTTTCAAATCAGCAGTTCTGCTCATTTTAATTTGGTAGGTTTTTTTAAACCACATCCAGAAACCTCAGTTAATTATGCCCATATTTTTTTTTTTTGGTTAAAAATACCTTGTGACTGAGCAAAATAATTCATTCCCTCTAAGATCATAATGAAAATACCTCTCTTGCCGATACAGCACCATTGAGATGGTAATACGAAGATGGCTCACCAAAAGATTGATAGGCTAGTAACGATCCTGTAGCAACTCCTGGCTCAAGAAGCTCTTTAAGAACCAAGCTAGAATCATTAGCACACTGCAAATTCCTCCCAGAAGTTGCTCCTAATAGAGTGATTTCAACACCCTGGCTAGCCTGGGAATTTGATAAATTTCCATGCTGAGTTGTTGCAGCACTGCATTTCTCTGTTAGAAACTCTAAACGCATTTCATTTGCATTATTTTCCAGAAATCTAGGAGATTGATGTTTATCAAGGCAAGCCCGAGAACGATTTCGAAGGAGCTCAGAAATTAACTTCTGGATTACAGAACGTTTAAGAGAAGCCTCGCCAGGTGGAAACCAATCCACATTAAGCTGGAAATAAGTTATTAATATAGCTAAACATATAAAAGATAAAACAAATGGTGGAGCAGTTAGGACACAGGGTAAATAATGAAAGTTGAGCAGATCACTTACAAAGCTAGATAACTTCTTTAACTTTAATGGGCTGAAACTAACAGGAGCTTCAGCCAGAAAGAGCTCCAGATAGTGGAGCAAGAACAGACCGCAATCAAATGAATTTTCTTGCTGTGGAAGCTGACATGGAACATGGATTAACTATCAGGACAACAAGCGTACATACCCAATTCAAGACCTAAGTTAAAAAACTGTCATTAAATAAACCTTTTCTAAATTCTAAATACAGGACAACAGAGGAGGCACGTATAACCAGGGGAATCAACATCTTTCACTTCATCACTTCCCTATAATACCTAACTTGCAATATACAGCTTTAATGGGAACTCCTTTTTGTAACCCCACTTTGAAGAAACCCAAAAATGTAAAATCAAATTCAATACCTCAAGTGGGATAAACCGCAAGTTCAAGAATTTTGAAGAAACATCTTCTGATGTGTCCTTGTGTCTCTCTTTCCATTCTTCACACAGGTAACTGTTCATTAAATGTATGAAAGTCACATATCAACAAAATTCAAGATGCACCTTCCTAGAATATATGAAAACAGAAACACTTTTACTAAGTGTAATATATTTATGGTAATCATGGAAATATAGTGTGAAAAAATATAACTAACAAGTGCTAGTGCTACTAAATATTTCAACAGAAATGGAACAAACAGTTTCATTTCTATTCCACTAAAGAGTAAGTTAACACTTCCATGGCACTCAAATATCTTAACAAAGAATTTCACTGCAGAACAAGCAAAGATGTGAAAACACTGGAATAGTTTCGCAGGACTTTCTAAGCAAAAATTTACTATTTTAACTCTTAAAACCAAAATTTCACATGAAAACAGAACTAAAAGAGAATATGACAAAAAGAAACAAATATTCACAAACAATATAAAGCATAAGCTTATAGATAAGGATCCAACATCAATATCTAAGTTCTAACACGTCTTTTCTCATATAAAAGCACATGAATAAAATGCAACCAGAACCACAAAGTTAGCTACAAAAATAGGCACACCTCTCATAATTTAAATGAAATAATGGCAGGATTAAAGCACAAGACAATGTAATTCCTATTAATGATGACCACGAATTTGAACAGATAGTAGACCGCTTTAATAAAAAATCATTTTCAAAAACCACATAGTAAACCTTGTCTTCATACCATGTTCAGCTACCACTTCACCCACAAGTTAAACTAATAGATAAGGACTATAGATAAAAAAGCATCACAGTATAATGTGAACTAAAAGCTGTAAATACCTTTGAACAAGTTTTTTGAGACCTGCATGAGTTCCTTTGATAGAATCCATATGCAGTATACACGGCACCTTCTCCGACCTTTGCAAGTCTTCAACTGAAAGAGATGAAAATACATAAACAAGGGGAGACTTCATAAAAAGACATCATGTGTTACAACAAGGACTAACCTTTAAATGAAGCCACATCACCAGGATGACATATGACTATCAAACTCCAGTGAAGACTGTCATTAATACATGTAAGAGTCATAATGAACCCAAATTGATATGGACAACTTTTACAGGAAAATAAGTTTCATCTTACTTGAAGTTTACGGGAATGAAAATATAATCTTTTCCAAATATATCCACCTTCCTTGTCCACTTACGAACACGAAGAAAAGCAGCCTTGCCATCCGAAATACTGGATGGGTCTTTGTCCAAATCAGCAAGCTTCCGAAAGAAAAAACTGTTAAAGAAATGAAATCTATGCTTTTCTTCAGCTTGTATCTGATTCTTCAAATATCTGCAAAATTTTATCAGATGAAATCTTAAAATACAAACCTAAAGAATAATCACACTAGACACAGGAAGAGAGGAAAAAAAAGCCTAAAATAGGCAGGACTGAAGCTCTTTCGAATAGTTGCTTAAAAGTGAAATCTAGAATATTTTAAAAAATAATAATAAAGTGAAATCATATACAACCCGCATAAATCTTCATTCAAGAGAAGAAGTCATCAAAAAATTGAAAAAAACACAAAAAGATTTATGCGCTTAACAGTGTTGCCGGAACATTCAATTCATTCGAAACATCAATATAATGGAAAAGGATAAGTCAAAAGCAAAGATACTTATAAATGTATCAAATACAAACTCACTTTATGTAAAAGTCAATGATTGTGTCATTGACAAATGTATCGGGTTGTAAGAGATCAACATCCCTCTTGCTAATAGAAACAGCATCTGAATCCCCTTCTGGATAGACAACATCTTCAAATGGCTCGTCAAAACTGCAAAATTTCACATTTGACATTCAATTGTTATACACCATACAGTTTTAGGACAAATGCCACAAACAAACAAATAATTATGCATCAAATAGTTCATTATCTTCAAAAGAATAAAGTGTTTCAAATAGTTCATTATCATCATAAATCAATATGAAGTCATGGAGGACATACACTAGTTCACTTCAATATAGAATAACATAGTAAATCCTTTACTTTTTAAATACGGTTGTAAAAAAATTACATAATAATGAAAAAAAAGGTTCTCAAAAACACTGTTGAAATCAAACTGGGCATGCTACTAATGCGTGGACTCAAACAAGAAAACATAATTAGAAAACATCGCGGCAGAAGATAAGGAGACTTTTATTTCTTTTACAAAAAAATCCCACAAATTATGATATGAGAAGGGAAATAAATAGCTTTCACTCACTTGGGAAAATAGCATCTCTGTCCAAATGAATTATCTCCATCCATATCCACAGGATTACTACGAGCAAACAAAGATTATCTTTTCACTAACATAACAGCAAGATAAACTAAATGAAATTAAAAATAAAAACTTATCATAAAAACCGAGAAATTATGATACCAGGTAAAGCATATGTAGGGTAAAATTTATGCTCACAACAATTTGCCTACAGGCAAGTCTCAAGCAATCCAACCTTAGTAACCAAGCAGTGCTTCCACTTTCAAAATAGGAAGATCCAAGATTTAAACCATGGGGAACAAGGCGTTTTGAGCAGTGAGAGAGCTAGTTCTAATTTTTTCAGTCTATTCTTATTCATATCCTAACTAAATCAGCATGAGGTACAGTTACCAATTATCGGTTCTCTCAAGTCTGAAACAGTAAACCTTAAGATCATATCTCCTTATTAAAAACCAAGTATGGAGTTGGAAACTCGGATACAATATTGTTCTTTTAGAGCATATAAAGCAGTTGATCGACCAGTATATATTGATGGTCATGTTATTCCAAGATATTGGGTACAAGGACTTTGCAATGCATTAACAAGCATCACACAAGCTAAACAAAGTGTTACTCCCAATATGCCATGACAAAAATTGTCACAGCACCTGCCAGGGCTATATTAGTAAAAAGAAGCAGCAATATGGACCCCAAAGTTAAGCACCACTTTAAGAAGGATTGATCAACACATATATTGCTCCACTTTACCATAACAAGGGAAATTTATTTTGTTAATAATAAATATGTGAAGAAAAGTCAATTAAAGACACTACAGAATTAAAAAGGTAATTTAACTTACTCGTGATCAACACTCCACAAAGCAAGGTATTTAGCATTTAATGAGGTGATTTTTTCCAGTTTGTCAGACCAGTTGCAATCAGAAAATGAAAACTTCAACTCCTCAATACCTGGAAGAGTTAGGCAAACAAAATAAGAAGCAGACTATTTAGGAGTGAGAACTTCCAACTAACAGTGAAATCATAATTTAACTCAATTGAGATTTTATGAGAATATAAAACTACTTTCGAAGTTTGAGTAGATCACAAACAAAAAGCATAAAACTAAATTTCTTGAAACTTATAGAAGCAGAAAATAAAAATCCAATATGGGCAATAATAAAATATTGTGTCTAAAACATAACAAAGTCTACATCAGACTATATGCAAACTGCATTCAATATTATACAGACTTGGAAAAATCCATGTACAATGAATTAGAAAAAAGATACTACAGTAGAGTGTTCACCAAATCCTTCTTCTACTTCAATGAGATTTTCCAAGCATGTGCCCCCATGTTTATATTTGTATTAAATTGTCAAAAAGAGAGGATGAAAACTTGCACAAAATATGAATGATACAGGAAAAAGAAAATCAAAGATAATGCATAGATCAGCACAAGTTGCAACATAGAGAAAGAGTTTTGGCAGTCTTCAAGGTAAAATTTCAAAAATTCCAACGCTGAGAAAAAGGGAATCATGAAGAAGCACCAACACAAAATTCATACAAATGCACTGACCTGAAGTTCCACATACATTATCATCTTGTACTACGTCATTCGATATCACATGGAGCTTAACTTCAACCGATCCAAACTACATCAATTCCAGAAAGGAAAATGTATATCTTTAACAACAAGCAAGTGAATGCAACAAAAAGTAGACGCTCAAAATGGGTAAAACTCACCCTTTGAAGCCACTGAAACTTGATATCAATAATATCATCAATTCCCTTTTCAAAACTAAGGGATTCTTGGACTCCACATGCATTTGAATCCTTGATTTTGATGCCAGTGCAGGAAAATACAACCAGGTACCCCAAACAACACTTATTGCGAAAGAAAACATAATCAGGAGATACAATAACTCTCATGTTTATGTCAACCTGCTAATGGATCAAAAAGCATGTCTAATCAGAACTCAAAAGGTTTGTGCCTACCATTTATTTTCTAAACTCCTTATACAACCAGAAAGCAGAAAGCATTCTCATGGGAGAGAAGCTTTACATCAACATCAGTAAAAATAACCAAAATTTTTCTAAGTTACATATGAGCAGTTTACCGAAAGCAAAGAAAATTACCACTTCCGAATCATCGACCCACTGATCTGACATGTGACCATTCAAAGAAACTGAAATTATGCAATAACTATTGTTAAAAAATACAGAACAACTGCATAAATGCATGGCATATTATGCTGTAAGCAAGAACAGTAAAAAATTTCCTTGTGACAGAACATACCACCATTGGGTGCAATATCAGAAGCAGGACTCGAAGAACCCTCACTCATACTCCCATCTGCATCAGAATTCACATCAACTAGCTCATTCTGCACAATGTAAACCAATACCTGTGTAAGCATAACCTTGATCTTAGTTTCTATATTGAGAATATAGTTTTATTAAAAATATGAGAAATGAAATACATTGGACGAAGGATCCAAATTGCCACTGCACAACTGGCTTTCCCCAAGTAACGGACTCTTTGTGCACAAATCTCTTGATGCCATCTCATAAATGCAACTTTCAAATCCACAATTATCTTTTTCCAAGTTGGGGCTTTGCTCGCAACTTGTAGCATTCATTTGAGGAGCTCTAATATCATTCCCCTCCTCTCCACCAATTTTCATTGGGGCATACATTTGTTCATTACAACTAGGAGCACAGTCAACTGCATCAGCATTAACACAAGGTACATTCCCAATTCCTTTTATCTGAACAATTGTTTCTTTGGTAACTGTAAATAGATTTAAGAAGAGTATTAGCGCACTGATGAAACCAGTGACAGTTTCCTATTACAGAAAAAACAAGTACATAAATAAACAAGGTGATTAAAACCTAAGTTCCAAACAATCATAGCTCAATTGAGAATTTTTCCTATAATTAACTTCCAAAAACAACTAAAACAGGCGTCAAAATTGAATGGTTTATATTTTCCCGGGGTTTCTGAACAACCAAACAAAGAGGGGGAAAGTTGATGAAGAAATTATAAATCTCCTCAGCAACTAAATAGAGCACCAAAATATAATGAAACGCACCGCATTCAAGAAGCTCACACTTCAAAGCAGAGGAATCGTCGTTATTAGGGTTTTTGAATTTCCCTAAGAATTTACCAGCCTCTAATTCGGGGAGCTCGTCCTCTTCTTTGAAATCGAAGACGCCGAGTTCGCTCTTCATCGCGTGGATAAGTCACACGCAGATCGAGTAACCGACTCAGTGAGTCAAAGCGATTCAGCGAGTTTCGACGATCGATTGTAAAATTACAGAGCGTTGGGATTTTGATTAAAATGAAAGAGGCTCGCACGCAGAATGGGCCAACTAGAGGGAAACCAATTTTTTTCAATTAATATATTTTAGTCAATTTGGGTAAAGTGGCCTGCTCCAGTTCCACGCGGGAGTAGTTGAGTGTGAATTACACTGTTTTAGTCTGATTACAGGATTCTATGTAAGAACTAAGAACTAAAGAACTAGTTGTTTAAATACACGCTTGATTCAGCGCGCGTGCATCTGGGTGTGTGTTTAGTTTGCAGAAGGAATTAATTGACAATTAACCTTTTTTTTTAATACAGACAATTAACCTTTCGAACAGAAGAAAAATGGTAAATTTCAAGTTTTTTATTTTTTTGATTTATGGTAAATTTGAGGTTGATGCATCCAATTAGCATTCTCTCGTGATCATGTGCTGAGTAAAAGTTTAAGTCTCAACCGGTCAACTCCATAAACTATACTGACTCCGCTATGAGGCCTATGTAGCATAAGCTTGAAATTCTATGCCAAACTAATGGCTTAGACTTCTACGGAGAGAATTCTCATTATATCATGCCAAAAATGAGGATTACCCCTACTGTTTAAAAAAATTAAGCAAATGCTAAAAATGAGGATTAGCCCTATTGTTTAAAAAAATTACGCAAAACTCCTCATATTTTAAAATAGATCTAGGCGCCCTGTATTAATAATAGAGTTAATTTTATATATCATTTTATTATTCTATCCCTAATATTGATATTAGTCATAAAATTTAAATAGTTAAGATTTTTTTTAATCAAAATGACTTATATATCATTAATGATTAAATTAATTTAATATTAAACTACAAAATATGAAGAAAAATTACAAGCAGATGTCATAAGTATCTTTTGTAATGGTATAAAGTATTGATCTATTTAAATGAAATAATAAATTGGATGTATTTTATTTACTTCTTAATTTGGCACACAATTAGTCTTATGTTAGAGAAGCGTAAGCGGGGCCATACCATACACTTTTGTTGTTTTATCACCATTGTCATTGTCATTGTCATTGTTGCTTGCTTACTTACCAATTAAGCAATCTTAATCAATTATTTCTCACTAGACAATAGCAAGTTTGTATGATTTATTATTTTGTCACTAGTTGCTATATATCCCTTTCATAGAGTTTTTTTTTTTCCTACTATATTTTATTCATTTGCAGTCAATTGTTGGTGAATTTATTGAGTTTAATCTAATTATTTATTTGGCCTTTATTTGCATCTATATTTGGTTTTTTTTCCTGCAATTGTTTTATTTTATATTTTAAGAGGTATATTTAGAACCTTAGATTTCATACATTTAGAGCACGTACATTTATACAACTATCACGAGTGTTTATGACATTTCCTCTACTTGTAATTTTTCTCTATAATTTACAATTCGTTATTAAATCAATTTAATCATTAAGGACATATAAGTAATTTTGTTTAAAATATCCTCAAAGTACTTAAATTTTATAGCTAACATTAATATGGGGGATAAAATTGTAAAATAATAGATAAAACTAATATCGTTTTAACTACAAGGGATTTGGACTTATTTTAAAATATGAAGAAAATTTCGCTTAATTTTTCTAAACAATATAGAGTAATTCTCATTTTCTCTTATATCATGCTTTTAACTCAACTAATTATGATATGTTATATCAATTTATAGACGTAGTTTCTATGACTATATCATCACTCAATCAATATGATCGAACGAATCATTATCATTGAACAAATACGATAGTCTAATCAACTAGAAAATGAAAAAGTAAAATTGTTGGTTCTCTACGAAGTATTGGGATAAACTGAATTTACCCCTTCATTTCTATAAACCTTAACGGGCACCCAATATTTGACAAGTCTACAGAATCCCTCATTCTTTACTCCTCAAGTTAGTCACTAGAATAAAAAAAATGACAATTGAGATTGATCATAGAGATAATTGTTTAAAGTACATTTTTTACAATGTTCTGATACAAGCAATTACAATAGAGATAATTGCATAAAAAATAGTATAAATTTTTGCACACTATCACTAAAAGATAAAACAATTTTACTACAGAACGATAAAAAAAAAAATCACTATAAGATAATTGGATAATTTATTTTGTATTTTATCTTTATTGTACCGACATTATTATTCGAGCTAACAAGCGCAAAGAGACAGCTACAGTAACACATGAACACTCATAGGTAATGCACTAGAATCCCAGATGGCCTAGTTACATAGATTATTAAGGTATACGCAATGGATTGTTGAGCCATATATATTTCTAAAGTAGAAAGAGGTTTCTTGGGTAATTTTAATTGTAACATTGCAAATAAATAAATAAATGCAACATTGCATGGAACTGAAGGGATCTTGGTGCTCCATATTACTCTCATTTTATTCATTTTTTTGCCATGTATGGATGACCACTTCCTTGATTGCGTAAATATGTACATGTTTTTAATGTAACAAGGAATGAAAGGAAATTTGGTAATGACTCTCAGCGTGCCGCGAGAACAAGCTGTTAAGAATACTCTTCGTTTAAAAGGAACTCTTAAAAGCACACATAAAATACACCTGCACTCGCCTCGAATCTCTTGATTGCTTCGCACATTTTGTTATGATCGCATGTAGTTTTATGATCATAGCGTTGCTTGTCTATTAGCGTCAAGTAGCTTCACCTTACCCAAATTGAATATCCAGGGTTGGAAAAATTTCCACGCCATAACATTAATACCTTTGTGATTTTCAGTACAGATTACGAAAGCTTCCTGATTTAAGCTTCAATCGGGCTCACCGCTAATCTAATGAACAGGCAGAAAAAATTTTAAACCCGTAAAATCAAGTGCGGGAGACTGCATAGTCGAAGTCTCGAAGAGTAAAACATAACACACAAGCCATTTTGGTTTACAAATTATACATCATTTTAGTTTAATGATCATTCTTCTAGCCCACAAGCTTAAATATGTCAGCAATCATCCAGAACTGCTTACACAATTGGAAAAGAATAAATAAAAAATAGTTATCCCGTAGATGTCTCTAATTAATACAAACATATACAGAACAGTACAATCATAAATAGCAGTGACACCAAGCCAATAATAATCAGATCGGGGCGAACCCAGAACAAGTCTCTTCTTGAATAGGTTCTCTTTTTAACAATTTCATAAACACAACAGCATCTCAAAAATATGGCATGGGTACGGCTTTATTCATCGTGGAATTAATCCTCTTTATTTAATTATCGGCCCCCAGTTCAGCAGGAGATGGGGAGCCTGCAAAACAGTTGAAGCAAAAGCTTATATATATGTATATATGTAGTATCGATCAGGAACTGCCATTATCATTATGCTTATTTGACTTTGAAATTGCTCGAGGAATATAAAGCAAACCATTTTCCACCATACATAAGCATCAAATAATTTAAAGTAAGAATATAGACTTGATTAATAAAACTTGTACATGAACATGCATGCTCTTTGCCGATTGCTAGTTAATAAAACTCACCCTAATTTGAGAGAAGTATCAGAACTATCATCCTCAGGAGGAGGGCCACTGCTGCAGCTGCAGACGTTGTTTACAGATTCTGATGACACGCCTTCTTCTTGGATAGCAATATCTGAATCCGCTAAAACAAGTCTTTTTCCCTTGCACAACGAGGCCACCTGCAAATTCCAAGAATCTCCATCTATCCCCACTTTTCAAATTATGGGAACCATAGAATAGTGGTTCCACAAATCAAATAATCTTACCTTCTGCTTTAGATTCTTGTTCTCCTCCAGCAGCTTAGCTCCCTATATATTATTACCAAATAAGTGGCAGAACTTGTAAATAGTAAATTTGAGAAGTCTTCAACTATACGAACTTAGTGACAAAATTTGTCTTTTTTTCCCACAGTAATGAAACTTCTATTAGGTTTCTGACCTTCCTTTCCAGTGCAGAGATCTCATTCATAATCCTATCGCCCTGAAAGGAAAAAGTAAGCACCTTTTTTAGTTACTTTACGAAAACCTAGCTAACAATGCACACATGATTCACAAAGAAAGCAACTAATAGAAACCTTTGTCTGGAGCACACGGCTAAGTCCCTCTTCAAGGATTGTTTCAAGGTGCTGAAGTTCCTCAATAGTCAATCCATGAAGATCCTCTCCTCTCATCTGCCTGTTAATTAATATTGGACGGTGAACATGTGTATATATAATGAGTTTAATCTGAGCTAACTTATAAGAGAGCCAAAATATTAAATACCTTAGTTGACGGCTCTTATCATCAATCTCCCTGCTCAAACTGAGATGCTTGCTATTCTCCAACTATAGTGAAGAATGGTACATTGCAAGTGTAATTTTAATTTTTCGAGCTTGAAAATTAGGCAAACAGACAGTACATGATCACAAAATAAAGATGGTGATGATGATGAAAATCTATGCAAGCCAAATCATTTACCTGCAGTTCAAGATATGGATGATTCAATTTGCCCATGTTATTTGAATGCATGTTGTACCTTGCAAGTATGTCCTTCATGCTTCACAACACATTACATATACCGACACTGTTAGACATGAAGTGATCAAAACTTCTAGCCGAGTTTCAGATAAATGCTTCAAACAGTACTATAAAGTATAGATTAGCAGGTGATGTTAGAGGAAAACTAAAGATAGTAAGATTACTTAAGAAATCCTATTTATACCAATATAAATTAAGGAAAATTTTAATTTTAAAACTATTATCTAACACTTTACATAGAGTAGAATTAGCATCCAAGTAAATCAACCATTCTACACTCAATATACATGTTCAGCTTGTAAACCGACTAATCAACAGCAACAACAAGGAAAGAGGCTAAGTATGTGTGCTTTTCCAAATCATGACAGAATGAATTCTTTTTTTAACTGATTTCCATTTTTTTAAAGTGTTGCATAAGGAGAAACAAGATTTCCTTCCTATCTTTGTGCGGAAGGGTTTGAACCTAAAATCTTTTGTATCACTCCAAGAGATTTAATCAGTTAAATAATATAACATAAACACTATTTTTTGTTCACCTTTGATAGCATTCCTCTTTATAGTATCTTTATTTATTTATTTTTTAGTGTAACATTAGCATAAACAAGATTTCCTTCCAACCTTTGTGCAGAAGAATTTAAACCTAAAATCTTTTATATTACTCCAAGAGATTTAATCAATTCAATAATATAATAAAAACACTAATTTTTGTTCATCTTTGATAACATTCTTCTTTATAATATCATAGCAAGCACCACATCAAACTTTCATAGTGGTGAGCAACAGTGGTAGAGCATTGTGGATTGCATAGAGTCCAACATTAAAAAAAATAGTCAACATATATGCTGCCTCACCCTCTAGAATGTTTGTAATTTCCTTTTAATAAAATGGTAAGATAATATCAACTTTCATAAGTAAAATTTGATTAAATTCTAAAGTAAAGTTAAGGTATTTACCAACACTTCAGTATTATACTTTTGTTTTGGAAGCAAAATTAGTAATGTCAACCTACCAAGATCTTTTGGAGGCTTTCAAAATTATTATAAAAGTTTTAGGGACTGCATTACATATGCTAAGACTCCTTCAAAATATTCTTAAGAGATATGAGATAGGTATAAACAATCTTGAATTAATAACAACTTGAATGAACAGATGGTGGACTGCTTACGACACAATTAAGCGAGTGACAGACAAAATATGTTTTTAAGCATGGGAGTTCAGACCCCATAAGAAGTATACATGCTTCTCAAATGTAGAGAAAATGTTACCAGTATAAACAAGGGATAATAAACTTGGTCTTAAAATGTTACCTGTACAATCAAGGAATAATAAACCTCGTTTAAAAAAAATAAACTCTATACTTGAAGATATGATCCTTCAAGCTAGACACCAATGACTTGTTAACAAAGCATTTCACCAATAGACAATTGTTGACAAATTTCAAGCTAGTTCAAAATCCACTTCCTGGCGGTCTCTTTAGAATAAAGATTATTTAGACAGTTAGACTGGCTCCTAAACAATAACAAGGCTAGAGGCTAATTAAGTACGCAGGACTATCTTATTTCAAATAAATAACACATTTGTTTTTGGAACTCACTATCATATATAACAGCAGTAGGAAATCATGAATACACCTGCACACTCACCAATTGGATCAACTAACAACTAAAGTGTCCTTTCATGGAAACTGGGTTCACAGAATCATCCCATGATGTGTTCTTTAGTTTTTAAAATTTATTATTTAAAATATTACATAATTGTATACCAAAATAGATTCTTTTTGAAAAAAATTGGAGGTTCATAAATATAAACCAAACTTCTCCATTTTGGAGGTCGAAAACTCAAATTAAAAATAAATAAATAAACCTAACTCTTTCATTTTAGTGGTCAAAAATCAAATCTCTGATATAACCCAAAAAATCATTTTAATTTCTTTTTTTAAAAAAAAGTAAAGCTATGGGCAAAGTCTAAATCAATTTTTAACTATCTACCTACTCCAAGATTCAAATCTATGTGATCAACTATATAAAACTACTTGAAAATCACTCAACCAAGTCCTTAGGTTAAAAAAAAGGGAATAATATACGAAATAATAACAATTGACAGTTATGAAATATGATCATAACATTACAAGAATAACCAATAATGGAATTATACACGCAACACATACAAAGTTAGAATATAAAGTTTATATTCAAGTGTGAACACAAACATAATCTATGATTATCGTATCTTATATAAAATTAGATGTTATTACCAATCATTGATTAGATAATGATTATCATTCATCACAGATGAAAACATCAAATGTCATATTAGTTACTTTACAAGTTTCATATCCCAATTTTATATTGACAGTAGTCAAGAATATAACAATTTTCACTTATGTTTTCACTCTTCAAAGTGCTATCTATATTACAGACTCAGGTCCTACAACATTTGATCTTAAAGAGAACAAAGCCAAGTGCAGTTAGTTTATATGCATATTGGTACCGCTCAGGGCATATAATTTTTTCAAAAAGAAAAATTTCAAAATAACAGGGAACAAATCAGTTGGGTAATAAATTTCCAATTTTAAATAATTCATTATGCTATCTTACCATTTAATTAACAAAGCTTTATCGCTAATAATTAAAAACAAAAGAAAGATAGGTCATTATTAATTGAGATGAACATGCCATGTTCAAAGGAATTAACTCCACACGACAAGAAAAATCAACCAAACGAACAAGTAAATCAGTAGTATCCTTGTCTTACTATGATTGCAAAGGTGCTCCGCCTAATTAAAGTGTACAGACCTCAACTTAAGCTACATAATTAATCATGTGCTGGGCAATTAAATGCTTAAATTAATCATAAATGATAGGTTCCTGTTATGCAGGCCCCTGGAATTTTCCCAGTTAGCTGAGGTATTTTGTCAAGTTATAAAACAAAACTAATCCAAAGTTAAAATCAGCTCTCATTTTCTTACTATATTTTATCTATGACAAATCATGAAATAACAATATAACTGTCAGAAATATTGGCCTCCAAGCATTCAATTGAAGAAAGTCTTCATAACTCTGAGTTAATTAACACAAATTAAATTTTTATAAAAAATTAAATAAACCAATCTCCTTCCAACCCTGGTGGTTTAAACCTTAAGACTTTTAATATCATTCTTAGAGGTTTTACAAGCTGAACATCCAAAAGTTAACTCATTAATGCAACATATACATATAAATAAAAACATTATTTATAATTTAACATCAATGAGATCTGCCGGTTTTAAACTATTCTTATAAAAGTTCAAATGACAACGATCATCAACTTATATACGCTTATGGTAGAATGCATTTGGTTAACTTTTTGCAGTCCTTTTTTGAAAACGTATTGAGAAATTTTCAAACGTTGCATTATGGACGGTAATTATCTCGTTAATAATAGAAGATCTTTCACTGTCCATCATAATTATTCATTTTGAACAAATAAATAAACTTAGATGAATAGGCGACCAGAACAATAAATATTTATTCATATTTACTAATTAATAAACCTTCTTGACTTTCATTTTACTCTCTAAAAAGCTGGTACCATTGGAGCTTTTGTGAAACCAAAGAGTAATGAAACTCGAAAACACACACACACACACACACACTCTCTCTCTCTCTCTCTCTCTCTTAAGAAAAGCATAGGTATATAAACAAGGGCTGGACTTGAAATAAAAAAAGTAAAAATAAAGAACCTGGTGCTGGAGGACTCAAAGAGCTTGCCAGTAGCAGAGAAAATGATGACACCAACGTCAGCATCACAAAGAACAGAAAGCTCTTCTGCTTTCTTTAAAAGGCCTCGTCTTCTCTTTGAGAAAGTCACTTGCCTTGCTGTTATGTTATCAATCTTCCTGATCTTGATCTTCTCTCTCGCCATAATCTATATTATTAATTAAGTTTCCTGAACAAAATGCCGATCATTCATAATACTAATAATAATAATAATAATAATAATAATAATAGATAACAAGCAGAAACCCTAGTGAGAAAATGAAAGAGACAGACCCAGTTCAGATCCAGGTGAAAGAACCCAGAAAAAATGCCAAAAAAATTTTTAAAAAAAACACCAATAGAAAACTCATGAAAATGCAAACAATTTACAAAACTACAAAAAAAATGAAAGATTTTTTATGATAGGAGTTTGTGTGATCTTTTTATCTTTATATAGATATATATATATATATATAGTATTTACCTAATAGGAGGTGTGGTTCAGGACTGATCACAGTAACCTAAAGCCACCAATTACAGAAAGTGAGAAGAATAGAGACTGAGAGAAAGACTTGGATTGTATGCTCAAGAAAGGAAAGGTTGCCTTCCCTTTTATAGCAAAACAGTATCTTCAATTTCTTTTTTTTTTTGTTTTGTTATCTTCAATACTTTTTTTTTATATTAAAATGATGCTGTTTATTAGTGCATCTACTGAGTAAAATTATTCGAACTAAATATAAGACAGAGAAAAAGTGTGATAGAGACGAGGAATTAGAAGCTTATTATTTAAAAAAAAAATACTTTGATAAAAAAAAATTTTTGTGGACGATCGCTTTCCGTACAACCATGGCCATGGCCCACAGGCTATGGCTAGTGCCTACCTCTGCCACGCACCAGCTCATCGTCAAATATCCTCGCTAATTTGGCAAGTGGCAATAATGACTTGTACCTTCTTCACTCAGACTCAGGCGCGTGGGAGATACCGTCCATTTTAGTATTTTAACCATTAGTTCATTACCATTAGACATTCCCTTAGACATTTTTCTGTACTTCATTTTTTCTTTTTTCTTTTTTTTTTTTCCTCTTCGGGTTCCAATCAAGTACCGAATCACACGAACTTCTTTTCATTATTCTATTTGCGGAGTCTTTCTGAGGTGCATCAGTTGCACAGTGCGGCCACTTCATTTTTTTTAGGACTGGGTACCGTATCCCATTTGGTTTGGTTATAGCCCATCTATAATTAAATCCAAACCGAAATTAATTGGTTCATATTTGTGAATTAAATACTAAAATGAAACTAAACCGTATAAAATAAATTTAATTTAATTTTTTTATTTGAGTAATTTTACTCTGTATATTCACTAATAACAACATAATAGTGATATATAATTATTACCACAACAACAATCTTAAGTTTATAAATATAAATAAAATCACATCGATCAACATAATAAAGGCAAACACAAAATAAATATACACATATTAAAATCTACTGCAAATTACAAATCAACAATAATAAATAAAATAAGAAAGCAAGAACACAAAACACATATAAAAAAAAAATTAAAGTCTATACTATCATAATAATAATCAATCCATTTTTAATTCTAATATTTGATTTTAATTTTTCTCCCCGCTGCGATTTGGTTTTTTTTATTTGTTTTTGTTTAAAACCAAACCAAACCAAACAAAACCAATTGATTTTATAGATTTATGAACTATTTAGGTTTTACTACCAAAATCAAAGTGAACTAGACTATCGGTTTAGCTCAATTCAAACCGAATTAAACGTCCAATCCTAATTTTTTTTTTTGTTATGAAAACTATTTTATTGTTGGAGATAAACTTTTACATTATATGTATAATTTTTTCATTCGCTCAAGGTATGTTACGGAAAACTTGTTGTGCTATCAAACGAGCTATGGAATTTTGTTTCGGAGATTTATACAATAGTGATGTTGATTTCACCAAAAAGAGCAAATCAAGAAGTGCGCAATGGTGTTCACAGTGACAACATACATTGAAAGAGAATTTATATTTATATATATTGGAATAAATATAAGAGACGTTGACGTCTTTATTTTTTAAATTATTTTAATGCATGCTGTTTAGCAATAGGCTTACCAAGGCTCAATGCTCAAGCACAACCTAAATTTATAAACTAATATTGGCTAAGTCTAATTTCAAATGTGAATTATTTCGATATATCTTATCACGCAAGTCAGGAAGGATCCATTAATTAAACCCTTGTGGCATATATTGGGTGAGAGAATTAAAGGAAGTGAAATTCACTTGATAAAGCCAAATGACTTTAAAAATATGTACATGCAGTAGATGATATACTGCAGGGCTTCAAGTATTTTTCGTATAGTTTTTAAGTTGAAAGTGATCCTTCCCCCCCAAAAAAAAAGGGGAATAGAGTGATTAAAATCAACATCCATAGCGACGGCGTTAAAGCGTGCATCTATTATTTGTATTGATGGATCTTTAAATTTTAATGTTCATCAAAATGAACTGACCTTGACATTTACAATTTTTTTTTTGATAGATACAATTATTTTTTTTTTTAACTTATTAAACACCAGGTTACTGATATTACATCAGATATATATATATACTGATATTTACAATCAGAGATATATACAACTGAAACTTACGATATTACATTAAATTTTATGAAGTGCATGCCCAGACTCATACCCCTCACTAGAGAAGGACGCCACTACTCCACTCGCATTTCGCAAGGGCGAGAAATTTTTTTATAATTTAACTCTACAATTTACTAATTATAGAGTTTTTGAATTTCATAAGACTCGAACCAAAACTCTCTCGTTTCCCACTTGAGAAGCGGGAGAGTTTTGGCCCACCACTCGGCCTTTGACCGAGTGGCATAGATACAATTATTTTACTTGAACGGGAAAGAATTAATAAACGGATTACATGTTTATATATTAGTTTTTTATTATTTAATTTAACGAAAACAATAATGTATTCTCAACGCCGTGGATTTGCAGCCGTCCACGTACTTTGACGTCTTAAAGTGCTTGCGAAAAGTCATTGTCACGTCAATCAAAATACCAAAGCAATATTATATTTTTTTAATTCAAATGAAACATGTCTATCCAAAGCATGCGTATCATGAATAATCATGAAAACATCACTGTATGCCTGTATTTACAAAAATACAAGATCATATTAATGCTTAATTACAGTAATTAGGACAATATCTGACATCTAGGCCTGAGTTATGGTAACGTTTGACACCATAAGCACAACTCTGATTACTGTGAATGTTTAAAATCATAAGGAAAAATCAACTTTACACACTGAAATTTAATGAGGTTAAAGAAAAAAAATTTCTTGTAGTATTGATAATACAGAACCAACAAAACATGGAGCCAAAAGTCAAAAACTATCTCACCGAAAGCCCATCCATAAGGGATTTCGGGATAACCAACATTACAAGTTTTTGTCCTAAGCCATCAAAACCTCCACGCACAAAAAATAAAAGATGCCGTAATTTTTTTTTTTGATAAGAAAGTAAAGCTTTCCATTAAGAGAAAGAGTCAAACAACAACTGAATATTGACTGGAAAGTTTTCCAGCCACAGAGCAGGAATTTCGAAATTTACAGCTTGCTTGGCTAGATAATGAGCTAATCTATTACAGTCTCTAGACACATGCTGGATTCGGGAAAGATTATGACTCCTTAAGAATGCCTGAATCTCCGCAATTGTCCAAGCTATTTCTGTCAAGCTATCTTTCCTACTCACAGAGAGATCCACCACCTCTGTTGAATCTGATTCAATTACCATTGATCCACATTGCACTCTAGTGGCGGCTTGAATACCGAACCAAACAGCTTCTGCCTCCATATCTGCCACGGTACCTCGGAGAGGAATTCTCTGAACTGCTGCTGCTACTATCCTTCCTCTGAAATCTCTAATCACTACCCCCAACCCGGCTTGCTGAGATGAGCTGCTGATTGCAGCATCCACATTCACTTTAACACAGCCCTCTGGGGGGGGAGTCCAGGACTGTTGCTTAGGCCTGTGAAGCTTTGATTCAACTTGATCTTTTGGCTGCTGGATTCTTTTATAAGAATGAACTATAGCCACTGCTCTAGCAGCTGCTAAGTGGGACTCTTCTTGCTTACCCTCAAAGATGAAGAGATTCCTTGAGTGCCATATTGCCCAACAAATAGCAATTATCAGCTCCCTTTCTTCCTTTTTTCGCTTCCCAGCTACTTCATGGATCACACCTAACATGTCGGGCTGAGCCATGAGCTTTACATCTTCGAAGAACTCAGTCCGTTTCTAGATTTTTCGAGCAGCCCTACACTCTATCAAAGCATGGATCACATTTTCACCTTGGCTGCCACATCTTTGACAAGTTGGATCCTTGACAATTTTCCTCTTCCATAGATTTCTTGCTGTTGGTAAGAGGTTTTTTGCAGCCCTCCACAAAAAAATCTTAACCTTTTCTGGAAGATCAGCTGACCAGATAACATCCCACTGAGAATTGGAATTATCGGAGCAGCTTGGATCATCTTTGAATTTTTCCTTAACAGCTAAATGGTATCCACTCTTAGCTGAGTATTTCCCAAGCTTATCAAAACGCCAGATCAAAATATCTTACTGAGGAGTTCTCGGAAGAGTAGTATTCAAAATTCTCTCCACTACATCTTTTGGGAAGTTCTGCACTATTGTTGCTTCTTTCCAATGTTGGCTTTCATCTATAAGATCAGCCACGAGAGACTTGGCATGCAAATTTGGGCCGGGGGAAGGTCTGGACCATACATGGCTCTGAATCCAGTTGCTACTATGAACTGAAATCTTCCTTCCGTTCCCAATCCTCCATCTCAGCCCTTCCTTCAAAAGGTTTCTTCCCCAAATGATGCTCCTCCAAACAAAAGAGGGGTTTGATCCCAGCTTAGCCTCCATGAACTCAGAGTTTTTGAAGTACTTGGCTTTTAAAACTTTTGCCATTAAAGAATCAGGCTTGTGCAGGATTCGCCATCCTTGTTTGGCCACCAGGGCTTGATTAAAACATGCCATATCCCGGAATCCCATCCCTCCCTTTTTCTTGGTATGGCAGAGCCTATCCCATCTTAGCCAATGGATGCTTCTCTGAGCTTCATCTGATCCCCACCAGAATCTTGCTATGGCTTTATCTATATCGTCACACAGCGTTTGAGGAATTCTAAATACACTCATTGCATACGCTGGAACTGCTTGAACTACAGCTTTGATGAGAATCTCCTTTCCTCCACTTGAAAAGCATTTTCTTTGCCAGCTTGACAATTTGCTCAAGACTCGCAGCTTTATGTCATTGAAAAAACTGATTTTTGTTCTCCCCACCATAGCTGGTAATCCAAGGTACTTCTCAAATTTTTGCACTACATTCAACTCCAGGATACTATTTATTTCCTCCCTCTGCCTTTGGTTTATCCTTGGACTGAAGAACAGGGAAGATTTTTCATAATTGAAAATCTGTCCTGAGGCTGCTGTGTAGCACTCGAAAATTTTCTTCAACTCTCTACAATCAGAAATGGAGGCTCTTATGAAGACCAGGCTGTCATCCGCGAAGAGAAGATGATTGATTGAGACCTCTCTACTGAACCTCAGGCCATGAATAAGGTCTTGGTCCTCTGCTTTCAACAGCAGATTTGAGAAAACTTCTGCACACATAATAAAGAGATATGGGGAAAGAAGGCAGCCTTGTCTCAAGCCTCTTTGGGGCTGGATTAGACCTTTTGCCACTCCATTAATCAGAACCGAAAAGCTAGTTGTGGAAACACAGTTCATCACCAGTTGCACCCATTTTTCAGAAAATCCTAGCTTTTGCAAAGTTCCCCTTATAAAACTCCACTCCACCCTATCGTATGTTTTGCTAATATCTAACTTCAAAGCTATAATCCCATTTTTCCTTTTCTTGCTCTGCCTAATTTTGTTCAAGCTCTCATAACCTATAACTATATTATCCGATATAAGCCTATTTGGAACAAAGGCACTTTGGTAAGGAGAGATAATGTCATTTAGAAATTGCTTAAGCCTGTTTGCCATTGATTTCGCAATAATTCTATAGATGACATTACAGAGACTGATCGGCCTAAACTCTGAGACTTTCCTAGGCTTCGACACTTTTGGGATTAAAGCAATAAAAGTATGATTTAAGGGTGCAAGGTTACCTCCTTCATTGAGGATGTGCAGACATGTTGTTACCACTCCCTCTTTAACGGAGCTCCAGTGCTTTTGGAAGAAAACAGCTGGGAGACCATCAGGGCCTGGAGCCTTTGTAGGGCACATTTGGGCTAGAGCAGCTGCAATTTCCTCCTCTGTGAAAGGTTTGTCTAAGAGGCTGTTCATTTCCTCTGAAATCTTTACTGGCACATTGGTAAGAGCAGCATTTAGTTGATGCTGAGATGGGCTTGAGGTTGTAAATATGTTTGCGAAGTAATCACAGAATCTCCTCTCCACCTCCTCAGCATCATCAACCCACACTCCTTTTTCATCTTCAATGCCACCAATTTTATTCTTTTGCCTTCTTGAAGAAGCTTTAGAGTGAAAAAATTTTGTATTCCGATCACCCTCCCTCAACCAGTCCGCCCTTGATCTTTGCTTCCAAAAAATCTCCTCTTCAAGCAACATGTTATCAATTTGGTTTTCTAGCCTTCTTATCTCATCCGCGTTGTCAAAATGGCAGAATTGGTTTTTCATTTCCTCCAGCTTATTAACCAGAGTCTCGAGCTTCCTTTTCCTCCCATTGAACTCGCTGTTGCTCCAAATTTTCAAATCAGCTAGAGACTCCTTTGCTTTTCTGGTAAACATTTCTACCGGGTTTCCTTGATTCCAGGTGCTCAACTCTTTCCACTCCAGCTTCACAATTTCCTGGCACCTTTCATAAGGACTCCACATATCCTCATAGTGAAGTCTAGGAAAAGTTCCCTTCGTGTAACTGGTCCCCTTGCCTTTTTCCAGAACCTCCATTAGAATCGGATTGTGGTCGGAGCTCCAGGAAATCAGATTCGAAGCCGCTTTTTCTTGGAAAACATTGCCCCAACTGCTGTTGCACAGAAATCTGTCAAGCTTCTCTTCAATTATATGAGGTCCGTATCTTCTGTTAGACCATGTATAAGGGTATCCTCCGTTCCCCAAGTCCCTCAAATCACAATCCTTTAAGGCTTTCCTGAACTCATTCACCATGTTTACCCTTTTCTCCTTCCCCCCTATTTTCTCATTCAAATTCAACACTTCATTGAAATCCCCAAAACACAGCCACGGAAGAGTTGATAACTGAGCTAACCTTCTCAACAGCTCCCAAGTATGCCTTTTTTGATCTGATTCAGGGTGGCCATAAATTCCTGTGCACCTCCAATAACTTCCCGACTCACTATGCACCACCGCATCTATATGATGTTTACTAAAAGATTTAAGATCAACCGAAATATCAGCACTCCAAAGAAGCGCTAAACCACCTCCTAATCCCTCTCTATCTACTGCAAAACAGTTCTGGAATTGAAATCTTTTGGCTCGCTCTTGCATTTGTTTAGCTGTCATTTTTGTTTCACAAAGGAAACAGACTTCAGGCTTATGCACGCGCAAGAGCTGCTGGGTTTCTCGGAACGTTCGGCCATTCCCCAGCCCCCGAACGTTCCAACTTAAGAGTTTCATTGCAGTCGGCGGGGCTGCTTCCCAGCCACCGCCGATATCTCATTTCCAGCATTCCGTATTTCTGCATCTCTTACTTCTTTTTCTGAATCCCAGCTGAATTTCTTTTCTATAGCAGAACTTTTTTCAGGCTGATGTACGCTTCCCTGTTCTTGTGGGCTACTAACTTTGCTCTTCTTCAAATTTGGTCCTTCCCAGTTCATGGAACTACTCAGCCTTTTCGAGCCTGTTACCTCTTCAATTATGACCATGTTTCTTTCCATGTTCCGGGCTTGAAGTTTCCATTTCTGTTTCTTGGGCTTTGTTTCAACTTTTCCAAGCCCATTACCCATTCTAATCTCCTTATCTTCTCCTGCCACTTCATCTTGTATTTGGGGGGAAAGGTCAATTGTATTCTATTGTGGTGTTTTTCCTTTGATGCCCTTCTTGTTTGCCTTTTCTTCCCGCTCGATTTTTCCCCCTTTGTCTAATCCAGTGACCTGTTGTTGTTTAAAGAAGTTGTTGTGGAGATTCAAATTCCTCTCTTTTTCTTTACCGTTTGTAGTTCCCGCGCCTACTTCCATATCCCGAGGCACTATACCTTCCTCATCCTGATGTTCAATCATATTTCTCCTATCAGCTATCTCTTCAGCCTTTTTTGCCTCCTGCATTAAATGCTTCTCAATCCCCATCTGATCCTTACTCGTTGTCACATTTTGGCTGCCCGAACCCGGGTTCAGTTTAGACCGATCGGATCTTTTTTCTGTTTCGGACTCCATTCCCCTGTGTTGCCCTTCCCCTGGCATTTTCCTTTCTGAATTTGTTGTTGGTATTGCTGAGTTTTTGTTATAACTGGGACCCGAATCCCATCTTTCTCTACTTCTGCTTTGTTTCCATTTCTCAGAGATCGTTACTGCTTTGAGCCATGGACCATAAGGCAATTCATCTTTGCTCTGAGACTTATAAAGGGCACACTCTCTGTATTGATGGCCTATGCGTCCACAACAGAAGCAAAAATCAGGCAGTCGCTCGTACATAACCCGTAAAGGAATGTCTTCTTCGTCTTCCCCTTCTTGCTCTAATTCAATTATCTTCTTCAAAGGCTTTGAGACATCTATTGAAATTCTTACCCGCAAGAACTGTCCAAAACACTCTCCTGCAGCATCAGTTTCCACTTCTTCGACTATGCCAATGACCTTCCCTAGTTCTACTGCCATCTCTTTTGACATGCACATTATAGGAACATCATGTATCTGCACCCAAAAAGATACATGACTAAAAACCTGCTTCTTCACCTCTCCTATCCCCACTGGTTCGGTGAGCGCTATAAGAGCCCTATCAAAGTGCCAAGGGCCCCCCCTCAGTATACTTCTTTTATCCGCTTCAGCACCAAACTTGAACATGAAGACATTATCACCCAGGCATTCTATTTTAACCTCCCGTGATGTCCTCCACACCCTTTGCAGAGCAGTTTTCAACCCCTCGAAACTAACCCCCCTTGTGTGCAACACTTTCCCGATTAAGCAACCTACTACTATTTGTTCCCCCTTTGCCTTCATTGTACTTTTAAAAGACACTCTGCCCTCTTCCTCATCACTTAATCTTATGGCTCTGCATCTCCTAATGAGTTCTTCTGAATCCATCCTCCGATTTCTAACTACCCTTCAGACTGAAGGAGTAAAGCGAAACCCAACCTGCCTTATAACTCTGTTAATGAAAAAAACTGCTCACTCTGCTTATCACTCTCTTAATCTACAAGGCTCGAACTAAGAAAATTTTAACGAGAAAACCACCTATTGCAAGGTGACTTGAATGAGCCATAACGGCTCTATTTTCCTCTCATCCTTGTAGTTTCCAGAGAAAACTCGCGAGGAGAGAGACTGCTACCAGGGTTGGATATGCCGTAATTAACTCTAACACAAGCATTAATTTTGTATCCAGATATTTGAGAGACAGCATCTAAGAGGTCACTAAAAAAAAATCTTGAGGAGCACTGGAGCAGCACAAAACGAATGTACAACAGCAAACATAATTAACAAAACAAAAATAGAAATACGTACTATTATGTAGGGAAATTTTGGATTTTAAATTTAATCAGATTTCGGATAATTTAAATTTAAAAAAAAGGTCATCATATTCCAATTTTAATCTCAAATTCGATCCAATTCAATCTAAATTAATTTAGATCGAATTCGAATCGCGTGAATATTTCGAATAAGTTAAGATTTAGATAAGTTCGGACTAAATTCGGACTTAAGAACTTTTTGATAATTTTAAAAAAAAATCATGAAATTTATAATTAATGGAAACTCAAGTAATGTAAACCATAAAAAAATAAGAGAAAATTTATAAAATAAACATTTATGTATGCATTCTTTTTGCATGAAGACTCCCGTTCGTGAGCAAACAAGCTTGAGGTTGGCAACAGGAAAGGAGTCAAATTTGCTACAATAGTATCGGTGATGAGTCTAGTGACATCAATCATTGTTGGTCCCGTCTTCTGACTTTTATATTCAAAGATGAGCTTGGCTTGATTTTCTCATTGCGCTTTGACTGTCTTTGGGGTCGTGGCCTCCTGGGTCTGGAGGACGTAGTGGCGGCTGGACATTGATCAAGACCGGACTGGGTTCGTTTAGCTTGTTTTGTCGGCGGCGTAGGTCACTGTGTCCGTCTAGTGTTGGGCATGGTCTGTTGTAGTGGGTCTGCGTTATGGTCCGGAGTCGTGGCTGCTTTTCGTGATTTAGGGTGATTCAGGCTTGTTCGGTGTTGTTTCTTAATTAGTATTTTTTTGAAAACAAAACAATAATGAAAATAATGTTTTATAATTATTGTATTTTGAATTTAAGTGAAAGTTTTATATTATTTTTTATATTTTATATTTTAAAATTAAAAATTATAAAATGTGTTAAGTAAACACAGTAAAAAAGAATAAAAATAATAAATATATGTTTAGTAATATTATTTTTAAAAATAATTTTTTCTAAATATTTAATTTATAATTAAAACAAAAAGTCTGGCATCTGTTAATAAATATAATAACTGCAATAATTAAAAAGTCTTGCATTTGTTATTGTTCTTAGATTAAAATAAAGTCATATATTAGAGAATTAAAATCCTCAGGTACTGTCTCAGTTGGTAATTTGGTATCAAAGAATTAATTAAGATATAGAAGAAACATTGCTATATCAATGGAAGCATTTACTCTAAGAAGACAAATTTTTATAAGAAATTCTAATCCCCATCCACGGCAGCCATTTCCACCCATGGCAAGCATAAAAAAAAGTAACCAAAGGCCCGATATAATTAGATTTATATATACTTTATATTTTTTTAGAAAAATACCCACCGCCAACATCTCATTGCTACTAAAACTGCTCCTCGATCATCTCAAAGCTCAAAATTTAACAGACATGAATCGTGGCTTGATGACAGTTTTGCAGCTACTCAAAGACATTTGCTTACTTCTTGTTTGTAATTTAAAATAATCAATAAAAGATGAAGAAGATGAGGAATAAATAATTAACAAATAATTTATGACTATTTATTTAAAATTACAAAATCAGAAGCCAAAGACCATAAAACAAAATAAACCCCAGATGAATAAAACATAACAAAATGACTCAATAATTTATAGAGATTTGGTTCTTTGTAAACGAAGACAAGGAAGGCAGTGTTCGATGAATCAAAAAGTAAAACAGAAAAACTTATGCGTAAGAAATGAAAAAATAAAATAAAATTAAAAGAGAAAAATTACATATAAAAGATGAAGAAGATGTGAGTTAAAGAAAAGATTTTCCGATAAGAGAAAAAGAAAATAAGATGATGAAAGTCGGAGATAACATGTGATGGAAGGGAGAGACAAAGATGATGAGAAAAAAATATATTTTATTTGCTATGCTTTGGAGGACGTGTACTATAATATTTTATAATTTATTTTATAATTCGTTCTGTAATTTACTGAAAACGTATCTAACATGTTTTATTTAATCCTTAACTTTGGACCCCCTTAAGTTAGGAGGATCCACTTCCACTTTAACTCTTATTACTGTGAAATAGATTTTGTTTTTTGCATTTTATAATTTGATGTTAGGTTTGGGCCCGCCAAACATATATTACACTCGTATTATTAAAATGAAAATGAAATCAAAGGCCACAAAATGATATTGAACAGACCCTTAGGAATTAGGTTTTTATTTTTTATTTTTTTGTTTTTCTTCTCTCTATATATATATAATTAGCGGTGCGATCTGATCGGATAATTCGATTAACTCAGAATTTGATTTGATTCAAATCAAATCTAATCCGATTGCGCAAATCTTGTTTGATTGAATTTGTAGCCAAATCTAAATTTGATCTAATATTTACGGATTAATATTAAAAAGGACACAAAGAGAAGAAAAGAAATACACATATCGATTGTGTACATTGACATGGCAACAGCAATTTAGCTCTCTTATTACGCGACCATCATTTATCTTATGAAGAAGAAAGTCTTCGATGGTGACTATGTCATCACATGACCAATTAATTAGATGTTAATATTACCATTCACTTATATGCCACACAATAGATACACACTACATTTGTCAAACTATTAATAGGTTTGAACATGCATCTAAACAAATTCGTTTTTTATTTAGCCAGTGACCGAGAATTCTAATCCAGCTTTCATTACAAAAAACACATGTACAAGAAGTGAGAATTGAATCATGGGTGCGTGTTAATTCAGTTAGGATGTGTTCAAGACAATATATTGTATTGCTTAACTATATTGCATTAGATTGTATCACATGTTATGTTTTATTGAGTTGTAATGCAATATTATATTTTGTATAATATAGATTGTATTATATCAAATAATATTTTTATTTTAATATTTATACTAAACTAATAATTTAAGATTCATCTATATTTTATTTTTATTTTTATTCAATTAATAATTTAAACTTTTATAAGTATAATAAACAAATTTCACCATCCGTCATCACAAATTGTCGCGCAACGTTGTCAATAGCTGTATTTTAGTGTCATTTGAACTATATTTTAGTGTCAATAGAATCCTTATGATTGAGGTGACAATAGAGAAATTTTCATTCACCGTAGATCTAGGGTCAAAGTTTTGATTTTCAAATTTTTTACCATAAATTTATGCAAATAAAAGCTTTTTTATCGGTAATAGTTGTACCATTATGTAACCTTAATAATAAAGATTCTATTAGTACAAAATTTTAGTACCAAACACCATGTTATACAGTGACAACCAGCGGCTGGCTGCTATTGAACTATCATTGACAATTCATCAACACCTGCATTGACATTTTGCATTTATAATTTTATTTAATATTATAATTTTTTTTTGTTTTTATTAATTTAATTAAAATTAAAAAAAAAACTAATGTGCACTGTACTACATTAAACAAATTTGGGTTTTTTTAATGCGAGATTGTTCAATTATGGTGTATTAAAATACACCATAACATGAACAAGAAGATTTATCAAATTTGGGTATGCATCGCATGAGTTAATGTAATCTCATGTAATTCAATACGTGCAACACATCCTGAATAAAATAATTCAAGTGTAAGTAAGAGGTTTGAGGTTCGAACTCTACTCATATATATATATATATATATTGGGATTTCAAATAAATAGATTTTCTGATAATAATGACCAGAAAAAGGAAACCACCTTTCAACACCGTCCGCCGCACGTATTTCTACTCTGCCCATTTCAAATTACCCCTGACTGCTTAGTTCTTGTTTGTAACCAGCACATACTACCGATCTAGATGCGGATCATTGGAATCATAAAGCATTATCGTTGCCGTTTGTTTTTGTTATTTTCTGATCAAATAGCTTTGCTTGAGGACAAATTGCCACCTCTAACACGCTTATTGACTTCAAGCCATCTAGAACCATCCATCGCTTCCTTTTTTTTTTTTTTTTTTCTGATCATTGTCATTGTAAAACCTATTTAATTGAAATTCGTAGCAGCGTTGCCAGCGATTTAAGTTAAGTGTTTGCCTGTGTTGGAGTCTCTATTTGGCTTTGTCAGTGGCGCATCGAGGTTTCCAATGGCCGAGGGCGAGGGCTTGTCGTGGGTTTATTGGGTAAAAGTGCCTTGGGGAGCAGCTTGTTGTGGATTTTATTTATTTATTTATTTATTGTTTTGATAATTTCATCGTATTCGGTTCAAATCCAATGACTATGTAAATGTCATTGCGCGGCGTGGCGGTGATTTTCTTTTAGTCCGATTGCAGTGTGATTTCACCTTACGAATTTGGGTTCAGTAGTGAACCCATAAAAATCTCTAGTATCTCGTGAGATTTATTGTGCGAAACTCTTTTTCATTTTGATTACAAAGAGAAAATCTAAAATGAACAAGGCTCCATTTTAGACTATTTTAAATATCGCATTTCAGTCTATTCACCTATTATATTTCACGTTTTTTGTAATGATGTATTATTGACAGTTTTTGGACCTTAATGAAAGGTTTACTTTTCTTTAAAAGACAACAACAACGACAACAAGAACATCCACAACAACAACAACGACGACGGCGACAAACAACGACGACGGCGGCGATGACTTAACTTCACCATGTTCTCATCCCGATAAAGAAATTTTCTGGTTTTCAAAATTTATTCTGTGGTCCTAAAACGAGTCTCGTTTTTATAAACTTGTAAAGTTTTGATAAGGTGTTTCATGCGGTAGATGCACGAAATTACTTTCGTCGGCAAACAAATATGCCTGAAGTTAAGTTATTCTTGAAGCAATAAACTCGGGGGGGAGAAAAAAAAGTTATTGACAGAACCAATCCAAAAACTTACACTAAAGCTTTTATAGTAAGAATCTGCAGTGTTCGGTGCGGTGAGGCGAAGGTGATTGTCAAATGCAGCCTCGCAACTATTGTTTATCGCTTTATTGCAATGGTCAAATTTTTTTTTATTACATCTATCAGCCTATATTTTAATTTTATCTTTAGCTCTACAAAATTTTTAAAAAAATATAGTGAAAAATTTGCAATTGATAGCAAAAAAATTATCCTTATAAAAATAAATAATGGTTATAAATTAAAGTAGTCTAACTGAAAATGCAATTGCCATGGTTCAATAAGTTTCAAGAAAGGGCATATGGTTAAGCCGTTAAGAGAGAGTATGGATTTATCATTTATGCGGTTGTAAAACTAAAATTTTGGGTTAGTAAGGTCTAAAATGTAGTATTAATAAACTTTAGTGGGCCACATAATAAAAATGATGGATGTGAGTGGCCAATGAAATTTCAGCAAAGCCCATCATGTTCTTAGAAATTCCTTTTGCCAGCCTGATTAATTTCGTGTGCTTGCGGCAATTTGTAGTCTTGTGAATGGAGATAATCCATTTTCGTGCGTTTTTTTGAGTGAGATTTAATTTTTTAATTTATTAACCATTCATCACCATTTAAATTTTTACTCCGTACGAATCCATTAGCTAAATGATGCTTTGTTTGTGCAACTTCTTTCGCAATCATAATTTTTGTTTGCACAAATATAATGCGGATTAACTGAGCATGTGTTTAAACAAAGTTGGCTTTGAAGATCAAAAAATGTATTCCGTCTACGAAGGACGTTAATTAATTGATTAAACAAATTTGCAAGGCCCTCGTACCATACCAAGCGCCGATGAGCTTGTACTCTCCTCTCGATTAAGGAGACCCAGAAACTTCAGGTGGATTTAATTTGCTAAGCCCAAAATTTTTCCTAAGTTTTAAACACAGGTCAAACGTCGGGGGAGCTGTACAAAATAACTGGGGATTTTTATGGTGATTTTCTGCACAACTTTTTGTCAACCAATTAAATCATTCATTGGCTACACGTCAGCACATGCGCATGCGTGCTCTGATCCACTAGAATAATAGGACATCTACTAATTTTTTGAAACCAGTAGCAAGCATCATTTTACAATCCCAAAGTAGTGGAAGTAAGGGACATTCGCCATGAAAATGTAATGTGGTCAAGGAGAATCTCACTGCTTCTTACGCCTGAGCTCAAATCTCAGCCTTCCATTTTCATGCAACAGAGAGGTGATCGGGTTCAAAAACTTTATAGACTTGATATCAGATGAAATTAGAAATTACGGCTATGGATCTTAATAGCTCAGCTAAAGTTATAGTGATTATAGGAAAGTAAAATATAGACTCTAATCTAAATCTTTTTACTTTTAGTCATTATAATTCGTTCGACTTTAGTCAGTCCCATTAAAATGTTCACGAGGCTATAGTGATGGAAAAATAGGCTGCACGTCACAATTTTGAGCGTTGTTGAGTATGGGCCAGCAATGAGTGAAAAAAGGAGGCCCGCAACCTTTCCACAAAAGAATGGATCTATCGGCACCCCAGAATTGTCCTTATGAAACCCCACATGTGTATTTACAATGTTTTTCTTACTTAAAATTACAATGAAAGACCAACAACGGCCTTTTGAAACCCCAGTTCCTCCCCTGTTTATCAAAGTAAAGAGGCACCGCAAAGTATCGGTAACATCCAGTAATCCAAATATCATTTTCTAGCTACAAGAATGATTAAACTAAGAATTTGAAATAAGTACTTTTACTTTTACTTTCAACTGCAAACAAGAAAAATAAATCCACCCCATAGATGTATTCAACCAATACAAATTAAATCATTTATTAAATTATGAAAATTATAGTGAAAATTTTTATTTCTAAGGAAACAATATCGCAAAAGTTTCTTTTTCCGCGAGGCTTTAGCCGTAAAAAAAAATATGTGGGTACTCAGAAAGAAACAAAGTTTTTTGAAAACTAAAAAAAAGAAAAAGAAAAAAAGAAAAGAAAAGAAAGTTAGAGCAGGGCTTTACGTAGAAAGGTTAATTTTAGAAATCATGGTGATGTTAATGGAAATAGCATTTTTCTTTATTATTTGATGGGGTTTAAATGATAAAGAGATTTCAATGATTTTTGACAACGGTACTAAATAGCCCCACTCTTTAAAAAGCCCAACTCCGGTGGGCCATTGTGGAGATCACAAGGATTTTTATGACTCCAGACTCGAGAGAAGTGTTCGCCTGATGATGCCGAACAGCCCAAAGCTGCAAAGTAGCTGAGGTCAGAGTCTGCTTAATGAGATTTCTTGGCGTCCGGGAGCTGGGACCTACGGCATGATGTCACTCTTTGATGGGCTATCTTCCTTAAATTAGAAACCTATCCAAACGCGGCTCAGTTTTTAGACTTTTTTTTCTTCCTTTTTTGGCAAGCAGATTTTAGATTTAAATTATCTCAAGTTCTGAACAACGCAACCCCCAGTTTTGGCGAAAATTTATGCAGCATAGAGGATTTATAACAATAATTCTGGATGATCTCTGAAATTCAAGAAAACAAGCGGAACATTTAGAATTTCAAAATTGAAAATATTCTTAGATGTTGTAATGGCAAAACTCATTCATTAGTTAAGTTAGCTCTACAGATAAAGAAAACTGTAATATAGTTAGATGAACTTCTAACAAAGATTATGGGTTTGTTATCAAGTTGATTAATAGATAGGTATATATATATTTTTTTAAAAAAAATTATTATACCGTTAACACCTTTACATATATATATATTTGATTTGGTTGTGTTATAGCTACATGTATATTTCTTTGATATCAGTGAGGCTTTATAGCTATAATATTTCTTTGATTTGGTTGATAACATAATTACATAACACTTTTTTTTTTTTTTAAAGAAACAATAATCGAAACACAATATTCAGTTATTCACACGCATCGCGCATCTGTTCTTGCCCGAAAGTGACCGTATCATAATACTGAACGCCCATCACTCATACTTAAAGACTAAAATACCCTTGTCCCCTCGGTTAATTCATTTGCCATTAAACGAAAACCAGAAGTTCATTTTATGTTTTTTGTACCTTCAAAACAGTCCTAGAGTTTTCGCACTCCGCAAACAAGACTCGGGAAGGGAACAAAAAACCCAGAAATTAATGGAACCAAATCCCAACAGAGCGGAAGCGGAACGCTTGCTGGGAGTCGCGGAGAAGCTCCTAAATCAACGCGATTTAAACGGGTCAAAAGAATTCGCAATCCTCGCGCAAGAAACCGAACCCCTTTTGGACGGCTCAGATCAGATCTTGGCGGTCGTCGACGTGCTCCTCGCCGCAGAAAAGCGCGTAAACAACCACCACGACTGGTACTCCATCTTGCAAATCGACCGTCGAACCGACGATCAGGATCTCATCAAGAAACAGTACCGCAAACTCGCCCTGCTCCTCCACCCAGACAAGAACAAATACCCTTTCGCAGATCAAGCATTCACTCTTGTCGCCGACGCGTGGGGTGTGTTATCAGACACCCGTAAGAAAACGCCTTACGATCACGAGCTCAGTCTTTTCACGAAGATCGATTTAACGACTCATTCTGATTCAATGCAGCCGAGTAATAAATTGCCTGTGAGAAGGAGCCAGAGGCCGAGTAGTAATACGAAGAGGCCGAGCAATTCTAGAGGAGTTGATGGCGAGGATCAACGGGCGAGATTGTCCAGTTTCTGGACGGCATGTCCGTACTGTTATATCTTGTATGAGTACCCGAGGGTTTATGAGAACTGTTGTTTGAGGTGTGAGAATTGTAAGAGAGGATTCCATGCGGCGTTGGTTCCGAATTTGCCCCCGTTGGTTCCCGGGAAGGATGCGTATTACTGTTGCTGGGGGTTCTTTCCTTTGGGGTTTGTGGCTGGGAATTCCGAAAATGGAGGGGTGCCCACTTCTGGGTTTCCTAATTGGATGCCTCCACTCTTTACTGGAGGAGGCGGCAGCGGCAGCGGTGCTGGTGCTGGTGCTGGTGCTGCTGACGTGGAGGTGCGGGCTAAGGTGGATGGAAATGTTGAGAGAGCGGCCACTGGAGCTAGGAAGAGGGGAAGACCGAGGAAGAATCCGCTGTAGCTGTGACTTTGGGGGCCTATTAAACATGTTTAGAGCAATTACAATGCTTTTTTGGCACGTCTATTCACAGAAGCTACTGGATGACAGCACAGGGCTAGGACGTCGATGCTCAGGCTGAAGCTGCCCTTTTCTTGAAATTTCTAGGTATTGTTGTTGTAGTTGTTACTTTTTTTAACTAACTGCTGGCTAGGTGCAATAGGAGTAATGTTAATTTTTGTCAAGTTCTTAACTTGATTGGATTGAGCCTTGTACATAATGTTGAGTTGAATGTACTGTCTTTGGTTGCTGGTTGCATGTATAAATCATATGTTTTATCTTCACCAATCTCAAGGTTATAGACCAATTGAGTCGTGGTAATCTTAAATTCTTGTAAGATTTGTTTGAACATCGGTTGCATAGATGGTTATGATGATTTAATTGCAATGTTGCAGAACTTTGTGCATACTGCATATTGATAGACAGTTTGAGTAGCGTGGTATGTTATAAGATTAAAACTGGAAGAGAATAGCTGTGGGTTTGTTATTTGCTGTCTGATTATAACAGTATATGCAATATCCAACAGTGGGGAGGCGTCACTGGGTTTTATGAGCATTAGGTTTGAGCTATTTTTATGAATCAATTATTCTCGCTATGCAACAAATTTTGCTGAAATCTAGAGTCAATATGGATGGTGAAGGTTTAGTAGTTATGACCTAATGTTAATCATTAATAGCAGGTCCGTTGTTTATCAAAAGGCAACAGAACTGAAATCGGTGAAAGATCATTGTTGTTAAAACCTTTTTTATGTGAAAGTTTTCTGTATTTATTTTTAGGGTATCATGCTCAAAACTTACTTAGCAAGGAGAAATTGATTCTTGATTGCTACTAGTTCAATGGGAAAGATCCATGTTAGAGTCATTGATTCTTAATTGATGTTCATTCTACAACTGATGTCTTATTAGTCATTTGGTTTACCTAGCATGTTGGTCATATATTGTACAATCATAACCTCTTTCCAACATTGCAGATGCTGACTAACAATTTATTGGTATTGAACCAGCGGCGGAGAACAGAAAAGAGTGGGCCAAATTTGGTTTGTGAATTAAATTTTATGTGCCTTTGTAATAATTTTCTGTTGAATATCTGGATTATAATCCCAGAATGAATTGAGGGGAGTTGATTTTGCAGTTGATAGACATCAAGTTGGTGATGAGAAGCATATTTTTATTTATTGCTGTCTTTCTATTTTCATCTTGGCATAAACGTTATCTTGTGTTGGGCAACTAGTATTATCTCTTATTGATAAAAGTGAATTCCATTTTTATATTGCGTTTCTGGAAAGCTTGTTTTGTACTTGCTTACCAATTAGACATGCATACATCATTTTCATTCTCCTTGTTGCATGGACGATTTTTTGGATGAGGCAGTCATTTTCATGGATGCTCACACTTAATATTCAGTTGGATATTTCAAATAATCGGGGAGCAAAGTCTTCGACTTCAATTATGAAGTTAAACCATCCGACCGACTTGAAACTATTATGTCTCTAGACCATCAACTTGAATAGAATACAAAAGAAAAGGAATAAATACCATAAAACTCGTAAGCGTATATGTGTATCATCATCTTGTTTCAATCAGTATGCTTAACTCCAATTGTTTCTCGACCACACACCATTCCCTTCAGGGTTCAAGCATAAACGCAACTTAAACTTAATTCCTTCTTCTCTCAATCCGTGCACTGATGCTTAAGTTGTACTTGTCATACCTGATACAATTCTTGCACTGTCCTATCAAATCTTGGCGTAGTTAAGTTCATTGAAGATGCCAATACATTAAACTGCTACATTGAGGCAATTTTCAGCAGGCATGTTGACTCTGCTGTGGTTAAAAACTACTTCTAGGACCCTCCGTGGTAAATTGTGCATGAGGAAAACAAAATCGAATGGGCATGCAGTAACCATTCCCCCACCCAAAAGATTCCTGCAACAGGAATCATTCCAGTCTGGTGGCTTGTGGCTGATTAATAGTTCCTCCAACCAAGACTGAAGGAAAGGCATGACTTTTATTCCAGCAATATAGCACTTGGGACTTGAAGGAGGAGAATAAAACGGAGAAACAAACAATAATTTGAAACATCATGAGAAAAATTTCTAACCATTCAGATTACTAATTACATTGGGCCACAACAAATATGATGATCTAGAATGAACTTCTGACAACAAGAATGCAGTTTCAACAGATATAATTGAAACTCCTGGAATAGGTATATCAAATCACTAAATTAAATGTATATTGCAAGAAACTAGTTTAGAAATTCCAGCCAAATAGTAGATAAGGCAACATGAAGACAATGCTATTATGACATAACAGAGGAATTAGATAACCTAAGGCACTCACTTTGGCACTTCCTAAGACATATATCATTCCAATTGGGGACTTGGTGTTGGTTGACACAAACAGTTCTCGCACATGCCTCAGCACAAGCATCAATCTGAGAAACACCACAAACAGTGACACAAGTGTCAATGGTCGGGTCTTTAGATAATGAACCAACCTTCTTTAGCATCCTCTTTGAAGTGCACACCCTCTCACATACAAAGATATCATCAGAGCTCTTCTCACGCCCTCTCGCACTCTTCAGCCTCTGTTCTTCTGCTCTCCTTTTCTTCATCCTCAGAGCTTGTCCCATGATTACAGCTGGTATTGCAGCGCCTAACAGCGGCCACCATGGATCCACCATGACTGTTAAAACAAAAACTTAAATGTAAAACAAACCTATACTCTTTCACCTATTGAAGTACAAGCTCAGTTGAGGAATGTCAAGAAAGAAAATTTAGAACACTTGAAGCATGCACCGAGCTTCTTAATATGAATTCCAATTCAACAAGAACCACTTTATACAGTGTTACAGATAATTGTATACAATGTAATACAATGTACGATAAGCCGCCTTTTGTTTGATGAACTTCTAAACAAAAATCCAAGGTGCAACTATATAGATATATAAGAGTCTTTATACAATGCAATAGATAATTGAACAGGAATGGATTAAAATTATAAAGAAAAATTCAATTTTTTCTCTGACCCAGATGGATATCATCCTTCTAAATTCGAAAACCCTGAATCGTCGGTCAAAGCCAAGTCATTTATACCCAAATTGGGCAAAAAAGTTAATTCAAAACATTTTTCACGCTTTACGACAATCTGATGTATTATTGAGCAAATCAACGACTGCCCATTTGTTATTAAGTACTGGAGCGTCTTTTGGACGACAGCTTAAAGAAAAGACTAGCGGAAGTGAGTACAACGGAGGATTTACCTTCAGTGGGAGACGGCGCTTAATGATCTCGGCGATGGCGGGACGGAGCTTATCCGCCGGACAGGATACGGAAAGAATAGCTAAATGAGTCTTGGAAATTGGGGTTTTGAGTTTCAAGCGTTTTGGATTTGTTTCTAACCTCTTCAAAGTTTGGGGTTTTGAAAAAAATAAAGTTGAGTATTTTTGACTTGTGGAATTATACCTCCACTAATTAAAATTTCTCTCTCTCTCTCTCTTCGTCCAAATTTACCTCTACTTTTTGAAAAATTTCACTCGCATTTTTTTTTTTCACGCCGCTTGAAAAGTCCGGGATTCAAATCTTACCAAGGGGAAAGATTTTCATCTTAAATGCGATAAATTCTCTGGACTTTTACTGTTAAAAGATGCAAGTATTGATATGTTGAATAGGCACGATCTAAACTCTGAAGAGTAAAATGTTGTTAATTTTTCAAAATTTCGCCCCCACGTTTGTTTCTCATTGCAAATATTGTATTGTTATATCTCGGATATACAGGATTTTGAAGCATGACACATTACCAATAGTTTGAACCTAATATATAATTCATTTGTACATCCACTTTCTTAATAAATTCATTATTAAAATTTTAAGAACAAGACGTTACTTTTCAAATATGAGAGTAATAATTTAGGTTTAGCAGCTATAATAAAAATAATGTACGTTAGTTTAATGGATCTTTGATTGAAACTATCAATAATATTATAATTTGAATAAAAAAAGTTTGTACTTTTAGGTAATTTATTTATAAGTACATTTTTAAAATAGATTTTTACAAAAAAAGGGTTAAATTTTAAAAATATTTTTATTAGTTCAAATGGGCTCATATTTAGTTTAGATATTTTACTGTAATGTAAAACTGTACATATTTGCCTTTTCTCTTTTTAAATGGAGAAAAGTACGAAAGAGGGAGGTACACCTTGCTTTTTCCAAAAAATGTGGGGTGTAAAGTAAATTTTGTTAAATTTTTGAGGGCCCTCCCAGGCGCTAGAGCCAGTCTCTCAGTGCAAGTTTATTTTTTCTTCCATTATTGAGTAGGAATTGATATTACTTTCCCCAAATATTAAACTTTAAAGTATCATCTTTATATATATATATATATATATATATAGTGCACTTTAAAAATTTATTGAACTAAAAAATCAAGATACAATATGTTTATAGTGCATTCATAAAACACAAAAGCTTAAAAATTTACTCCCACAATTATTTAAGAGATAACTATCTTTATAATAGTAAGTTTTTCTCCTAAAAATTTAAACAATTGAGCACTTGAACTCATGCCCTCAATATTAATGATTTGTTTATTTGTCGATTGGAGAATTAGAATTCGAAATAAGAATGATTGATGGTGTTTACTTGTTAAAATAGAAGTGGAAATGAAAATGAAATTTATGACACTCACATATATTTTTAAATTGAGGAATAAAAATTCAATTTCTATGGGGGTAGAAAATCAAGTTCTCATTCTTTAAACTCTTTATTTTATCTCCACCTAAATTTCATAATTCTACTTTTGTCTTTTTAAAAATTATTATTATTATTATTATTATTACTACTACTACTATTAGTATTTAATTGTTGTTATTAATTATTATTATTAATTATTTTAAATAATAATATTATTATAATAAATAATGACAATAATCAATTAAGGTCATTTTAAGAATTTATAATAATTTATTCTAATGACAAGAAAAAATAAATACATCAATGACAATATAATTTATTTTAATTCTCATTCAACATTTTGATTATTGTTTAGTAAAAACTCCATAAGGACATCAATTTTTATTTTTTTATTGTTTGCCATTCAACAAACATTATTTTTATTACGTGAGGTTATAAACATATATAATGTTTGTTGACAAAAAAAAAAAAGTGAAGGGGTGCTATGATAAAATTTTTAAAATATTTTTTTTAAAGTAAAAAGTAAAAATCACTGAGGGGCTGCCCTACCGAGAAAAATAATCGGGCTCCGTTTGTAAGTGAAAATGAAAAAAGGTACAGTGCTACTGCAAATCACAGACATAAAGCTGTTGGATTTGGTGGGTTGCTTAGTGGGTCGCTTGTTTCAACAACAAGAACCTCCCATTAGTCACAATAACGAGTCTCTCCATATGCTTCATTAATTAGGACTATCTGTTGCTTTGACTCTTCGCATGAATTTGGGGCCATAACCAGTCAATCCCTTCTCTGCTTAGTACAACGCATTTTGCCAGAAGCTGCAGAACTGTAAGCACGCACAACACAGCAGTCTTTTTTTCTTTGATTTTCATTTTTTTCTTTGTGGGGTTATCAAATTGTTAAGGCTTTTGAAATGTGTGTATACCGTTTGGTTTGCTGAGAAATGTAGGAAAGAAGATGAAAGTTTTGATTTTGACACTTTTATATGCATATGCATATATACTGAGCTTAAAGAGACTACCTCGCGTTGATTTTTTCCAGAATTGGAATGATCAAATATTTAAAAAAAAAAAAAAAAAGAATTCGATCAGTTGTGTGACTTTATTTGCGTTACTAAAAGTTTCATAGTATTGAACTTGTAGATTTGATGATATGAGATTTGTTCTCCTTAACTTTTGTATGTGGAACATGAAATGCGGATTGAAATTGACATTTTTAATGCAAAGTTTTTTTTATCTGCATCGCTAGTACTTCATTCAGTAATAGAATAGCGAATGGAGTAGATTTACCAGATAGGTAGTGAGAGCGAAAAGTCAGTTACCTTCAAAAGAAATGTCAATTTTGGTTTTAGGTAATGAAATTGTCTTTGTTTGGTTAGGCTTCCTATCTTATTTTTTAAAAAAATTTATTCATTGCTAGATAGTGTTGCATAAAGTATTTTTTGATGTGCTTACATCAAAAACTCTGACCATTTACATTTAGGTCACAAAAACAAGCAATGAGAAGTAATCGTGTCTCTGGTGGCAGAACTCGTCGTACTGATCGGGATGGAGAGCAATTTGTGGTCAAGCAGTTAGGACAGTTCTTGCCTGGGGATGTTACTTGGGCTAAGCTCCGTGGTAACATATGGTGGCCTGCAGTGGTATGCAAATCATGTTTTGGTTGTTTCTATGTAGCATTTTCTGTATGAAATTTTTTATGGTTATGTTTTGTGCCACATAAGTTTATTTGATGCCTAATTTGGCTGAAAATGTTTGACTGCTCAGTTATTTTCTAGGTTGTTGATGAGAGCACTGTTAGTGAATGCTATAAACCTTGTAAGAGAGCATCTGGAGGCATTCTTGTCAGGCTTTATGGAAGCTATGAATAGTCTGTACTATCCCCCTTATTAATTATTTTTTGTTAACTTCATTCACAAACTTGCAATGATTAATATTTCTCATATTCTTTTTGCTTGTAGTTTGTATGTAGATCCTATTAAATTTCATTCAGAGTTCCAGAAAGTAAGTTTTGATACGAAGAATGATCGATTTGATGCTGCATCTCCACTTTATAGCTATGTCTTCTTGTTTCTATGCTTTTAAATCTTATCAAATGATACTGTTGTTTGGATGCTCAGGTACTTGAACAAAACAATGGTTCTTATAGGGAAATATTTGAAAAAGCTTTGGAGCAGGTAACCTTATTTTTTGTTTGAAGTCTGTATTCTAGTGATCCTAAGAAGGTTGTTATTATGGCCTAGTTGCTCCCCCCTAAGGTAGCAAATAATATGCTTTTAATGTGCATTTCATTTTCTCTTTTGGATATGGATACAGGATTTGTCTCAGAGGAAGTCTGGTTGCACCAAAGGTAAAGGATCAAAATCTACAGGTCAGCCTGTTTTTCCCTTGTGATCACAATTTCTTGTTAGTTCTTCTACTCTGTATTGCTTAGGACTAGAAATGTGATATATGAATAAGCTAGAGGTCAACCAGAATTAATATTTACTTAAACAGCACATCTGCCTTAAATTGGAGCAATAGAGATAGTCTAAATACGGAACTGCTGATAACTTAATTGTTGGCATGGAGGAAAACTTTCGGTTCTCCTAGTTCTTTGAACACTAGGAATGGAGAGGTGGTATTTATTTTCCCAAGAAATGTGTGGCATTGTTCATTGTGTCATGGTAAAAGACAGATAAGAAGACTTTATGTTGTTTAAATACAGTCTTAGTTAAAAATTTCATTACATTCATTGGGGTGGCATTGTACATGTCACAGGAGATAAATTAATGCATTAATAGGCACAAGAAGAAGATTGATCTGTAATGTTTTAATTAGAAATTGCCATATACAGCACTCCATGCTCTTTATGCAACATGGGCTTCTATGTTATATTCACCAAACTCAATAAGTCGAAACTATTACAGAAGGTAAATACAAATCAGATAGCCGAAGTGCTGATGAAGAGGTGAAACCGAAATATTCTAAGCAAGGAAGTGGACACAAGAAACTCAAGCCAAATAACACAAGTGATGAGAAAAGAAGAATGAGTGAGATCTCTATGGAAGAGCAAGATGAGAAACCCATGCTGAATACCCCTGACTCTGTGAGTTTTATTGCAATTCTTTTTCCAAATTCTTCTAGAAGCTTGCCACTTAACCTTCTTTCCATGCGGAAGCTGAGTTATTAAATTGATTATTGCTTCCAGGAAGCAAGTTTATTAAGTGCATCTCATGAGCTAAGAGCACGGAGATTGAGAGTGATGCAAAGTCTTGGTTTGGTTGCACCTTCTGGATCTCCATTCAGTTAAAATGGACAAATTTATGTGAGCTGGTGATATTTGTTTGAATTAGGTTTTTCTTTTATCAAAAATCATGGTACTTGCTCTATAACTTTGCACAGTGGAAGACTGTTGTTGCTATTAAATACCGTATACTGTGTCAACCTTTTGTTGGCAATTTTTTCATATCTGCTCTTGCTAGTTGATTTCAGGCTTGCGCTGGTGGTTTTGGCCAGATATGCGTTCTAACAATTGTGTAAAGCACATTCTTATCTTGTTATTGTATCTGATTTCTCTTCAACTTGATATTGACAATCTTTCAGGTCACAGAGTAGAGCTTGTTTATGGGGTGCAATTCTCTTGCTTGCGGTTTTCTTTCTTCCTTTTTTTTTTTTTTGTTTTAAATCCTTTTTTCCCCTTGAAATTTTTAGGCTAGGAAATTGTTTTGCCCGAATAGAAATAAAAATAATAAAAAAAAGAGAGAGAAAATTACCTTGGCATTGCTGTGGAAAGTCAAGATAGGGAAGAGCCAAAATATTGATTTGGACCTTGGCACCTATCCCTGTAAATGCTGTATAGCACCTATACTGACCATGTACATTGTGCCTCCTTCGTGCTTATTTGTAGTAAACCAACGGCTTACGAATTCCTTTCTTGGAAGATTAAAGCTGTTAGTCCCCCTCTAAATTGCTGAGAGCACCCGCATTTTTTTTTTTTACTGATACTTATTTAAAAGATTAAAACCTTATTGAACAAGAACTACCAGCACTGTAAAAAATAATAACAAAAAAGAAAACTCATTTATTGAAAATGATTAAATCTTGAAAGTCATGATTTAATCATCCTAACTGATAAAGTTACGATTCAACTAGTCATCTTTTTTACTTCTCGTAATCATGCGATCACGAGTCAAAATTCCATCATATACAAATGAATTATATTTGTTTTTGTTTTTTTTTTATGAGAAAAAGAATAAATAAATAAATTGTTATAAAGAACTACACCGTCTACACACTAATTCTAAATTCATAAATTCATAAATTATCGCTTTTCCGTTTGGCAATTTCTTTTTCCATTTGCATCAAATTAATTTTTTTTTTTTGTTTTGGTTTAAATTGCATGAAATTACGTTTAAAAGACAGAGAGAGTTTGCATTTATGGGGTGTCAAAAGGATAAGTTTAAATTATTGAGGATAAATTGGTTACGTCTCTGTCTGTTTGTGCGACTTCACAAATCTTTAAAATTATAAATGTTAAATAGGGGTTTCATAAGGACAGTGGCGGGGTGCCATTAGCTCTGTTCTTGGAAATGTAATCGGTTAATTTGGCCCAATTATTGACTAAAACTAAAGAAATAAAAGATTGACGATTATGCAGTTAAATGCCAAGTGATGAAGGAGATTGAATGAAATAAGATGAGGTTGAGTCAACTCAGCATCACCCTACTATAGTCGACGAACTGCTATAGATAGAGAACACGTGTAACGTGTTTTAGCACATGAGAAAAATCTAAGAATAGTTGTCATTATTATAAGTCACTAATCTATAATATTTCTGCTCGCATGGCTTATCCCAGCGTCAGAACATGCATTTTGTCGGCTAATCTATAATATTTTCAGTTGGCATCTACTGTTCTCATGTATTAATTACAATGTTGAGTAAATTTTTGCGTTAAAAGATATCATATACAGTGTTCTTGTTGTTTTGCTTTATATTCGGTTTGTTATGATTTGAATTTCAGTGTCGAATTTGATTATTAACTTTCATCCATGCAAGTTAATGCATGTTAGAGAGTTCAGTGATGATGATGATGATACAGAGCTTAGAGAGTTTAGTGGTGATGATGATGATACAGAGCCTTGATGAATTGCGGAGCATGATCAGCATTGTAATCAGCTACCAGCTTTGTAGACTTAGTTAAGGTGACGTGGACAGTTAGTTATGACAAGATTTCATGTGTGTTAACTATGTAAATGATGTGAAGTTTTTAGATGGATCTTATAACAGATCGATTCTACAATATAATCGTGTATACATACATCATTAAAACACACGTTGTACAAGGCTCTTGAATCAATTTTAGTTAAAAGCTCAGCTTAAGATTCTCTCTCCATCTTTCTCCATTTTTTTATTTTTATTTTCTCACTAGCCAAGCAGAGCTTCGGTACATTTTAAACAATGCAAGTGGTTTGTGACCACAGAAATCGAACAGGAGGGAGGTTCTAAAGGGTGTGTGCTGCTTACTAAAGGACAAGACTGATTAAATGACAAATCTTGAACGAGAAAGGTCGACTTGTCGTTCAAGGCAATGCAAAAGGACGACAGTAGTGTGTTAACACATTAAAGTAAACAATAAATTGTTAATATATATATATGTATATATAACATGATTCTATTTGATAAATGTAACTGAGTTTACTATAAATAAAATTACCTTAATTTTGAAAATACGCGATTCACCAAATATAATAATCACTTTAATTTGCAGCGCGTTGCTGATCGGACACTTCGCATGGCTTTAAGATCAAACGGTATACCGCTAAGTCACAAAACAATTACCAATTAATAAAATAAAGCAAATAGGAACCTAGGAAGACGGGGACCCATACTTAAAAAAGAGTAATAACATTGTTTCTACAAAAATGGCGGTAGGAAACAGCTTCTGCAGATACCATATATATCAGTGAAGACTGAAGACCACAGCATTAGTTACTGTTAAAATGTTATGCTTTTAAAGGACCCTCCCCAGTGCTGCTTGTCTCATCAGTTTCTCTTTTAGTTTCCTCTTGTTTCTTCAAAAAAGATGGGTTTGGTAATTGACAGCAGAAAATCCATTTAAGTTCATTTTCTGGCAAAACGCTCATGTCTCCTCTCTTCACGTGATGCGGCATCACCGTTTTGTCCATCGGATTTCACATTGGCTGGCTGCATCTCCCTTTCAAAATTATATATAACTCGTGAATTTTATTCGGGTGATTCCAGACGTCTGATAGTTTGAATCCTGCTCCTATGAATGGAGTGAGAGAGTTTGTCTAACGCTAACTTACAAAATCTCACGTACAGTTTGATTCGACTGTTAACAGTTAGGTTTGCGCAGTTGCAATAGCGAAGGCATGTTTCTCGGTTCGGATGGATCACCAATGACATATATTATACAATGCAAGTTGGGGGCCCACGCGGGCAAAGGAGAGGCCATTGGTGCCTAGAATCATGCTAATTGCATTGACGAAATGTCATCATCAGACTTACGAACTTGGAATTTTTTAATTGCTAATGTTGTCTCTGACCATTGGATGTTGATCGCACCTTTCTGCTTCAATCCGATCTGATCTGACGGACTTACCGTAGGGGTCCACCCTACACTTTCACATGCAATTTCAATCCTTGTCCTAACCTCTAAATTTTTCTTCTCGCGGCAATTTTTTTTTGTCCCTTTTGTTTTAACTAATTAATGAAACAAAATTACGACTATTTTAATTAATTGATTATTTGGCATAATGTCCCAGGAGGAATATTCTACGTAGCAAACTTAATGCCGTATTTAAATAATTTTTGTAGAAAAATTATTACGAAAACTTATTAAACTTCTTGACTAGTTAAGTTAAGTTAGGTAGTTTGAGAGAAGAAAGAGCAATATATCCAAAATAGAAAGTACATTGTTAGCAAGAATGTTTACAAAAGAGTTTTAAGAGCTTACAAGTATGCTTGACTCGCTCTTAATTGTTGTTGTGTGTCTCAAATGACAAATGCCAAGCCCTAGGAGGCTTGCCAATTCTTGAATATTCCAAGTTTAGAGAGTTCTCAAGGCTCGGTGAGATTTAGAGAATTCTATGTATAAGATACATGCTTCGCTACCCTAATAAATTTTAAAGAGTTCTTAGTTATATACAAGACCATGAGAGTGTGTTAAAATATACTGAAAACTTTTATAATCAAACCAAACAAGCACGCCTCGAATCAGTTTACCCCTTTTACTGAAATATTTGAGCGGCTCGCGACTGTAGGCTTAATATCGGTTAGCTTTTGCAGTTTGAACACAATGATAAGAAGGGCCACAAGGCAGAAAGGAAGTGTGAAAGTGAAGCAATGTATTTTTCTTTTTTTCTTTTTCTCCCAAAGATATAAAGAAGTCCTCGGCCCATGAAACAATAATAATAAAAGTTAGCGTGCTGTCAACCTTTAATTCTGCTTTCAAATTAAGAAACCAGTTAATTTGACTTGGCGCCGCCGTGAGCTTGTAACTAGTGATGTGCTGCTGCTGCACTTTGAAACTGATGGCGCCACGTTTCGCTACCGATCTATACATCCACCACTACCAACTTGTGGTGGAATTAGCTTTCATGATCGTGACTCACCCCACTACAGCAATTATAGATTTAATCCCTAATTAGCCATGCACAAGCCATTTGTTTAATTAACTTTTGACTATATACCTCGGCAGATAACGAGTTTTGACCATTTTTCTGTTTTATTTTATACGGAGCAATTCACTGTCTAAAATTCATTTGGTTTATTAACCTTTTTACCTTCATAATCCGCCCTCGTATAACGAAATTAACCTTTTTTTAACTGTCAGCTCTGCGGTAAAAGCCACACCTGTTTGTCCCCTATTTAGTTTTACATTTGTAACTAGAGTTCTACTTCAACTTCAACTTCTCTCTCAGGATTCTCGTTGCTCTCCTCTTACTTCCCCTTTAAAGCTCAGATGTTTCCGTTTCAAAGTCACCATGGTTCACACCAGAACTACTGGTCTCATCAAAACGGCTTTGTTCAAGAACCCAACTGGCCGGGACCGTTAATCAACGGTGAAGATTCAGTCATGGTTAGTACTTTATCGGCCTCAAAGGTGGAGAAGAAATCAACTTCTGATGCATGCAAGAGTCACAAGGAAGCTGAGAGGAGGCGCAGGCAGCGTATCAACTCTCATCTATCCACTCTCCGCACGCTCCTCCCCAACACCATCAAAGTAAAAGTTCTTTATCAATATTCAATCATCTTTATCGTCTTTTTGCTAAACCTTGAGACCATTTTTGGGATATTCTTTCTCTAAATGTTAAGTTTTGTTTGTGAACAACAGACGGACAAGGCTTCGTTGCTAGCAGAGGTGGTGCATCACGTGAAGGAGCTGAGAAGCCAAGCTACTGACGTGGCGGAACGTGATTGGAACTCATGTTGGAGCAGCAGCAGTGGTGGATCGGAGAAGGAGTCATGGCCATTTCCGGGAGAAACGGATGAGTTGACTTTGACTCCTTATTCTGATAATGGAATTGAAGAGAGCCAGCAGCAGCAGCTTATAAAAGCGACTTTGTGTTGCGAGGATAGGCCAGGACTAAACCGGGAATTGACCCGGGCCATTTCATTGGTCCGAGCTAGGGCGGTCCGGGCTGAGATGATGACGGTGGGTGGGAGAACTAAGACCGTCGTGGTGATAGAATGGGTTGGGGGAGGTGGCGGAAATGAGGAAATGGCGGTTTTGCAAAGGGCTTTGAAAGATGTGGTGGAAAATCGAGCCTCCAGTTATGGGCTGGGCCGAATCGGATCGGAAATTAAACGGGCCCGGGTTGGTGGGTTGGTTGATGAATGCGATCATCATAATTAGGCCTTTGAGAAAAGTGTTTGATCATGGTCCGTGGAATTTTGTAAAAATCAAGAAGCCAATGAAATTGTTCATATTTTGTTGTTCACTAAAAAAGAAAGAAAAATTGTTGGTCCAATGTGTTATAAGAAAAGAGATGGAAAGCCGTTTAATTGCACAACGTTGGTCGTCGGATGTTTTTAGTAAACCAAGGGTTATAGTGTAGTTAAAACGTTTTTATATTATACGCTATATTAAAGTAGATGGAGTCTGGACGGTGCACTCTCTGTGAACGTAATGTAATTACTAATGAGAATGGAAAGGAACGGCTGCTTTGTCTCACACACAAAACCAAAAACCAAAAACCAAAAAAAAAAAAAAAAAAAAAAACAAAGGGGCGTTAGTAGTTTTCACCTTCCAGGTCCTCCCCCAGTCGTACGCCAAGTCGCCAACATTACTGCTCGTTATTTTCAGATTTTAAATAAAAAAGAAAAAATCTAAAGAAATATTGGCGCATGCACATACCACAAAGATTGGATAAACATTGGCATCTGGTGATTGGATAAGCTTGCGTGTTGTATTGCCTTCCCATCTTAATTATTATTGTTTCTTTTTGTAGCTCAAAACGTTTCGATATTTTGTTGTATGATCACCGATTAACGTTTTAACGACTTTCCAGTTAGCAAAGGCGGGAAGATGAAAACAATCTACCCAATCCGTAAGTGCCAATAATTAAACTTTATTAGAGTTGAAATAAAATGATCCTAAATGAAATTTCTCGATGTTTTGTTGATTGTAATTCATCAGGATCAAAATCTCGTTCTATTATCTCGTCCATGGGAGCTCTAAAAACTTCCGTCGAATCTACATTTACCGGTTTTCCCGTAAACCGGCCGGCTGGTTCAAAGACTGTGAGTTATCTATTTATAAGATTTTGTTGCATAACTTACTATCACATCTTGATCCTGGTGCTTTCTCCTTATTGATTTACAGATGATATTGGAGAAAATTCGTGATGCCCAGCAAGGATTTACTCCTCTAGTGAAGTAAGTCCTGTAGTATTTTCAACAATATAAACAAAGACTTTAATACGTGTGTGTATGTGTGGGTGTGTGTAACTGTGTATATATATTATCTCATCCCGCGCTAGAGTACTGCCACTCATCTTGAAAAACAAATTAATTTGAATAGGATAAATTTTAAAAATTTGTGAATTTTGTGCATTCTCTTTTGTATGTAATGCACTTTCGTCATTTGTATCCATCTGAATGGCAAGCCATAAACAGCTTAAATATGGCTCGCAGAACTTTACATCATTGCACAATAACTTTTGCTTTCGGCTCAAAAGATAATGAAGTATTGCAAGTCTTTTTACTCTGTGAATGAAAAACAGGCTTCTTTATTTGTAGGACAAGATCATTTTTGAAATTGGAGACTTCATCTTCAAGCACTGCTGCAGCACTGACTGGAGATCATACAAGCTATAAAGTGCAAGACGTGGCCAAATCTTGCGGTGGGTTGGACTTTTTTGAAGAGATGAAACAGAGGTTTCTCAGCTTTAAGAAGAACAAATATTTGTGAGTAGGTGCCACAGTTTTTATGTTCTCTGTGATAGCAATGTGCCTTTTGTCAGTTTGGTAACTTGATGCTTAATTTGGACAGTGAAGAGTTGGAGCATTTTCAAAATCTTGCAAAAGCTCAGTCACCAAAGGTGATCACCATTAGTAAACAAACTTGTCCTTCTGTTGCTTTGAGTACACTTTAGCATTTAATTCTGTTTAAATTGACAAGTTGGAGAACAGTTTATGGTGATTGCTTGTGCAGACTCTAGGGTATGCCCCTCTAACATCCTTGGACTCCAACCCGGAGAAACTTTTATGATTCGTAATGTTGCTAATCTTGTTCCCCCACTTGAGGTATCTATCTAATAACATGGTTAAAGTGTTAACTACAATGTTTGCAAAGTTGGAATATACATGTTTAAATGACAGTGCCTAATTTTCCCAAATATGACACAAGTGCTTATTCCTTCACTTGCAGAATGGACCATCAGAAACTAATGCCGCCCTTGAGTTTGCAGTTAATACACTCCAAGTAAGTTAAGAATGCCTATAGCGAATCTTCCAATGTTTCTGACAAGACGGAACTTTGATTTATTACATGACTCCTCTTCTGGGATCTGCGACATGGTTAATGCGTTGTACAGGTTCAAAATATATTAGTTATTGGCCATAGTGACTGTGGAGGAATTCAAGCCCTTATGAGAATGCAAGATGACGTAGAGTCGAGGTTTTGATATATCATTCATCTTTTCAATTTCTTATGCACCTGCAGCTTGTGATAATTAAATCTTACTGGAAGTTTTGCTTTACATTCTCATTGCAAATTTGATTTGTTCTTTCAGACAAAGCTTAACTGAAAACTGGGTTGTGAATGCTAAATTTGCCAAGTTTAGAACAAAAGCTTATACTGCCCACCTTAGCTTTGACCAACAATGCAGGCATTGTGAGAAGGTATGCTCGGAATTTGCCACCACAAACCAGTGCATTGATTCTAATCCAAGATTTAATCAATAAAATGAAACATAAGTTTTGCTAAGATATAGTTAACTCGTTAACTTGTGACAGGAATCGATCAACCGTTCACTACTTAACCTGTTAACGTACCCATGGATAGAAGACAGAGTCAGGAAAGAGTTACTATTTATTCATGGAGGATATTATGATCTTTTGAATTGTACATTGGAGAAGTGGACACTTGATTACAAGGGAAGCAAAGTTGATGAAGAAGTGGGCAGACACTCCATCAAAGATCATTCATTTTGGTCCTGATTTTTTTTTACTTCCCTCTTCCATCATTTTCTGTACTGTAACTATTTTAGATGTAGATAATGTAAGCAATTTGTCACTTTCTAAAGATGGTTGACAAGTAATAACCCAAATATTCAAGTCCATAAGCACAAAGAGAACAATATGCCAGTTGCTGAGCTGAACAAAAAATTTTCTGTCACAAAAATAGAACTATGTATCATAAACAAATCTAGTGGATGGTGATATCAGCTTGCGATACACTTGTAGCATTAAGCACAATGACCCCAACTAAAAGGCCATTGTTGAAGCATTAGAGGTGTATCTAGTCACCAGACAGCAAACCTTAAGATCAACACGTCATTATTTTTTCCTTGAGTGTGTGACATTAAATTTTAACAACGTATTGGGACAAAGCAATGTGTATCGGTATGACTTTAATTATGCTCAAATGTTAGGGGTCAAAGTATAATTAACAAAAATTAAACATAACGCGCACAAATTGACAAATAAGGCTAGAACTCATCAACAAACGAAACAAGCATCAACTCAACACCGCAAAAGCATCAGATCTTAGTGCAATTTTGCAGCACGAAAAATGATATCGCAATTCTTCGTACTCTCCCAACGAGGCGATAACATCGTATTCCGGGACTGTGGGTTCTGTCCCCTTGGTTTTCTGTCGCAATCGCTTTCTTCATTCATTTTAACTTTGGCACCTGTAGTTCATTGATCTGAATTAAATTACTATTAAGCTAGATTGTGTTGTGGTTTTATTCATTATAAGAGCTCTAAAACGGCCATCATTTGCACTGTATTAGGGGTTTCTTACATTGTAGTCACTAATATTTTTTAACTGTAGATCGAGGCGAAGTTCAGAAAGGAAGCGCGGAGATATTTTTCCGTAAAGTGAAGTTCTGGAAAGACGATGGAGAGGAAGAGGCGCCACCTGTATTTGTAGGTATTATTTATAATAGTCAATGTTAGGCAATAATAACCTGCTTTATTAAGCGCGATCAAAATTCTCTAGCAATTTGTTTAAATTCCGAATTGCGATTCTCAGATTTCAATCTACATTTTAAATTTGTTTCTAAGTTTTGTTACTTCTGTCTGCAATATAATCCATCAAATTGATAATATCTTTTAGGTTAGTTTATTGATGCTTCTAATTAATTTTTGTTTTTGATTGATAGAATGTGGATGGTGTGAACTACTTTCATGTCAAAGTTGTTGGATTATTGTTTGTTGCAACTACGAGGGTTAATGTGTCGCCATCTCTGGTGTTGGAGCTTCTACAAAGGATAGCTCGTGTCATCAAAGATTACCTTGGGGTTCTCAATGAAGATTCACTGCGAAAGAACTTTGTGCTTGTCTATGAATTGCTTGATGAAGTCATCGTAAGTTTTCGTGTGATTCTTCATAGCCTTTCGGTGGTTTATTTCTTGAGCACAGTATAATGATTTGCAGCCTTTTAATTTGCCATTCATATGCTTATTAGACCTGATTTATAGATTAGTCTACAAATGTAGTAGCTCTTGGATGTTTGATAGTTTCCTCAACTGCAGCCTGTTGTCTTTTTATGATATTTATCCACTAGTCATGAGCAGTTGTTCTAAAATTTGAAACTGACTAGTGTTAGCGCTAATTGTACAGGACAAATTTGTTCAGGATTATTGCATTGTGATGTAGCTTATACTAATCAGTAGGAACATATTGTAGAAAGAAAATAATTAAGTGTTTCTTTCTGTTTAAGAAGTATTTAGAATGTCTTTCACAGAACTTGTAAACACTTGTTGCTTTACTGATGTTTGATTATTCATCAATTGGTATCTTTGAAATATCAACTATTGTCTTTTTCCACCAGGATTTTGGTTATGTGCAAACAACATCTACTGAAGTGTTGAAGTCCTATGTATTTAATGAGCCAATTGTGGTTGATGCTGCACGCCTGCAACCGCTAAGCCCTGCTGCTATTTTTATGGTACGTTGTCATCTAATTAATCACATTCTCTAGTATATTGTTAACTTGATAGTCAACTTGCACATATGATTTGATTAACTCCAAGAGTTTGGATTTCATGCAGCAAGGGACCAAACGAATGCCAGGAACAGCTGTAACTAAATCTGTTGTAGCGAATGAGCCCGGGGGTAGGAAGAGAGAAGAAATTTTTGTGGATATTATTGAGAAAATTAGCGTGACATTCAGCTCAAGTGTGAGTATCCATGTCTCCATTTGACTTCAATTTCTATAGTGATTTTCATGCTATTGTCATTTTATGTGTGGATAAATTTTTATTTTTAAGATACAATGTGCATTTTTGGTGCAATTTAAATAAACCAACCTTGATAATTTACAATTAAGTTTGTCAAGAATAAATCTTATCATCAACAAGTAGCTTTGGAGAAAGACAGAGACTACAGTAGTTTCATAGTCTTTGTCTCTAAGCTTAATTCTAGATGGATTCTCATTCAGGCATCTTTTTTATCTGCCGGCCCTGAGCCCTCTTTATTGATGACGAATCGGCCCCTAAAGTAATATGTCTTGTTATGTCATTTATGTTATTGTTCATACAAACTCTATGTTTATCATTTTTTTTTCAGTTTTAATATATGTTCATTTACATCATTAGTTATTATGTTGTTTCATAGCTTTTAATCATGAATTTCATTTTTAAGCATAGTAATGATGTTTTAACAGGGATATATTCTGACTTCTGAGATTGATGGCACCATTCAAATGAAGAGCTACCTCACTGGAAACCCGGAAATACGTTTGGCTCTTAATGATGACCTGGTCATTGGGAAAGGCGGGAGATCAATCTATGGTACTGAATCTTATACTTTCTTTGTGACACTTCTCCAGCCTATTGCCTTTATGAAAATAAAAGAGTTGACATGAAGATTTTTAAGTTTTTAAGCCATAGTTGTTTTCATGTGGTTAAAAGTTCAGTTTATGTTGGTTTGACATCTTTTATTATGATTTTCCGGTCCATTACTGAAATTATGCTTTTGAAGTTTGTTCTAAAAGGGCTATTGCCCTCACTGTGCCAGCAGTTAGTATTTAGATGTGCTATTGTGGTTTCTTATAACGTATATTTTAACCATTCTTATTAATTTCATATAAAAATCTCTTCTCTCTCACCCTTCCCCCACCCGTCCCCTGCTCCAAAAAAAAAGCCTTCTGCAAATCTCATCAGGTTCTTCTTTCCGTGACAGATTACAGAAGTTCAAGTGGGTCAGGAGCTGTGATACTTGATGATTGTAACTTTCATGAATCTGTACGCCTTGATAGTTTTGATGTGGACAGGACTTTGTCCCTGGTGAGTGAAACTAAGAAGATGTGGTTTTGATAATTGTATTTACATTGAAAAGATAATATCTATTCCTATGCTGTTGTGTAAAAATTTGTTTAATTCTACTTATTGTTTCAGGTTCCACCAGATGGTGAATTTCCTGTTATGAACTACCGAATGACCCAGGAGTTCAAGCCTCCTTTTCGTATTAATACATTGGTTGAAGAAGCAGGAGCCCTTAAGGTGACTTTTGTCTTTGTTTATGAAATATTTAGAAAACAAGCAGACATGATGCAAGTAAATTTTATTATGCTGTAACTGTGGATGCCTTGGCTTATTTCTTGTTATTGCTTTATTATTCTCTAGAATATGATCTTCAGCTAAACCTTGACTATGATGCTCTGTGATTGTATAGGCTGAAGTTATCATTAAAATAAGTGCTGAATTCTCCTCAAGCATTACTGCCAACACAATTGTTGTAGAAATGCCGCTGCCAAAATACACTACCAGGTACTATTTTTTCAGACACCATGTCTTATTTGATGAGGTCACTGGACAAGATTTTTTCTTTGCATCTCCTAGAACTCTTGATTAGATAATTCATGTTCAGTTAAAGTGTTCAATTGGTTTTATGGTTTTTACATGTCTCAGTTTTTAGCATTATTCTTGTTTTTGCTACTTTATGTAGCCTATTCATGCTTTTCTGAATTTCTATTGATATTTTGAAAAATTTTTATTAACCCTTTGCTCCAATGCGTATACTCAGAAATAGATAGATGGACTTATAATGCACTTGTTTACAGAAACCAGAATGTGAATTTGTTTTTGACTTATTGAAATGGTATAGAGATCATGGTTGATTTTTTGTAGTTGTAGATGGTGAATCCACATAGGTTATACTGCCTTTTCTGACCCTTTTAGAGGAGTCATGTTCAGTATCATAAAAATGGTTTAGGGAATGGTTTTACAGGCTGATCATTTAAATTATTCTTTGTATTGTTTATATTTAACGGTATACTCGCTCACTTTTTTGGATTATCATTTCTACAGAGTGAGTTTTGGGTTGGAACCTGGAGCAGTTGGGCAAAGAACAGATTTCAAGGAAGCTAATAGGAGACTTGAATGGGGTCTAAAGAAGGCAATAATTTCTTAGCAATTTTCTTATTAGTTGGTGTCTGTAAATAATTTGTCAATTAATAGTATTAGGTTTTTGCCTATGCATTATTCAAAAGTGAAAACCACTGATAAGCACCATGCATAACAGATTGTTGGGGGATCTGAACATACCCTACGTGCAAAGTTGACATTTTCACAGGAATCACACGGTACTGGCTATTGACTTTTGGCAACCATCATTTTGCAAAGTTTAATTATTTTCCCCTTCTTTCCATGCGATGGCTTCTACATTATCTTTTTCTGCGTTATCTTTCTTAATATGATTTTCTTTTGCTCTTCCTGCTGTATTCATTGTTTGATGCAGGAAATATCACAAAAGAAGTTGGACCTGTTAACATGACTTTCACGATCCCGATGTACAATGCATCAAAGCTGCAGGTAAGAGACCATGTTGAGGTTGCTAGTTGTCCATTTGACTGTATTCTTTGCTAATAAAAAGTTCCTAACTTAAATGTGTGTCAAAATGAAAGTTTGTATCACCTTAATGTACGTTCACTCCTCTATCAAAACCATCTGAATGGCAATTTTACTGCAAGAGTAGAAGCGTTGAGGTTACATTAGGCTAAAGTATTTTGAAATTCTCAAAGTGCCTTTGTTAATGACCAGCTTTAATGTGATCTTCCATGCAGGTGAAATACTTGCAGATAGCAAAGAAATCCAGTACCTATAATCCATATCGATGGGTAAGATATGTAACTCAGGCCAATTCATATGTTGCCAGGATATGAGGGTAGAATTTCCGTCCCATTCCTACCCAATCAGTTGATGTACCCTGTTTATGTGCTGCTATTTTTTGACTACTTGTTGTGGGTCAAGGGAAACGAAACTTCAAAGTTTGTACTCTTAGCTAAGTGGAACTAATCCTTGTACGATTGTATCAATGTCTCTTATATTTACTAGTCTAGCATTCTCTTCATACACTTGTCTTATTGTGGATTTGTCAGTTGTTAAAGTAACGGGTAATGTTTTAGTGAAGATAAAATATCAGTTAGGTAAACTAATGCTGACTTTATAAAAATTTGAGCTAATTTTGGCGGGCGCATGCATCAACCTGTTTTATATTTGTTTTGGTAGATAGATGAGTTAAACTAAGAGCCCCGTTTATGGTGTGTTTCTGTATAAAAGAAGCAAACCTCCTCTTTCGAACCATTTAATGATCCTGACATGGCTTCCCACCTGAACGTATCCAATCTCTTCACTCTGTTACTCACTGCTCTACTATTTATCAGCGGCAATGTTGTTGTCGGCTCCCGCCAACTTTTAGAGAAAACCGAGCCTGAGGTTCCTGAGTTTCCGAAGCCTGAATTTCCATCTCTTCCTACAATCCCAACCTTTCCAAAGCCAGAATTTCCACCTTTTCCTTTTATCCCTAATTTGCCAAAGCCTGAGTTTCCATTCGTGCCTCACGGCCCTGCTCTTCAAAAGCCAGAGGTGCCGAAACAGCCTGAATCGCCCCACTCTGCCTCGTCTCCCTAGTCTGCTGAAACGCCCCCCACACTGCCTACCATTCTTCCCTCTCTCTAGTACACTCATTTGCTAAGCCCCAAGTTTCCTATACTATGGCCCCGTTTGGGACAGCTGAGCTGTGATCCCAAACGGGCTCTATGAATATTTACAGCTGCATTGCGACTTAAGGATATTTTCTATAATATGAATGATTAGCGCAGTATCTAGTTAATATAATAGTAATGACATTACTAATAAGATTTGTAGCAATGTTATATATATGAATATTTCTGTTGGTTTGCCATGTAAAATATCTTTGTGATTACTAGTCGGTCGATGTGTTTGCTTTGTATTTGTTGTTCTCTGTCTGTTAGCATATTTTGCTGCTTATTTTTGTTGTTTCTTCTCAAAGAATTCCCCCTTTCAAGTCAGAACATTCAACGTTGTAGGGCAAGAAATGGGATTTCCTTCCTCACTCTCCGTCGATACACAAATTTCGGACGCAAGATGAGGTCAAATACTCATAATCCCCAACTTGAAAACGTAATTAACAAACGATTTGTTTGACTATATAAGCAAACTCCAATAACTATATTTAGTCATCCCATGAAGAAAAAATATTCTAGACCCACCGAAAATAATACAATTTTCTTATTAGCTAAAAGGTCAAAAGAAAATTAATAAAGAAAAAAAAAGTACAGCTATTGCTTCAGATTTCCAAGTGCATTCCATCGTCACTTTTGAGAACTTTTAGTTGCCTGAAAATTGCGTTCTTCCCTTTTGCTTTTCCAATTGAATGAACAGATGAGAATATGAATTTTAATATCAATAACTTGTACACGCAAAGGCCTCAAGTTTCAACCATGTCTTATCATACCATCGCATTGGTTAATTCTTTTTTTGCGCACCATGATGATATCAGACATTCATGATTTAACTCTAAGAATATGTCCATCTGATCAAATGATGATCTTTCTTTTAACGGCGACCAAATCAATTTGAAGAAAGAAAGGGAAAAAAAAAAAAAAGAGAGAAAAAGAAGTATTACTTGCTTTGGGTTTGCTTTTACTAACTGATTCACTAAAGCAATCTAGGTGCCCGCCCTAGTACGACGCAAAGTGATTCCTCTCTCTGCATGTAAGCTTAACCTATAAACTCAGCTCTATCCAGAAACGCATCTCTAGCTCTACTGATCTAGGCATCTAGTTGCAGTTCTTTTGTTTGTTTTTAGCCAAAGTGATTTTGGGAGTACCCTTCGGGTCACCAAATAATGCGACACGAAAACGCTGTTTGTACGCTCACCCATCCCTTTTGGATCCACTTTCCACTTGTTGAGTTGTTAGTGACGGTGTTACAAGAAAAAGAAAAGGAGAACAAGTTACTTGAGGACTCGGTGGCATTTTATAAAGATTAAAGAACTTTTTGAATTTGAAATCAATCACGTGAGTCGATAGCTCAGTAATTGGAGCAAGTGCAGCTCCAAGTCTTGCTTCCGAATAATTGTCGTAACCCGCAGGGGATTCGAATCATTTCTTTACGTGGGTTGGGAGGTGATTTACCAACGGACTAACAGATGATTCAAGTAAAAGATTGTGGCTTCGTCTCTTTATACAAAATTTTGTAACGTTCGTTGCAATTTTCCGAAGATAACAAAAAGTTGCAATCGTCTGGTTTAAGTTTCTTTTTTACTTTGACTTAACGACCGACACCCCAGAAAAGGCTTGGGTTTCTTCCACCTAATCCTCCCATTTTGACATGTACGCGATCTCACTTTCTGCTTTTGTTGCACGTGTCGAAGTTGGTGTCCGATTGGGTGCCAAAAATAGAAATTTATGCTCGGAAACTGGAATCCATGCCCAGTCACTAATAATATTCTCTACTTGTCGTTCAAGTATTGGCATTACTACCGACTGCATGGCACGAATCTTTGTTCCAAAAGAAATTACAGTATCGGCAGCGGTGTCTAAGTTGTCTAAGTTCAGCTTATTATTAATGTGGAACTATTCTGTGTATTCAGTTCACCCATTAAAAGTGCTTCAGCCAAATTTTATATTATAAAGAGCAGCAAATTGAGCCGCCTTCCCAAGAAGCATGATTTCGTAAAGGCTACTAAAATTTCGTGTTACGTTTAGGATCCTTGTGCCATCAGCTTCCACCTTTTAAGTCAATTCTTGTCTTTGAATCCAATCAAATTACATTCTCCTGCATGTGTTTGTCCGTGCGGGAGCTTGTGATGAATGTGCTGAAAGCACCATTTCAAGCACTGAAAACACTAGTGATACTGATGCCCATATATATATATATATAGTAGAATTTTGGAAAATATACATTAATTTTGAATTTGACCAATTACTTCGGCTGTGATTATGAAAGTACGAAAATAATGGAGAAAAATAAAAATAGCTCTCGTAATTCTATTGGATTGTATCATTGAGGCTGTCTGGCCTAAATTTTTTTTTTCAAATATTAATTTTTGTATGAAAACAATCTTAATTGAGAAAGTCGTACAACGTTCATTGTAAGTTGATCTAATAAAATTTTTTCCACTTATTTAATCAATGCAAAACTATTATTCATTAGATAAGAGAAGAAAACACGTGACTTGGTTTTAAATTTTTCACTTATTGTACTTTTAACTAGGACCGAAATACCTAAATCTTCCACCGTTCAAATTGCGGGGAGAGAATTGTTATTATCCTATAAATATGTTCCTCTCTTGTAAATACGTACAAATTTTCCTTTTAAATACGTAAAAAAATTATTTGCAACTATACATTTGTTTGAAAAGATGGAATATTTTCTAGAAGCTCTAGGGCCTTCAGCCTTTCGATTTATTCCTGGTTGCCTATATCAGTCCATGTCTTAAGCAGACATTTGAAGATAAGATTTGATCACATCAATGAATGTTCCCTAAACGAGAAAACTCGCCATTTTGGGGCGTGGTTTTCGCATACAAATTTGAATTGAAAATTGAAATTTCTTTTTAGTTGACAGCATGATCGGAATATCTATGCTCCCTTTATCCTAATTTCTTCTGCGTGCTGTTGCCATTTTGCTTACTTTTCTATCATTTGATGTCTCTGTGAAAATTGAATAACGGAGTGCTCTAAATGTATGATTTTCTTATTTGTAAAAATTTTTGTCACGAGTTTAAATATATTGACTCGAAGTAGATAAAGTAAGAATTTAAATGGAAAAAAAAAAAAAAAAGAGAAGAAGATATAACTGATCCTTCTTGTTAGGCGTTTAAAAAAGAAAAATCCTTGTTGGTGAAATAAAAGGGGTGCTAGTTTATCAAATGCCAGAGGGTCCACTTTGATATTTACTTTTGCAAATTTTCTTTGGTTAAAAAAATAGTATTTTCTTTTCTTTTTTTTTTTTTGTTGTGGGGGGAAAAATGGTTAAAAAAATATAGGTTAAAACAGAAAAGTAACACAAATCTTTCTTCTCTTTGTCTTTTAGATTAACCCAAATGCAAATGTGATTCCTAAGCAAAATGATTATCATGCTTGAAAATTGTCACTTTGAAACGGAGGCTGAAAATGCTTTAAAAAAGGGGGAAAAGTCATCCTTGATCAACCGAACGAAGTTTGCAAAGGCTTGTTGTTTTTATTCAAAACGAAAATGAAAAGTAATAAATAAAGCTCAAGTCAAAGTAAGTGAGCTGAGGTTTAGAATTTAATGCAGATAGGAGAAACTGAACTGCCCGAAACTAGCCCTAATCCAATATTGCTCCCATCACTCGGATAAAGACTAAAATAGATAGTGAAAAATGCGTTCCCACATTAATGTTAATATGATTGAAGCAAAGACAAAGATAAAGAGAATATATTATTATATTCACAGATTGAGATAGAAATGTGTAGAACAATAATGTTATTAGTTATTATTAAATTAAAAATAATTGATGGTGCCGGTTTAAGTTTCGTCAGAGTAATTTCTTTTATAAAAAATAAATGATTTCTAAAATAATTATAAAATTAACAATTTTAAATTATGTCTCAATAAATATTAAAAATATATTTTAATATATGTGTCTAATTCTTTTCACATCATAATATATATATATATATATATATAAAATACTTTTGCAATGAGAATATCATGTATGTTAAAATATAAAAATTATAAATTTTAATATATTAAATATTATATTTTTATATATTAGTATATTAAAATTTATTTATTTTATTTATTAATAATATTTTTATTTTATCAAAATAACGATATTTTTATTAAAAATTATTATTTTTTATGTGTATATATCATATTATATATGTATATGTATGTATGCATCGTGTATGGTTGAAATAATTAAAAAAAAAAAGGGACATCCCCCATTACCCAAAAAAGAAAGAAACATCAAAGTTGTCACAATCAAATCAATCCGCCTCGGTCACGATTGGGAAGGACGCAAATGACTTTTCCTATTTGTCTCTCTCGCTCTCTTCAAACTTGAAGAGATGGAAAGCCGAAAGAAAAAAAGTTAAGGCGGTGCAATGTTAAGTTGAGCTAACCAAAGCCGAATCTCTTTGACATTTTTGCCCCCTTATCTCTCACTTTCTCCTTTATTTCCCTCTGTATGCAATGGGCCCTACTGATTACTATTTAGCCCCCAACCAGCGGCGCCACTAGTCTTTTTCTAACTTGGTTTCCAAGCTCACCCACCCCTCTCTCTCTCTCTCTCTCTCTCTTCTTTCATTTATTATAAAACAAATCTAAATAGCCAACATCTGTCCTCTTGCTTGCTAGCTTAGCTGCTTCTGTCTATCTCCTCCATAACTGTGTCAACTTCTCTTCTCTTCCAATTCTAGCTTGTTCTTTCTCTTCTCTTATTTTTTTTTTCTTTTTTAATTATTTACACCTACAGCCAAAAACCCAGATCACCAACCAATCATTCATACGTATACATCAAACCCCATTAAAAATATTAAAACGCCCCACCCCCCAAAAAAAAAAGTTATAATTTAAAAGAAAATAAAACCCAAAAAATAAAGAGCATGAAAAGTGATTATGTAGTAGAACCCAAAAACACAAACTCTCAAAACATGTTCTCGAAACTTCATCACCACCAGCAGCAACAACACCATCCCTTCTCTCATCACTTCCAGCTCTCACGCGACTCTCAGGCCTCCGAGGAAGACACCAACAGCCACAACTCCCCTGCTACCACTCCTCCAACCACCAACCCCGCCGCCGCCGCCGCTAAATCAAGACAACAACAACAACAACAGCTCCAGGAACCCACCACCACCGGAGGCGATGGTGCCACTATCGAAGTCGTCCGCCGCCCCAGGGGCAGACCCCCCGGCTCCAAGAACAAGCCCAAGCCTCCTGTTTACATCACCCGCGAGCCAGAACCCGGCATGAGCCCTTACATTCTCGAAGTCCCCGGCGGAAACGACGTCGTGGAGACCATCTCCAACTTCTGCAGGCGCAAGAGCATCGGTATCTGCGTGCTCACCGGGTCGGGCACCGTCGCCAACGTTACCCTCCGTCAGCCATCCGCGACTCCTGGGTCCACCATAACGTTCCACGGGAGGTTCGACATTCTCTCGATCTCCGCGACGTTCTTGCCCCAAAACGCTGCGTATCCGCCCGTCCCCAACATATTCGCGATATCGCTGGCTGGGCCGCAGGGGCAGATCGTGGGTGGGTCCGTGGTGGGACCGCTGCTGGCTGCCGGGACGGTGTTCGTGGTCGCCGCTACGTTTAACAACCCGTCGTATCACCGGCTGCCGGTGCAGGACGAGCAGCAAAGGACTTCAGTCTCAGCTGGCGGGGAAGGGCAGTCGCCTGTGGGATCTAGCGGCGGAGGAGGTGGAGCAGAGACTGGACACGTAGCCGGAGGAGATTCATGTGGGATGTCTATGTATAGTTGCCATTTGCCTCCTGGAGCTGGTGGTGGTGATGTGATATGGGCTCCGACTGCAAGACCGCCGCCACCGCCTTACTGATTGATGATGATTACTCAGCGGTCTTTAATTTGTTTTTTGTTTATTGGTTAGTGTTTTCTTTTCTCTTCGTTTTTTTTCTCCTTCCCTTTTTGTTTACACTATGAAGAGCGCGAATGATTGATTACATTTTACATCGCTTGTTAAATTTTGAAAGTTTGGGACATGTTAATGTTAATTATGTAATGTTAATTAATTAATGTTTTAGATTAGTGCAAAGCTAGTAGCTGGCCTAGCGGGTTTCAGTTTCACTTTGAAATTAAGCAATGAAAGAAGAAAGAAGAAAGAAGAAAGAAGAAAGAAGCGCAACACTTTTATTTAATTTTTTAATTATTATTATTATCTTCTTTGAATTCCATTTGATGGTATCGGTAGTGTAAGTGTGCGACTCATACGTCACAATCAAAATTTTGTTTATTTGTTTCTTTCTTACCCTCCTCCCTTGGGTCTTGCTACTGCTGTTTTATTCTGCGAAGCAAATTATTAACAGTTTGATGATGATACTGCTGCTGCTGCTGCTGCTGTTGTTAAGTTAATATAATGGGTAATGAGATGGGCTGGGCTAGGATACGATAGATAGATGAATAACTGTTTTTTAACTGTTGGATATACGATGCGTTTGGTTGTTTTTCTGTCTTTTTTTTTTTAATTTTTTGTGGAATTGGTGTTTGGTTGTTTAATTAGCTTTGAAGTTTGAAAAGGAAGAGACGTATGTCATGTGTCTGCGGAGTCTGCATGCCCTGCAGACGCAGAAGAGTGCAGCTACTGCGCCACTGGCTGAAGAGATAATGCTGCAGAATCCAGTTGATGATGAATGATATTTTCTTTTTCCTCTTTTTTTCTTCCTGTTTTCGCCCCCCTCTTCTTTTTTTTTTTTTTTTTTGGTATTGGCATTGCATAGCAGCAAGCAACAGCAGCAGCTACAGCTACTTGAATCGGATAAAGCGTATGGCAGTAAAAGAACGTGGCTAGGGTTATGCTTGCCAGAGAAAGATAGACGAAGAGAGAGAGAGAGAGAGAGAGAGAGAGAGTGTGGTTTGATCTGCTTTATTCAGTCAGTGACCAACAACACCTTCTTCAAAGCTGTGTCTGTGACATTCACTCAAAAGAAAGAAAACCATACCTCTCTTTCTATCTGAATCCAAAATTTGTGTTTTGTACTTTCGTTTGTCTCTTTCTTCTGTCTCATCTTTGTTTCGTTTGATGGCCAGCTTAAAATTGAAAAACGCAATGATTTATGAAAGCAAAGACAGATGCGATTTTTATCAATATATATATATACATCCATGTACCCATCCATCCCTAGCTAATAAATCTAGGTGTTCATACGTCTGCCTGCTGCGCGGGTATTTGTTTGTATATTTCTCACGGATGATGTTCTTTTAAGAATTTTAAGATTTTAGAATTTTATCATTTAAAAAAATTTTATTTTAATTTAAGTAAATTATAATATTTTATTATTTTTAAATTTTTTTATTTTTATTAGAGTTAATTAAGATATGAGATTTAGTTAATTTTAAAAAATATATTTTATTTTTGTTATAATTATAATTTCGTTTTTCTTTTTAAAATTGATTTAGAAAAGTGAGTTTTCTATATTATAAATAGAGAGGTTTTGTAATTATTTTGATAATTTCATATTTAATTATTCAATAAAATTTTTATTTTATAATTTTCTTTGGTATTATTTATCAAAATCTCTTTTATAAAGTTATTTGGATTAGAACGTTATCTAATATCGCATTACGCGTTATTAAAAATCTTATTGAATCATTTGATTAGAATGAGATCTAATCACGATTCGATTAAAGCATAAATTAATCACACTGGCTTGTCCAGTATTAGAACGATATCTATTGTTCTCGACCCAATCACTTTCACTTCTACTATGCCTTGCTCCATTAGTTGGTATCAAAGTAATTTTGTGTGATTCACATAGCTTTTTTGGATACCCATATCCACCCACACCAAATCTATCACTGTTTATAAAAGAAAAGATCAAAACTTTACAAATTTAAAAACCCTAGTTGCCACATCCACCTCCACAGCCAATGCTCACCACTGCCGATCCACCAGCCAACACTACCTTAAACCTCACTAGCCACTGCCGACCAAACCCCGTTGTTGCTGCCTGCCACCTGAAAGGCCACAAATTGGAAACCCAAACTCGAGGCTCCACCAAGCAATTCACCATCGTTCAACCGCTTTCACCGCCAGCCACCTCTACCACCAAACTTGCCGACATCTTCTGATCAAAAGTCGATTCACTTCAGCCTTGATCGCCACCTATAGCTACCGCATGAAATGGCAACTCGCTAATTCTCCACACACGTGTCGCCACTAATTCTGTTACCCCACAGTTGACCACACTACCAATAGAATCCTTAGCCTCCATTAACCAAAATCCGACCGCCCTCTACCCTTGAACGCCGGCCATAAACCGCCACCAACAACCATCTAACGCCACCGCTTCAGTTCATTTTCCTAATTAATCCACAACGATTTAAGCCAAATCGCTGCCACCATCACACTCACCGACCTCAAATCTTTTAGATCCACTCATCTTTGTCTAATTTTCCTATTACCGTAGCCGGTAACCCCATATTTTGTTTATTTGTAAGTTTTGCTCAATATTTTCTTTATTTATAGGTTTGCCATTGTGTGAAAAATTTAACAGTAAATGGTAAACAACCTTCTTTGCCTTTCGATTTATCATGTATCAGAATTATTTGCATACACTCGACCAAATAAATTTCTTGATTGGTTAGATAAGGTTGAGCACTAGTTTCTATTTTGGCACACTCCTAAAAAGAAGTATCATTTACTGCTAGTAGATTAAGCATAATTGTTTCAGAATGGTGGGATGAGTTGCAAACTTCTCGACTTGACAAAGACAAAGGTAAATGCAAAATTTAATCATGGAATCGTATGACGCGTATTTTGCGATTCGAGTATATCCCTCTTGATTATTATTGGGTACAATAAGGTGCGAGATTCGTTTATACTTATGCTTATGAGTTTGAACAACTTTTTTGATGCAATTATTATCATAAGCCTGAAGAGAATACAGTTATAAGATTTGTAAAAGAATTTGATTTACATATTCAAGAAAGGATACCTATGTACATTGTCAATACTTTATAGCATGTAGTACATTTGGCCAAGCAAATCAAATTGCAAATCAAGTCACAGCGACAAAGAAGCTTAGATGATGTGATTAGAGGAATTGTTTAAGATCTGACCAAGTAATGACCTGTCTCTATGATAGTGCTTGAAAATACATCGTTAAGTTCACTTATCATTGAGAATGAAGACTCATGTAAGATGCCAGAGGAAAATGTACAATTTATTATTGATTTAAAATTTCAATCTGACAATCTGTGTGAGAATGTGCATAATGTTTCTTTGGGGTACAAGACAAGCGTTAAAGTTGACGAGATTATTGATCTATCTAATTTTTTTAAAGAAGAAGAACAACCTCATCTTGATTTGAATATTGAGCCTAATAATACAATCAAAGTTGTACAACAAAATCAAGTTGAAGAAGCAGAAATAATGAAAATGATTCTACTTACTCACATTAAAGACATGAAGATTGTACTTGAAGAAGATTTGATTGAAAAGGTAAAATTTGTTGGGGAGCACATTGAGCGACAATTGGGGAACGGAAAGAGTTATTTGATCATTGTTTGATCTTTGAAGTCTTTATCACCTCAAAAAACGTACTAACGAAGGAAATTGATGAAGTATGGATTCTTTAAAGTCTCGAGAAAGATTGATGAGAAAGACCACAAGTTCAAATTACAGGATGATTTTACACTACAAGTTTCATCATCCAGACTATATTAAAACTCGAGGACAAGTTTCTTTCAAAAGGGGAGATTGATATAGGACATTATTTTAAAATTTTAAGATTTTAGAATTTTATTATTTTAGGAATTTCTATTTTAATTTGAGCCAATTATGTTATTTTATTATTTTTGAACTTTCTATTTTCATTAAAACTAATTAAGTATGAGATTTATTTAATTTAGGAAAATATATTTTATTTTCATTATAATTGTGATTTAGTTTTTTTTTTTAAGATTAACTTAAGGAAGTGAGTTTCCTCTATTATAAATAGAGAGGTCTTGTAATTATTTTAATAACTTCAGATTCAATTATTTAATAAAACTCCTATTTTATAATTTCCTTTGGGATTATTTATTAAAATCTCTGTTGTAGAGTCATTTCGATTAGAGTGTCATCTAATTTCACATTACGCATTTTTTAAAATCTCATCGAGTCATTTGATTAGAATGATATCTAATCACGCTTCAATTAGAGTGTAACCTAATTGCATTGCCTTAATCCAATACTAGAATGATATCTAATGTTCTCTATCCAATCGATTCAGCTTCTGCTATGCCTCGCCCCATCAATTTTGTTTTGAATCTTGAGCTATTTCTCACTATATTATTAAATTAATAAGCTAATTGAAGACACTAAATAGCTAGTGTACGGGATGTGAATTTTTTACCCTAACTAGAATGGGCACAGAGAGACTTTAGTGAGATGATGATAATAATGATGCTGCCAAATTCTTCTATCAGCAGCAAGAAAATAAAAATCTGATTTGATGATAATTCATGGACTCCCATTCTGTCATTTCTGGGTCCACCAGCGTAATCTCTCTGTAACGTCCGTGTGCCGGCAGTGACCACTCACCAGTTGCACAATTGCCCACTATCAACTTGTTCTTCTCTTTTCTGCTCCATTTCAATCCAAATTTGATATTAGTTCACTTATAATAACTACTTCTTTTCAGAAGTTACATGTATAGATATTTGATTTACACAACCATGCATACTCTTGAACACGCGTTGATGATATCAATTGCATTCAGGGGATTCTCAAGCTTTAGCAACTATACATAAATGCCACTTTGATTCACAGAAAGGAAACAATAAACAAGTAACAATTGATTGCCATGCATGGACAAAAAAAATTAAAAATCACACATGTCAAAGAATCATCAAGAATGTTAGGATGATGATGAAGGATTGTGAGAGGAATCTAACTCGTATTTCTTATGAAAATCTCTTAAATTTTGCTTAGAGGAACAGAAAATATTAATAGCACCCCTCTTTATACTCATATACGATTGCATCATTAATGTTAATTCGAGTTTATATGCATAGAATAGTACATAATTAAGTAGTATGTACTGTTTTTAACAACTAATTCAGTTATCAAGTTGATAGGTATCAGGGCATTCCTTCTTTAGTTAGTAACCTAGGGTTCATTTGACAGGTTTTAATTAGGACATCAACAAAGTGTTTGCAAGATACTTCCAACTATATAAAAGTTAAGGCGATTTTACCTTATAGTTATTTGGTGAAAAAACTATATTACTCTTATCAATTATAGCTTCCATTTTACCACAACATAATACTAGATTAAGTCTCACAAATCCGATAATCTTATAAAATTTGAAGATCTGTAATTATGAGTTCCTATAATAATTTTATATTTTACAAACATGAAATAAGTTTTTCACAGAGCAAAAAGTTATTAATCGACAACTAGTGTTAAATAGATCTTGGAAATTTCGATATATGGGAAATAAACTATATGTCTAACTTGTGTTGCAAAATGGAGCTCTATTGGTTTGGTTAATGGTTAAAGGTTAAATCTTTATTCTAAGAAACAACTCAATATGAGGCTACATAATTCTTTCCCCAATAGGTCTTTTACTTCTTCTGATCACCACTAGCTATTTGAGGTCCAACATATGTACTTGAGCTATTTGAGACAAAAGTAATTAATTGCCAAAGGAAACTTATGTTCATAGCTGTTTATCTCTCTTTTAAAACAACATATGGAAACCCAATATCATAGAACTGTATCTCTTAATTGAGTGGAATTATTGGTACTCCTTCAAATACCTCTTAAAATCTTTTTAATTATTTTATAAATTTGACCTTTATTAAAATTACATAATAGAAAAATTTTTAATTAAATCCTCACTCAAAAGTTTTTTTTATTTTAGAAATTAAAAAGGTTGTTTTTCTCTCTAATTTTTGAGTGAGAAATTTACCATTGATGGGTATGATGGAGAGAATAAAAATTCATTAATTTTTTCTTTTAAATAGAATAGACTCTATTGTTGAAATGGAGTTTAATAATAAAATAAGATTTATATAATAAATTTTACTTAAGTGTATTTTTATTATTGTTGGAGGTGTTAAAAGAATCTTATAATTTTTTAAAATATTTTAATAGAATTAATTAAGAAAAAAAGTGTTAAGAGATATTTAAAGGGGTGACAATAGTCACACTCCATTGAATTAACCATGCAACATATGGAAACCCCAACATCACATTCATAAGTCACATGCAAGCATGCATATGCAACTCATTTTTCTTCAATTCTCTGCTCACATCGTGCATGGTTAATTAGTTTGCAAAAAAGTCAAAATTGGTTGGTCGAGATAGCTCTTACCCATCTGCCATGGTCCATTATTGATGATGGTACTGATAACTCATGCACTTCATCAATTCAACCTTCTTTTTCTTAAGTTTGATTAAACAAAAATTTAGTGTGAACGTTTACAAAATAAGGGTAAATGCTCCGCTATTGTAATTTGAATCAGACACCTAATTAACTTTTATTGCAAGTGAGATTTGTTTGAATTTTACATAAATATAAATATTATTTTACTCTGAAAAAAAAAATCAGTCTAATAATTACCAAAACAACAGGGGGAGTATTTTGAACAACTTTTCAAAAAAATATAGAGTAATTAGATGACGTGACGGCCATTTTATTTGACCATTCGTTGCCTTGATTTCACACATACAAATGTCATCGATGCGTGCTGCACTTCATGAATGCATTATGGATGAATCAATTAAACATCAATTCTACAGCTTCAAGTTTTGTCGTTCACTGGGTTTAATGATTATTACAGGGTCTCTTCTTTAATTCCTTGGGCACCACCGCGATCTGATTATATTTCTTGGTCTGTCTTTTGCACAATTAAAAAACACGCACGCTTATAAATCTGATGGTGCTACTTTTTGCCGCCAGCGGTTGACCTCAGTTCCCAATCTGTCGGCGTTTTTGCTGTGCATTGGAGATTCGCGAACCGAGATTTGCCGACTGATTAAATTTGGATTTAATTATATTAATTACGGGAAAACAACACAGAGTAAGCTCATCATGTGCACGCACGTATGCGTTGCTGGTATCATCCATCATATGCTCGGGATCCGTTTGCTACTATCGTGTAACGGTTGAGCCACCAAAGCAATTTCAACTTTGCTTTAGGGCCTCTCGACAAAAAAAAAAAAAAAAGCACTCTTTTCTTTAGGAACCAAGTTACTTGCGACCTTAAAATATTTGATGAAAGTTTATACTGTCCTTACGGATTTACCCTTGGCTTCAATTGTCAAAAGCTATCATTGTCAATTATGCACATCCAATATTATGATCACTTGACTGCTATCTATGGATGGTAAATAAAAATGTTTTTTAAAGGTTAAAAACAACAAATATATTGTGTATAAATATTCGATTAATTGATAACGAAGCTGCTAGTTGGAGACCGTATGTTACTGTATATAAATGAAAAAAATTTGTGCACAACAATAAATATAAGAGGATGTGATTCAATGAAAGGACAACTTAAACATGCTTACATAAGGCAATCAAAATATGCCTTGTAAAGGCGGTTCATTCCGTCACCACGATAGACACATCTGCTTCGACAATTTTTATTATAATTCTTCATCTCCATCAAGGGTATAAATATATAAACACTTAAATTTTGCGCACAATCATTGGTGCCTTTTCAGTAAAATTATTGATGCTTTTAAAGGCACTACTCCGAATAGTCGTGAAAGAAATGTGTATGATATTTAATATGCCTATATATAATGCATGCAATGCAAGACTAACAAAAATAATTGAGCCAATAGGACAACCAATAATTTGGACATGTGATATAGTTAGATTGCGTACCACTTTATTTTAATGTTTATCTTGGGTACATGATCTATATCAAATAAATGAAACCTAAACTTTTCTTTCGTATATCTTGTATGCATTTGTTGCACGTAGAAATACAACGTTGTATCAAAATCTCTTGTTTGAAGAATTAGATAACTATTAAGCATTAACTTTTTTTTTTTTTGAGGGGGGGGGGGGGGGGGGGAGAGAATGTTGTATTATGTTACAAGTGTTGAGTGCTAAAATAATTAAAATTCAATAATTATTTGGTCTTTGCTGTGAAAACATAAAAAATCTAAAAATGATCCTACTTTAAAGGGGAGATATCTTTAATTTATGACTATACATTGAATAAAGTGTGAGTATTATATATTAACATGCTTTGCATTTTATTAAAATGAAGATGGTGTGATTAAAAGAAAATTCATGTGTGTGCATGCGCACGTGTGTGTGCATAAATATTCCAATAAAAAATATTAAAGTGAGAGATAAGTTAAAAAAACAAAAAGATTCGAACACAGTATAGTTTCTCTTGTAGCATATTGAAATTTATATTTTTTATCTTTTAATTTATCATTAACTTTGATATGGTCAAAGATTTCTTCTTAGGAACTAACATTATATATATATAATGTTATTTATATGATAATTATCAACTAACAACATTCTGTTGCTATTGGATTCAAATTTCAATCTTTTGTCTTTTTGTCCCTCGATTATCTTTGCATTTTTTGAAATCAAACAGAGAAGTATTGCTGATTAGCCTCTCAAATCGGAAGCACAAGTCAAATCTTATGCCTATTTCTTTCACTTTGATCACTTAAAAGAATGCTAAAATTAATCAAATTTGGAGCATGACTGAGATTTTTCATCCGAAAAGAAATAGTTTCGGTCTCTCAAATACAAAACCGAGAAATATGCATCAATGATTATTGAATATCCGTTTCCTAATATCCACCTCTAATTTTATGTTTAGTTCAAACAAAATAAATCATGACAGAGCGCTTTAAGTCCATATTTTTTAATTCTTGACCAAAAAAAAAAAAAATTATCCCAGTTGACACTTGTATTCTTTTAGCATAAATTGATTAATTAGTTGAATTAGTCCATTCAAATTCATACGGTGGTGCCACTAGGCGTAGCTTAATCATAACACAAATATGTAAGCTTGAAAACTGTGTGATTGTGAAGATCCACAACAAACAGAATGACGAATGGAACGCCAAGCTACCATGCATTGACTTCATTGGATGTCCATTATGCTTATTTTTATTATGGGCGAGTTGAAAATTGATTTGGTGATAAAGATTGAAGAGAGATGAGATTTGAAGATAGGCACACACCGTATTGTCTGCAGCTGCTTTCTTGGACATCTCCTCAACACAAGGGATTGTTGCGTGTCGGCCGGACTCTTTTCTTTTGATTCTGGCTCAAGTTAGATATATGGATTTTACTTGTTTCTAGGAAAAAGCCATACCAATAAAGCATGTATGTGATCAGCATCGCCATGAATCTTTGACAAATTTGGCAACTTGTCTATTCTAAAGCTAAATCACCGTTTACCTCGACTTGAAAAAGAAGCTAAATTAATGTGTCCAAGTTCACCCAATCTTCGACTATTTGCTATTTTCATATTTTCATTTAGTAGTATGTGATTTTTAAATAACAATTTTTAAATGTCTACTATCAATTTTTATATCATAATTAATTTGTATTTTAGTGAGAGTTAAAAAGTAGATTTACTAAAATATAAATTTTACTTGGAGCAAGATTCTTGAATCTTGATGTACGTACGTATGTATGTATTTATCTGAAGAGATATTCATGTAAACATGTACAATGCGTTTATAATTTATTCCAACCTCATGGAAGATCTTCCGTTCTTGTGAAAACAACCATGACTAATGCCCAAGATCGAATGACGAATCGCGAGAGGGTGACACAGTCTCATTGCACTTTTATTCAAAAGAAAAGAATTATTGGCCGATGTGTATAGGACCATTTTGAAAACATATATGAGATATTGTTTTGGGTTGATTTGAAAGCAAAGCCGTGTGAATTGGGAACCCATGTCCCAAAGCGAACAACTTGAAAACCAAGGGGGTCCCATGTTATCCCCTGGAAAATTGTACTTGAACTTAAAAGTTTCATTTGAGAGAGAGAGAGAGAGAGATGCAATTATGGCGGTGGGGACTCCTTTCTCACGGACTGACTTTTGCAGCTGCCGCTACCTTATTTACGCCATTTTGCCAAATGCCGACTACGTGATCGTGTATTCATGTTTACTTTTTCGTTTTTTCTTTTCTTTGACAAACATCGCATGCATTCAAGTAAATTATTCTCCTAAACAATTATTTAGTCCATCTCCTTTTATCTGAATATTGGAAAGAAAAGAAGAAGAATAAAATTAAAAAAAAAAGGGCAATGGTGAGCTGAAGAAGCGGCTGCTCTCTCTGTGTGCGCGTCCAATTTGGTTGGACTAGTAGAGAAAGTGGACTATTTTATTAAGACCATCCAACAATGCACTACCACGCGCTACATATCGTTTGTGCTATGCGAACTTGCTTGCAAAGAAAATAAATGATCGCGGATCTTCAAATTTAGTTCTCCATTAAAGAATCTGCATTTGGTGCAATTTCGTCATCGTCTTCGTTGTTCTTCTTCTTGATTGGATTCATAAGGCAGATGAGTAGAGCAAGAACGATCAAAGCAGTTAAGGCCATGGCACTTAAAATAAGTCGCGCATTTCTGGCTTTGTAAAGCAGAAACAGATACGAGGCAATGCCAATAATACCAATTGCTGTTATACACATCCCCGCCAGTACAGCCCATATCATTATTTTTTGTTTTTGAGTCGCCATCTTAATATTCAAGAATGAGATTGTGTCACAAATTTTGTTCTTATATGGAACATGCTGCTCGAGAATGAGGCTTTGATACAAAGACTAATGTATAGCTTTCATTGCATGTCTCATATACTTAGTGATCATGATTGGTACATTTAAAGAAAAAAGATTTACGTATGAATATAAAAGGATCACAAAACTAATTAAATATGAGACATGCGTGCTATATTACTATTATTATTATTTAAAAAGAAAGTAATTAAAGATAGTTGGCTGTCTCAAAATATTATGTAAACTCATGTTTTAACAAAAAAAATTATTACAAAAATACGCATGATTTAAATTTAAGAATAATTTAATATGATCAGTGAATATAGCATAATCACCCTTAATCTAGCTGGCACGTACACCTATTCAAACTACGATTTTCTTGAACTCTAATCATAACTTTTCTCTCCAACGTCCCAAATTTAATGCGACTTAAAGAAATTTTGAGTTTTTACAAATACTTTTGGGAAAACAAATAAATAGTTTGGGTTAGAAATTTAATCCTTTCTGCCACTGATTATTATTTTGACTATGACTACCATATCTATCAAAAACCTAGCGACTTTAGTCGACAACAAATAAACAATAAAATAAAGATACCTAGATTATATAGCTTTTTTAATAGTCTAATAAAAAGTAAATAGGAGTAACGAAACTTTAAAAAGAATTAGCTTTGAGCACATATGGCAAATAATTTATATGGCTGTATGGTGTATTAGCGTGTGTAAAATCAACAATTTCATATTTTAGTAATAATTTTTTTCCGTAAAATACCTTATTAAACATTTTTTTTACATTTTTTTTTGGAAAAACAGAAAAATAAAACAAAAGGCAATGGGGAGCTGAAAAGGTTAAAGCAATAACGAATGGCTGCGGTGTGCGTCCAATTTGTTTAGAAATTGTTTTAAGAAAGTGAGCCATTTCAATGGGATCATTCAATAACACACCACGAGCTAAACTATTTAAGTTTTTTAATGCACGTTGCAATTAACCTTCCTTGTAAAGAAAATGATCACGGACATCCAACTTTTGTTCTTACTATGTTCTGATAATCTTCAGCGTCAATTAAATACAAGAGTAAATTAATTTCAAATTGCTTATATATGCATTGTCAGCGTGTATGCATGAACTCCATTACTAATTTTTGTTTTTGAGGTTAGTTTTCTCAAATTCTTCGGACTACGTAATTAAATCAATAATCATTCAAGTGAAAGTCATTCGTTGAATTTTTACTAAAAGAGATAGCAACTATTGTTTCTAAATTGAATATCAAACCAAACTACAAAAATTAGAAAAATAATAATTAAAAAAAAAAAAGATCTGTCCAGTTATTCATTAACATTCAACATTCATGATAATAATGCATGCTAATTAAAACGAGGAGCTATGCGGGTGATTCGGCGTCTGCCCCTGAATCTTTCTTCTTGAGCCAGAAGAATGTGACGAGAAGTAGAATAATGGATGAGCCTAGGGCAACGCCACAACCTAAGAGAAGTCGCGACTGTTGTCCATTGAGTTGCAACAGCAGATACACAGCAATTCCAAGAATGCCTGCTGCTATTACATACGTCGCAATCACCGGCCCCGTCCCCATAATTTTTTGTTTGAGAGTCACCATCTTTGGAAGAAAAGAAAAAAAAAAAGAAAATCAAGAATGATCGAGACTGTGACACGAATGAATTTTGTTCTCATAGACAGTATGCTATATACAAGTAGGAAATTAATTATATTGATGGTGGACATGATTGGTACATTAAAAGAAAAATATTCAGATATAAACAAACGCACAAGCAAAACTAATTAATTATAAGACATGCATTGCGCGCTATGTACTGGCACTTTGAGAAGACATGCAAAACGAAGAAGAGTTACGTCTTGAAATTAATGTACGTGTCAAGTCACAAAATTAATGTCAAAATCCACACAATTAAACTGCCGTGGATCCACGTGGAGATGATCTGCTTCCGCCCACTTACTAATTTCCCGTCAAATAACGAACAGATTGTACACGTTTACGGTTCCATATATATTTTTTTCTTCCAATTGTCAATTTAACGGGCCAGGCCTAGGGCAAATTCAATTTGGCTAAGTCAACACACACCAAATTTCCTTACCCCTTATCCATAACGACCGTATCCGTAAGTAGTTGTAGACCATAAAAAAATGAAAAAAAAAATTAGAAAAGGGCAGCAGAAGATGGAGAGTATGGGATGTTTGTCGTGTCGTGTACACTGACTTTACTGTACACGTATCTATCGTGGGGTATCGTGTATGACTTACACCCATTTAGATCTTTGATTTGGTGGGCACTACTTGTGGTTGGATTCATTAGTCCGCTCTTCCTCCCCACTTGCAATCCTCTTGTTCTGCGCTGTACAATGCCGAACATGCAACTCTTTGACGAAAAACACTTGTGTGGGCTGGCCCAATCAAAAGTCAGTCAAAATGATTGAATATTGTGGGTCCTATATGTAAGCCAACACTCCTTTAAAATCAAGTAACCTACAGGTAGGCCCAGGTGAGTCTGGCACGGGGCACCCTATTTTGGAAAGTGTGCAATTTACATTTTATGTTAAGTTAGCATAACTTTTGTCTATTTTTATTTAGCATGACTTTTTTGTTTTTTTGTCAAAATCTATCGGTGGGATCATCTACTTTAATGTTCTGGGATACTCGTCTACTCTTAGCATTTGCTGGACCTCCCTGATTGACTGAAACTGGATTCCACTTCAGCCAATCCAAACAATTTTTTCTCCTCTTTGGGCTTGGCCTTCTCCGCAGTGAGATACGTTTGTTAATAATGAAAGCACCTGATATCATAAGAGTCCAAGAAAATAAGAGCTCGGGAAATTAATTATTGTATTTATTCCATTGTATATGTAACAAAGAGTCGATTAAATTTACATCCCTTTGGGGTCTCATTTCATGGGAGCTCCCTTTCCGCTGTACACTCCATGCAAATGTTCAACATATGACCATTTCTTCTTGAAGGGAAAGACATGAGACAAAATGGCAATATAGCTGATTCTTGTAAACAAAGCCCGGCTAGCTACAAGAGTAAATTAGATAATACTACCGCCTCTCCCATATTCTTCATTTACTCTCCCTCTCTTAACCTCTTCTGTTCCTCCTTAAATAAAACTTTGTTTAATCTGTACTTACCTTAGTTGGTTTTCTAAATACTACACTAGATTTTACATCATTAAAAGGGCTAACCCTTCCTAATCTCTCTGAGTCAGTCTCTCTACAACTGCTACCACTACTAGTTAACTTTCTACATTGTTTAATCGTGTCCGAGTGCAAAAAAAGATCACTTCCTGTACCTTCCAAATTTGCAAGCCTGTGGTTACTCCTAGGTATCCTTTCCCTAAGGCCATCGCACTCCATACTCGGTTGTGCATTACCAACTTCGATTCTACTTGTTTCTGGACAACTTGAAACATAATGGACTGGGTTGGCAAGGGAAGAATGCCTTGAGTACAACATTGAGGAAGAGGAAGGCGACAAAGTGTCAGAATCATCAGAAGTTCTCCAGTGGCTGTTCCAACCACAACCTGGATCACCACCAAATACAAAATCAGAAGTGTCATCCGCACTGGAAGAGTCTCGAGTGCTCTCAGTACTGCAGGAACCATCATCAGAGTTGCTGCTAATCAGAGAAGAGCAGTCACTTGATGAGTCCTCTTCTAAAATCCTTTGCAGTCGGTGGAATCTTGAATAAAACGTTTCAATGCTCGCCGAACCATTGGCAGGATTAGAGCCAGTGTGACACTGATCAACATTTGATTGCATAGAAGGTGATCTTAACTTCGACATGGTACTCTTCCCGGTGACCCACGAAGGAAGAACTTTGTTTCTCCCATCATGAGATATTATGCTGTTCCTTATCAATCTAGGGGCCCTGGGTGAGCACCTGTAACACAAATAATTAGTCAACTACATGACCACTAGATTATTGAAAATTTCAAATCTTATAATCCTTATCCGGAGATCAATTTGCAAGATCTGTCACCTTGCATAAAGAAGCATGTATGCCCCTTCTGTTAAAACCCTTTCCCGTTCCACAGCTGTTACCTATCCAATCAAGACAAAAATATAATAGTTAGAAGCCTACAAAACACTTCAAATTAGGGGGACAGAGAGGCATGCGAAGAACAATATGGTTCACGAGTTACAAGAATTTGGTAATGCTAATCAGCTGAACCCAGAGTTGATAAAAATGAAAGCGTAAAAGTTGAGAAATGACATGTACCAGCATAAGAGAAGCTAGCATACGGGATAAGATTAAGGAAATAGCTGACATACCATGCTGTCGTCAACCTTGAACCACTTGTTTTGGGTACTTTTCACGTAGCAAACATAATGACCAGAAAATGCAGCGTTCATGATATCCAAGTGGACCACAACTCCATAAAGCCTGTATATAGGCAACTTATCACTTGTCCCACTCATATATGGAGCCAAGTCCAGTATTTCTGGGAACTGAATGGATTTATTGAGCTTTCCAAATTTACCTGACTGCAACATCATGCAAGATGAATAAAAAGACAATGAGAATCAGTAATAGCACGCTGTAAAATATCACACTTGACTCAGAAAGAAATTGGAAAAAGTAAAAAAAAAAACCTGAAATCGCTTTAATGCAATTGTAAGGATATTTGGAGCCTCAACTATTGTCAGTTTCTTCTTGGCCTTCTCATAAGATTTGCATCTGATTCAAGATAATAATAAAGGGGTAAGTTAATTGTCTTCAAACTCCAAATAAAATAGAGAATTTAAGAATTGCTTATTTAAAAGCTAAGAAAAAGATAGACAGCAACCTTCGAAAACTGTAAAGTAGATGTTTTCCACTAACATCATGGGGCAGAATTACATATTTTCAATAGACTCCAAATGTATACAAGAACATTATATCCTTGCCCTAGATGAAGCATATGACAACAAGAAGGATATTCAATCTTAACCAATAGACAGCTAGTAAATCTAAGAATTGCCTTCCAGAGATGACAATCATTTTCAAACCGTCATTTACAGCAGCTTCATAAAAAATTGAACTTTTTAGAGAACAAAATCTGAGAGCAACTTCGCCAAATCTAGCACCCACAGCCCACGACAAAGCAAGATAACTTACTAGGCTTTTACTAGCATAATAGTCTCTTTGAAGATGGGAGACCTCATCAAACATCTCAATAGCCGAATTTAAGCAGCAAAGTGAGAACTAAACTTTCTGCTTGTGTAGGTTATTATCAGATTAGAAAAAAATCCAATAATATTTATAGTCGAAGAAAAGATTCAAATTCACTGTTTCTTCTAGGCAACGTGTTTAAAGTCTGACCAAAGTGTTGATCTTTGTATGGAAAATTCTTTATGGCACAGCTAAAAAAGCTTAATCAGTCCACTCTAAGCCAACAATACCATTAAGTTTAAAAAGAAACCTGTCATCATACTCTACCTCATACAATAGTCTGCTCCAATGGTACATGCATATTATATCCTGAATATTGACGAAAAAACCAAATGCGGCTTTCACAAGGGCTTCCCAAACATGTGTAACCAGACTAACCTGTCACATTTGTACTTATTTTCTCCATCCAGGATCTCAGTTTCTGTATAGCGTCGAAGAGCTTCCTCCAGGCTTCCTATATCTCCTTCTATCTCGACAGTAAGATCCATCATCTTTTCAAGCCGTTCAGACTTGCCATGGCAATTTGTGCATTTTATCTGCAAAATAACAATAAGAAGGTACCACGTCAAAATAAAAAAAAAGGTACATGCCTCTTTTATTGTACAGTATGGAATTTATAGAAGCGGCAACAAGATATTAAAACTTGAAATGAGGACAAGGAACAAAAAGTTGCACGGTTGTTAAAATTTTGGATAAAATTGTTTCCATGGTGTCACCTTTGATCGAAGGTAGCCTCCGAATGTAAGGCCTATAAGAGTTGTTTCATCTTCTAATGGGCCAGAAGCAGTCATCCCAGCTTCCTTAATGCAGACAGATTGCATTGTATCAATAGCATACCTGTCAAATCATTTCATTAACATTCCTTTCATAGAAAGATAAAATGATAAGAACATAGAAACTATCTAAATTCAGTAATATGGTCCATAATTGAAAACGCAGCTCACCTTAGAAATTCATGTGCGTCTTCTTCTCTCCCATTACCAAGTTGACTTCCTATACTTTGTAGCTGTGATAGTATCCCAATGGGAGACAAAGGCGATTTGCTGTCTTTTGCCCTCAAAATTAGATTTTCTAACTCACAGGTGAAACACCAGTCTTTCTTCGCACCTGTTATAGAAAATAATTTTGAAGCAAGTTTATGTTACATAAAAGTTTCCACAAATACCATTTATTAAAAGATACAAGACAAAAGTACATGATAGGGATAGTGATCTTAACTTACATTCTTTGGAATGGAGTCTCTGAAGAAAGTAAGCAGTCAGAGGAGGAGTAAATGCCAAGCACTGGAGCACAACATTCGCATAGCAGCTGCAGAAAAGATATAAACAGTGTGTTAACAGAAGTGCCAGGAAATTTCTACAGGGTACATAAATTGAACATCCAAAGAAAGAGCTAAATATTTGTTTAATAGCTCTGCAGCCCATAAGAATGGTGGCCAAGATGTAAAATCTGCAAATTGGACAGCACATCCTCAAAAATTTAAATAATAAAGAAAAAAAGTATCTGTGTAAGTTGATCAAAATTTGATGCATTGATAATGAGTCATTAAAAGGTGAAAAATGAAAATTAGCTATCAGGACTGTGAGATTTTGGGGAAACAGAAATGATGCATGGTCACCTTGAGACTAGGAAAGGTGAGGTGTCACCTATATCACAAAAGTTTGTTAATTGACGGCAAAGATACTTACTATCCATGGTGAGATAAAAGACACCATAAAACTATTTTATTAGTCACCAAACTGAGACTGCAGATATACTCCACACTACTTTACATGAAAAGAAGAGCAAAATAAACAATTAGAAAATATCATGCATCCATTAGTTTAATAACTTATCTACAGGAAAGAACATTTCACATCACCTGTTTCCACAATTTATGAGACCACATGGCTGCAGTTCTACCTTGTTCCAGTTATATAACTTGACAAACAATTCATACGAGAAGAGCCCCTGAAAAACATAACACAGCAGGAAAAATTCAATATACATTCATGCGACAGAGGATAAAATGTTTTCAGCCACAAGATGAAAAAAATAGAATTCAGTCAAAACCTTGTCACTATATCTTCCAGCAGTCTCACACCCAACAGGCAGACATTGCTTTGAAGATTTAGATCCTCTAAACTGGTCAACTGCTTTCCACAAAGACGTTTTCAAACCATTCCCACCATTAGATGGGCTATTCTCAATCCGAGTAGACATAGCTGAACTTTTCTGAACATTATCTAATCTTTCAGATCTCACGCTTGGAACTGAAGGCATTCCAACAAAATTTGATGAACTACCAATGTTATTAGTCACAATATTTGACTTTTCAAAGCTCAAGGATGTCCCACCACTAATATTCAAGCCATTGGAACAAACAGAATCTCTTCCAACACAAGAAATAGGAGGACCATAAGATGACGAAAATACTGATGATTTAACTTCTCCAGACTTAACCACGTGTGAACCACTTTCAGTGCCATTTACTGCATGACTAGATGATTTGCAATTCAAGGATGAGGAATTCTTCACCTCTGGAGCATCTACATTAGTATTTTCCATTAAAACTACTCCCTCAGTATCCCTGGTGCTCCCCAACACTGCTGGACAAGCAATTTTGGGTGAAAAAACATTTGTCTTAGGACCTTTTTCAGGCAAAGAAGGTGAAGGGGACCCATTAACTGAAGATGGTAAGGAAGATCTAGAATCAGATAACTTGCTCTTACTAGCTCCATTGGAATCAGGCAGAGCAGAATCACTGCACCTATCCATTTCTGACTCAAGTGTTCTTCCCCAAAAACTAGACGAAATGGTAGAATGTTCAGCATTTACATTCATGTGACTAACTCCCAAACCCAAAGAATTAGCTGATGTGCACTGAAGATCCCCACTACAACCAGATCTAGTCTCAGAGAATCTATCTAATTTGGTAAAATTGTCTACAGAAGCAACCAATTTTGCAAATTTTGGGGATAAGGGCTTCCTCTGCTCCAGTTTCTTAACATTCAAGGCATTCTCAAGCATGTCCAGTGTAGTATCAGCAGATAAAGGCCCATCCAATTTCTCAGACTCATTCGAAATAATGCTCTCACAGACAGAAACATCATCAGATGATTCACTACTTGTATGAGAACCAGAGAATCCAGAAAATGATGCATCAGAAGATTCATAAGTACAATTTGCTCCTTCTCCATCTGCATGAAACTCAACTTCTACCTCATCATCCTTCCTTTGTGGATCTTCACTAGAGCTACTTCTATTAGACAATGCAGATTCCTCAGATGACATTTGAATTGCTTTTGCAGGTAGTTTGCTTTCAAACTTAAATCTATTGCCATATACTTCAGATTGGTCTGGCTCAGCTGCCTTTTGACTTGTAAAATTGCCAACATCATTAATCTCATGAGAAATGCTAGGAGGCTGACATTCCTCTTTGTGGCCTTGCCTCCAATGCACAATTTGACACTTACCAGAACTATAACACGAAGAATCAGAATGTCATTTATATGAAACATCTCAACTATCATTCATGTAAAGCACACATAACTGAAGAATAACAAGCAAACCAAATACTCAGACATTTTCTGAGTCGATAAATGGATATATCAACATATAATAGTACTAATCAATTCTTTTATTAATAGGAATATCCCTAAACATGAAAGAATCTAACAACTATTACATAAGATTACAATGTGGACTAATAACTAATCATTTTTTATGGGTAAGAAAAAGGAAAAACAAGTATCTTTATCTAGTCAACCCAAGTTAGCAATTGACTGCACATGAAACATGACTACCTGCAAAGCATACATTCAACTAACAGATACTATTCTGGATAACAAGCTAGACCTTTCTACTAAACAAGAGAAGCTTGACATAAAAATTCACGCAAGAAGAAAAGCTTAACTGCACATGCAATAGGGTAGTTTATAGGGGAATTTTCATCTAAAAATCAGCATCACCATTTTCTAGCATTCATAGAATGCAATTATTCTTCTACCTTTGGTCTATTGTACAATGTTTTAAATTAGGTATTCATCATCACTTCCTACTTTCTACATTGTTTCATTTTCCTTTTTCTTTCAGTTTGCATCTATAGCACAGAACAAGTGCCAAAAGGTCGAAGTAAAGAATCAGATTCATGCCAAACACTGTTCAAAACAAATTTGGCATTTTTTTTAACATGAATTAAATCTTAAGTTCACAAACTAACAAAAAATAATCAATTTCATTCATAGTTAACGTACCAGTAACGAACGGCCTTGCACCGAGCACACCGCGTGGTGGTTGGAGAGAAACAAACGGCGCACTGAGGATGCTGCGGGACATAAGCGGTAGTGCTGTATCCGTAAGAGGCCTCGAACTCGGCTCTAGCAGCCTCCTCGGAAGCCAAGATCAAAAGCCTCTTGATCTCCTCCTTTCTTGCAACAGCCCGCCTCCATTTTCGGCGGATAACCAGAGTGATCACCGGAAAAACGAAACTAACAAAAAGGACCAGACTAGAAAACCCTAGATCCCCAGTCACATGCATTTATTATCCCGTTACCTAATACCACGCAACCAGCGAAATCATCACATTCACAACTAATTCCACCACTACACATACACATAGATTGCTGCTTGTTGTCACAGCTTCTGCATGCACCGATTGATAGCCGATGATCGGCGCGCTCTGATGATTTGTTGCGATGACAAATTTTTTAAATCAACGGTTAAATAAAAATGTCGCAATTGCTTGTCATCTCTAGAAAGGGAAAGTGAGTTTATGAGTCTATGTGAGTGAGTGAACTCGACGAATTTTCAACAACGACAATTTTGTGATCAGATCGAGAATTTAGGGCTAGTATTTTTAGACCAGAAATGAAAGAGAAGAGGCGGAAAAATAAATTGATTCGCTTAAATAGGATTTTTAATTAATTATAACTCGACACGGAATTTTTTTTATTTAATCTTCGTACATTTAAAAAAAGATAAATATAGAAAAGGAAATTTGATAGCCGACGGAAAAGAATTTTGTTTTCAGGCATTCAGAAACGTGAATTCTTTGCTCATCAAATATTCGGACCGTTTGGGTCCCACCGGTTCGAATGAAACTTCCCGGTTCAGCTATTTATTAAATTAATTTATTGGCGTTAATAGTTAATATAGTTAGTGTTATATATTATTTTAGTCACCGGTGTTTGATTTTTTTTGTGAAAGGGACTGGATTGGATTGTTGCCTGTTGGAGCATGTGATGGGTACTTAGGGAGGAGGAGTGGAATTGGACGGTGGAGATATGTTTGTGATTACTTGATTCGGTGGAGGGAGCAGGCTTGATGATGATGGCTCACTCACCATTTTCTAAACATTGTTGGGCTTTCATGTTGGGTGTCTCTGCACTCTGCAGGTAGAATTTACCATCGAACAAGTAATCGCCTTTACAAGGCATTTGATTGGTGGAAGACGCTATGATATAATTTTACCATTTCGATAACGAGTAGCCTTTGAATTTAGTTGATTGGACAGATTGCCAATTAATGAGATAACCATGTAATTTTCTTTTTTTAAAAGTTGATTGCTAAACTCTTATTATCGCGACTTAAGATATTGGGTTGGGCTTTAATCGGTGATTCTAAATTTGTTGATGCGTGGACTACTGGACTGGGTCCAAAAGAAATCAAGAAATTAGAAATTTAGCCGGCGGCAACTCTGTGGGTCAATGTCCAGTGCACTATTTCTAAATAAAGTCTAGCACACGACGCATCAATTTTCTAACTTGTGTGAGACGGAGTAGAAATTAATTTAAAGGTGACACATGGATGACTAATGTTGAGTGTATAACCTTCAATTAGGTATTATACAAGCCACAAAATTTATGCCTTCTCTTAACGAAGTATATAAGTTGGAGGTTGGAACTAAACCTCGTTAAATAAATTAATGGATCGTGTTTATATCATCTCAAATTTAGACTGATTCAAATATAATTTATTTAATAATCATGTTAAAATATTATGATCATAACTTGATATAAAAAATAAATGAATTTATCTAATAATTTAGTTTATATTTGTATATTTAACAAAATTTATATCAAATATATAATCTGATATATTGATATTATAAAATATATAAGCTTATCAATATTTTTACATATTTATACTATTAAAATTCTGAATCTATATAAAATTTTATAAATAAAACACCATGTATATATCCATCCTCTCCCCCCCCCCCCCAAAAAAAGAAAGAGAGAATCATGTCAAATATTTGAATTTTAATGACAAAGTGGTGGGTGTCGAAGCCAGCAAATATAAATACCTACTCTAAATAAGATTGTGTATAGTGATTAAGTAAGATCGTGTCCACAGAGATTGGTAATTATTAAATTCTTTTTAAAATGAAAATGTAAAATTGTGGGATTGTTGACAATAATGAAATTCAAATTAAAAATATTTAGAATGCAAATTAAAAGTGTAATTCAAAATGGAAAAACTCTGGTTGAAGGAATTAACTCAGCTTTGTTTCGATTACTGATCATCGATACAACTATAAATCATTATTGCTTATGAATAGACCGGTTATAGCTATTGAGACACTCTAATAGCCAATCTCTCCTTAATTAGTTGATAATCAAGGTACGACCATTAGTTATCAACTAATCAATAGACAACCCTAGATATAATCATAGGATTTAATTAATTGACATCCTGAAAATTAGAGAGACCCAAATTCTAATTAATAAACGCATACGATGGTTCATTTAAATTAGATTATTTATTCCCATAATACAACGCACTGCTATGTTATTTGCCCCAAACATCAAAATATTCATACGATGAATCTTTCAATTGGCAGTATATTAAATTGATAATTAAATAGTAGTTAATTATCTAATTAACAAACATAATCATAACAATAATTCAAAGAATAAACAAATACCCAAAAAATAATAAAACAATTAAAAGCACAAGAAAGATCTCACAGTAATGATGAATCAAAGCTTCATTAACTTTTTAACCAGAAAAATGAGTTTAGTTCCTCATGGAAAAAAAGAGAAAACCCTAAAAAAGATAAAAATAATTAATAATCCAATTCTAATTCTAATATCTCTAATCCTTCTTTATCTCCTCTTTTTATAGTTTTCTTAAAAAGGATAAAAATAAAAATATCTAAAATATTATCTCAAATTACAAGAGTAATAAAAAGATAAAACACGTTAAAATAAAAACGTTAAGTCCGCAGTTGACAGCACGTGCTCACGTCTTATCAACAAACTTCTTCTGAAATCGACTGTCATGCGCCCACACCTTATCAACAAACTTTTTCTGAAATTGAGAATTTCTCCAGGAAGTCAATTCATCCTTAAACATCATCTTGTAGCTCAATTTAGCACTAATCAATAGAATTGCACCTACAAAAATAAAACACAAGTAAATCACAACTATTAAGTGCAAAACATTGATATTAAAATAAGTAAACAATGCAAAACTAGTGCATGAAATGCACTATAACACAAAGATATATAAATTGATTTAAAATAAAAAAATATAACCATTTCATTAATTAAGTAAATGGGTCAAGGACTCGACTCATATTTAACCCATGTAATAATTATATTCAATTTGACTACCCTTACCTATTTATTCTTATTCATGTTGAGTAATCGATTCATATCATATTTTACTATTCTAAAGGCCCGTTTGAGATTGCTTTTAGAAGGGTTAAAAGTAATTTTAAAAATCTAAAAGTTAAATTTAGTATTTGGTAAAAAAAATAAAATTATTTTTGTGAAAATCAGCCCTTCTTACCGTTAATTTCGAAAAGTCAAGAAAGAGTAACTTTTAGATTTTGATTTTGAGAATCAATTTTAACATTTAATATAATTCCATAAATATCCTTAAAATTATTATCTAAACCCAAAATTATCATTATTCAAATTGGAAACAAAATCAATATTTTAATAAAATTTTATTATAATTCATCAATATAAATTTATTAATATCAATTTGTTGGTCGAATTATTATTAAATTTGTTTCAATATATTATAAATTTAATTAATTATTAATTTTTTAATAAAAAAATAAAATCAATATATTATAAATTTTATTTTTAGTTAAAATTATTATAGTACACAATTAAAAATATTTTATGTATATATTTTATATGTATAAGTAAATTTTATCCTACATTATATACGGTTTAGTTATTTGTTTCTCTCAGCAATTTAGCAGTAAAATTTACTTTACTAAACGTTTATAACTGGTTTTAAAACTCATAATATTTCTAAAAATAAAATTTACTAAATATTTAACTGATTCTTTTTATAGCTGATTATTTTTACAGCACAGCTAACAATAATTATTTTAAAAGTTACAGCATTTTCAAATTGGTCCTAATTGAAACGACCACGTCACAAATGTTATGGGTTGGCATTCTAGTTGAATTTAATTTTAAGTGTGCAAGTGTGATAATTATTTGATTCAACAAATTAATTTTATTGCAAAAAGTCTTAGCTCTCTAGTATCTACATTCATAATTCTGTATGTGCCAAAAGATTGGCAACTAAATCTTTTGTGTTTAATTATTGCACGTAATAAGTTTCCGGACACTATTGTATAATGGTGCGTTTGGCACATTGTATTGTATTATGCAGTATTGCATTATTTTAATACTGGTGTATTGTATTATGTTATATTGTTATATTGTATTAGCATTATATTATAATAATATTGTACAATGTTTTGTGCTACACTGTACTATATTAATTTTTTGTGGTTAACTTAAATTATATATTTAGAAAATAATATTTATTATACCTAAAAAAACTAAATATAGAAGTCCTAAATTTTGGAAATTTAATATTATTTTTTAGCATAAATTTTAAAAAGTATCACAATTTTTTATAAAAATTGAAGCTTATAACCTTATATTTTTGACAGCATGACATTTATTTTTAAGTATTTTCTAAATATATAGCATGTGAAATAAACATCGAAGTTAATAATTTAATCAAATAATCTCTAAATAATATTATAACGTAATTATATTTTATCTTATTATTTTATTGGTATTAATTTTAAATTAATATTATGTAAATTTATTCATATATAATATTTATTATTAGTTATATTAAATTTTTATATAATATCAATTTTATATATTAATTATTATATGGTTGAATAATACATGATTTAGTTATATATTTAATATAATAAAAATTAAAATATGAATAATAAATTATTAATTTATATTAATAATTATGATGTAAAAATAAAAAATAAAATTAATATTATATTAAATTAAAAAGTTTTATTTATTATTATCATTAAAAAAGAAAAGGAAAAAAAAAGAAGCAAAAGCAAAATGCTAATGCAACAACTATTGCATTAGCAGACCCTTTTAACCCATTACAATTTCTCTCTAAATATGGCTTTGATATTAAGCTAATGCGAATAGTATCTTAATACACTATAATCTCATACTCCAAACACACTCTAATGCTGTGTTTATTTTTTGGATTGGAAAATTGAAATCTTGAATCGGAATGATTATTGCCATTTATTTCGCAAAAATAGAGCAGAAATTGAAATAAAAAATTGTGGGGCCCATTATTATTTGAGAATAAGGAATGAGAGATTGATTTCCATAGGAGAAGGTGGGAATTAATTTCTCATTCCATAGAATTTCTATTTTGCCCCTCCTCAAAATTAAAATGCCCACTTTACCCTCATTTATAATTAATTAGTTAATATATTGATACATTATTAACAATAATTATCAATAATTATAATTTTTGAATAAATAATCATAATAATTAATATATTATTATTATTAATATAATATTATTATAGTTAATTAATATAATTATTATAACTAATTAATATATTAATATATTATTAACAACAACTATTAATAATTATAGTTTTTTAATAAATAATCACAATAATTAATGTTATTATTATTATAATTAATTTACTATTATTAATAATTATTATAATTAATTCATATATTATCATCAATTAATTGATATAATTATTACTATTAATTAATATATAAATATATTATTAACAATAATACATTAATAGTTATAGCTTTTGATTAAATAATCACAATAATTAATATGTTATTATCATCAATTAATGGATATAATTATTATAATTAATTAATTAATTTTATAATTAACTAATATATTAATATATTATTGATGACGACGATGACAAAAATAACAAAAAAAATAATAATAGAATAAATAATCACTATAATTAAAATATAAAATAATAATTATGATAATAATTTATTAAATACTTTTTAGTAATTTGTTAAAATCTAATTCATTTTTATTCCTATTCCTAGATAAAATACATAAATTAATGACAATCCAGTTCATTCTGATTTCAATTCTTATATTTTAAATAAATAACTTATTTTAATTTTCATTCCCTATTCTGCCCGATTCCGTATAAATATATAAATGTACAATAGAGTTTCAAATTTATCGTTCGTGATGTTAACAAGGGTTTAATGAGGCGGGGCTGAATAGATATGGCCCAACATCAATTAAAGATGGCCCGCTTCGTAGCCATGCGCAATAACCCGCATGCACAAACGAACTAGTGCGCCCATTGGCGTGCCTGAAGAGCCGTCTCATTCGAAAACAGACTTACACACTTGCACGTAATAGTAATACAGCGACTGATGAGTGAGATCAACATCTGTATTTCTCGAGCATCCATCATCAGTTGAGTCAAACTCAAAATAGTAATCATGTCTAGTAACTTAGCATGCGTGATCGTGGCCGTTGATGGCAGTGAGGAGAGCATGGACGCCTTGAGATGGGCGATCGATAACCTCAAGCTCCGATCCCCTGCTTCCGGTTGCACTGAGCCTCCTGGTTCCTTCATCGTCCTCCACGTTCAATCTCCACCTACCATCACCGCTGGCCTCAATCCAGGCGCCATTCCCTTCGGCGGGCCCAGTTAAGTCCACTTCCCTATACTAATCTGAATTGAGTTGAAGACATTAGACGACTCAATTAGCGTATTTGCTGATTTATTTCGAAATTTTGAAACTTTAGGTCATGTGGAAGTTCCTGCCTTTACTGCGGCCATAGAAGCGCACCAGAGGAGAATTACCCAGGCGATCATAGACCATGCTTTGAAGATTTGCTCTGACAAGAATGTAAGGATTCACTTTTTTATGTCATGAGAAATAACTAACTTACACCGCAGTAACTTTACATTTCTTTCTTAATAATTATTTTCTTGAAGGAATTTGAGTGGATGGAATTTGGATGCTTGAAAGAAAAGAACGATTAGTCTCTTTCTCTTTGGTCAGTAATTTAGACTTAATTTATTCTTTGATTTCAAAATAAATAAATAAAAAGTAATAGAAAATAGTTTATTGGCTTGTCTTGAGTATTTCAGTTATAAATTTGAGTTTAATTTGCCAAGAAGTGCCGCATAAGGAAGTAATACCAACCAGATAACAAATATTTTACTAGAAAAGGCAAAATAATTTAATGGTAAAAAGCAAAACAAAACGCTGCCTCAGTAATGATCATTTATCTTGTAATGCTGGCCTGCTGAAATTTGAATGGCCAATGGGCAAGGGTTAAATTTGTGCCAGACTGCCGTATTTGTGGATGGGTATTAGGTGCAAGTACAAACCAATATTTACTAAAGCCTCATGATGGAGATGAAGTGTCTTTTTGTTTATTTTCTTTTTTTTTTTTTAATAAAAAAAGAGTAAATGCTGCTTTAGGTAAATGTTAAATCAGAGGTGGTCATTGGGGACGCGAAGGAGAAGGTCTGTGAACTAGTTGAGAAGTTGCATGCTGATTTGCTTGTGATGGGCTCTCATACTTTTGGCCCTATTAAAAGGTATGAAAATTTTTAAAATAATTTTACTTCATATTGATAATTTCAGTCTTCCATTGTGGTTATAAAGTAACTAGTATTAGTTACTATCCTTCCAGAACTGGTGGCCATCTTCTAGTCATAGAATTGCAAGTCCTATGTCATGTATTGCTTGCTCAGTAATTTGCCTAGACTTGCCTGTATCAACTCTGTTATGGTGTAGCCTGAATATTTGTCTCCAGAATGGGCATGTCTGCTACCAAATATTTGGAAAAGAATCTTCCCCTACTAATAATATGATAGGGGCACTTGAACTCCTTCCCACGTTGGAAGGAAAGTGGGTTGCCACCCAACTAGTGGGATGTTCCCATTGCTCTTCCATTTAGGATTGTTAGACATGCAAATTAGTATTCAATAAATGATTTGCATGCATGGAATTTGTGTAGGTATGTCTGTCCAATCAAACATGTTTATTGTGAAGAGTTGTGTAAGGCTTTTTGGGGTAGAGCATATGACCTTACTTATTTCTGTTTTTTGATGTTGTCTAAGAATACTCCTTCAGTGATCGAAGTGTTGCAAAATTCATTGTATTTCAACAGGATGTTCTTGGGAAGCGTAAGCAACTACTGCGCCAACCATGCACAATGTCCAGTTGTGGTAGTTAAAGGAAAGGGCATATCTTCTTAAGTTAGGTATACATCTCGTTACTCTGTTTGATTATTGCAGAATTACACATTGCCTTGTCTAGCTTTGAAGTTTCCTGTGTTATAAAGGTTGTGTGGTGGATTTTTTTTTTTTTAAGGACATTAATTGTCAAAGAATTAATTAAACACTTCCATTATTGAGTTCTATGAGTCCCACCTTCCTCTCGCTCATTGTGGTACAACACAATTTAGCATTCATCTATATTTTCTCTTTTGGGTGAGTAATTGGGAAATATACATGGTCATTTCCTTTCTAAATTGCCATAGAATATTTTCTGTGGGTTTTTTATTATATTTGATGGATCAAAATTGAAAGACACTCCATATTGCAATAAAACAACAATATGGGTCAGCCTACTGATTGTTGGTGTAAAAGTTAACAGCTAACTGGTATAAAGCCCTTACAACAAATATTTATGGAGGAATTTGATGAATCTTCCTTTTTGGGGGAAGTGGTTTTATAAAAGCAATGCAGCTGGAGAAAGGGAATGTGATTTTTCAGATGCTAGAGGTGAAAAGACAAAGATTGATGATTCACGGCAGTTCGCCATCATAAATGTTGTGTTTTTGTACAAGCAAAAAGCTGATGCATATAGATAAGATGAACAATTCTATCTTCTTGTTGTTTTACCACAATCAACTAGGTGATATAAGTTGTAAAATTTATACGAATTATGACATGATGCACTGAGGATCAATGTGGTTTGATATTGACCTGGCAACAAAACTGAAAAAGACACACGAGAAACCAAAATGTTGACCATTGTGAAGTTTTGAATAAAATAATGTGATGCTCTCTCGTCTCTACTTGAAGAAATTGGAAACAGAAAGGAACACAAGATGGCTCTTCAGAAATGATTCCTTTATACCTGCTTATAAATGTCATACTCCTTTGGTGTTCTTGCTACATTTCACCTTAAAAATATGAGACCTTTTGTTGTGACTCAAACCTTGTTTCTTGGTTAACCATAAAGTTTGTGGTGACCTTGTTTGAATTGATTGTATTTGTCTATCCATATCTATGCACAGTAGAGACGACTGTTGTACATTTCAAGTGTTGACTTGTCTGTCCAAACTCTGAATTTTTGCTGAAACTTATTTTTTTCTCTCTCCATTTGATGCTAGATTTAGCTTATCTTCAGTTGCTTGCATCTTGTGCAGGGTGCGATTGATGAGGTAATTTTATTTGCGGAGTGCATTTGTGATGCATTGACCAAGATTGCTATCTTGTTAAATTTGTTGTCGTGGACTTGCGGTAATGCACCTTTACCACCTATGATGATTTCACACTTCTTTATAATTTGTGAGTGGTTTGTGAGGAAAATATCATCCTTGTTTGTTGCTGCTGCTACGGTAAATTGACGTTTTTACATGAGCATATCTTCTTATGTATTCATTTATTCAATTTAGCTGGCTGTTGTACAACACAGACAGGTTTGATGGTCTCTAGATCAAGTACAGTACCCAATTTGAGCTTGTTCTGTAATAAAGCAATTGTTTGTGTTTGATATTTTCTAATTTGTACTGATTGATATTTTCTAATTTGTAGTGATGGTTTTAGTATGTTGGAGCTTCATGAACTTTTGAGCCTTAACGCATTTTTTAAAATCCTGTTTCTAGTTTTTTTTCCCTCCTTTTTCTGGTGTCTTCATTCAATTTGGTGTTTGGTGCGTACTATATGTGATTGTGAACACGGAGAAGGTCGTTTTATGTTGAGACGTCCTCTTTTTGAAAAATCAACCAATGATTAAGATAAAAATGTGTGCCGGAAAATTTCAAATACAAGCGTCCTTTATTTTTTGGCAGAAAAATACACGCGTCTTAATTTCATTAGAATTAGATGGTCCAATAAAAATGTTAGTGTAACAGTTACCTCAGTTGTTTGTGTAATGCACCGGCAGCTAACGATGACATGCGCCGCACATCTGGACTTCACAATAACTGTCACAAACTGACAATCAAAAAATATTAATGGAAGCTGTTGAAAACAACCAAAACGGTGAAAAATAATCTGCAGCAATTTGGTAGACCGTAGACTAGTAGTAACCACTGGCCTATTTGTTGGGATATAGATAGGAGTAGACTCATGCCTCTGGCAGCATTATCGGGTAATACACAAGCTGACAATCCACAAATTGTATGCTGTAAGTAAACAAGTGGACCTCGTGAACCTTGTGGGTGTAGGGCCTTCTATTCTAATCTAAAATCATTGACGAAGAAAGTGGGAAAGCAAATTTGTGGCCCCTTCCCTTCTTTGCAGGTTAATTAATTTGTCGTTTCGTTTAACCCTGTCACTGTGAGGAAGCATTTTCGTGACACATGTATGGATTAATTTTTGATGCTTCAATAATGGCACAAACTTGCCTGAAAGCGAAAACAAAATACTCCGGAGTTTATGCTGGATAAAATTATCCTGTCCTCTACGATTGAGCATGTACATTCTCTTAGGTCTTCATGCTAAAGAAAAGGGCACCAAAGGCCCAAGCTAAAAGTTCAGACGTGCATAATTGGCTACTTACGGGCCTTTAAGAGATTAAAATTCCTGGATTTAATTCTACGTTAATACTTTTTCGCATATTACTGTCATTGCGGTAACTGCACTCTTGCTGCTCAGCATATCTACAGAAGCAAGTAAGGGGGAGGATTTTATTGTGTACTACACAAAAACGACAAGTCGTACAGAATAATATATTGGATCCAGGACCCAGGTCCTGGCCACTGGAAAGTGGAAAGTCTTCTTGAACCCGTGACCGACCGCATCTCGCGTAAGGTCCCCACGTCTATTACTTACCAGTTGTAAAAGAATCTTAATTAGAGATCACGAGTTGCTACCAGCAAGGTGGGCAGGCACCCCACTTCCATAATCACCCTTGAATTATCTTAAAATCTCTACAAGTAACACTGTAGATACAAAACAATGAAAAGGTCATTCACTTGCATTGTGTTATTTTGAGGTGTCCCTTAGTAGGTGGCAATGGGGTGAATTTGAGCAGAACAAGAGGGCAAGCGTGGGAAATTGAAAGCTTTACGAGAAAACGACATTCTTGGAGTATTTTAGCTCCGCTGTCTAGAGCTGATCAGGCTCAGTTTTTGTCCTTTGCTCCTCTTGCTCCGGTGAAGCGTTTATTGCTTTGTCATTTAGCTAAAGAATTCCCTCCAACGGGGGCCTTATTTTATCACGTAACACCACACAAGGGATGTTGTTTTGTCACCTATTCCCAACGTGCTCTTTGGGGCCCACGTGGAGCTCAGCTGCATCTGCATGATAAGATACAATCCAATGAACTCCTTCCTGGCACAACCAATCAAATACCTGATACCATCATCGACTCAAATCCCAATAATGTCAAGGCTATTTCAGTAATCTCCATCCTTCATTTTCATTATTTAAAGCGTATAATTTTCTCGCTTCCCATGCACACACACCCTACAACGCAACGCGATTTTCCACTCAGCTTGAAGTAGTCCAGTCCAAGACATGGACTTCACTGCTACACTCTTCTTCTTTGCTCTTATCTCATCAACAAAAGCTCTTGATCCTTGTTCCTCTCAATCCGACGGCTTAGATCTCTCTGTCATTCCCATCTATAGCAAATGTTCACCATTCACCCAACCCAAGCCCGACTCATGGGTCGATACCGTTATCGACATGGCCTCTAAAGACCCACAACGGGTCAACTATTTAGCAAGCTTAGCAGCCCAAAAGGCCACCTCAGTCCCAATTGCCTCTGGCCAAAATGTCCTGAACATTGGCAACTACGTGGTCCGGGTCAAACTTGGTACCCCGGGTCAACTCTTGTTTATGGTCCTAGACACCAGCAATGATGCGGCTTGGGTCCCATGTTCCGGGTGCACCGGATGCTCCGCTACCTCTTTCTCACCCAACACATCATCCACTTATGGGTCGATGGATTGCTCAGTGCCCCAGTGCACCCAGATCAACGGGTTCTCCTGTCCAGCCACCGGATCCACCACCTGCCTTTTTAATCAATCCTACGGTGGAGATTCATCGTTCTCAGCCGCCCTTATAAAAGATTCTCTACTTTTGGCCAATGATATTATTCCAAATTTTGCATTTGGATGCATCGGCACAATCTCTGGCAAGTCAATCCCACCCCAAGGGCTATTGGGTTTGGGTCGGGGGCCCATGTCACTTTTATCACAATCCGGGTCACTCTACTCAGGCGTGTTCTCTTACTGTTTACCCAGTTTCAAATCCTACTACTTCTCCGGATCACTCAAACTCGGCCCATCAGGTCAACCCAAGACAATCCGAACCACACCACTCTTACGAAACCCACACCGCCCTTCACTGTACTACGTTAACCTAACCGGAGTTAGTGTGGGCCGGGTCAATGTCCCAATTGCTCCAGAACTTCTATCATTTAACCCGAACACCGGAGCCGGGACCATATTTGACTCGGGTACCGTCATAACCCGATTCGTCCAACCTATCTACAATGTAATACGGGATGAGTTTAGAAAACAAGTGAAGGGTCCATTTTCAACATTAGGTGCCTTTGATACATGCTTTGAAGCAACACAGGAAGCTGTAGCACCAGCCATAACGTTCCATTTCACCGGCCTAAACTTGGTATTGCCAATGGAGAATAGCTTGATACATAGCAGTGCTGGTTCACTAGCTTGCTTGGCCATGGCGGCCGCGCCGAATAATGTGAACTCAGTGTTGAATGTTATAGCGAATTTGCAGCAGCAGAACCTTAGGATTTTGTTTGATGTGGCCAATTCTCGCTTGGGAATTGCTCGCGAGCTCTGTAACTAAGTTTCAATTAGCTTTGTCTCTGTCATGTTAAATGTGTTATATGTTTTCAGTTAATAACCAGGATTAAAATAATCCTGTTATATATTATGGATATTATGTATCATGTAATGTCTTAAACTTGTCTCTAAAATGTTTAATATACACAATTTTGTTTATGGGAGGAAATGGAAGAACATTAACTGTAACGTTCTTATGTACGAAGGTAGCAATTAAAATTTTGTCTCCATTGATAACGTAAGAATGATTGGGAGAAAAGAAATTAAAACAAAAACTAGTTAAAATTAATTTAGCAAAAGTGGAATTAAAGTTAAACGCACCGTTATGTATACACATGTATGTGTTGTTTTAAATTTTTATGATTTGATTTTTCGAAAGCGTAGAGAAAGCAAAATAAATTCCCAGAGAACGTACTGAAAAGCCATTTGCCGTATAGATTTTATCTAGTTATTGTAAAGTGAAGTTTTCTCAATCCTCTCTACTCAACTTCATTCCATGAGCACTACAGTGCGTGGGGCTGTCAAGTGCTTTGTATAATTAACACTTTGTTTCAGATTTGTATGTCAACTAATACTGTTTCACTTGTTAAATATTTGTAGGTAGCTGTTGTCTTTTTTTCATTTCATCACTGATTTGTAGCACTAATGATTGTCGGATAACACGACAAATAAGTTGAAATACAAACTGTATACATCCCAATTGTATATATGTGTAATATCAGAATTTTTTTTTAAAATAAAAATGAAAGGATCTTTTATTGAATGAAAGAATAGGAAAAATCATACGAGAGCATTCCAAACATAATTATAGTTATTTCTAGTCTTTCCCAAATAAGGCAAATATCTCAGATCCTAATATAACAATAACTGACTTAAGTAAGGACGCAAAAAGAAATTAAATAGTAGAATCTTTGACCTAAATTTGGGCTAGGGTTTCCCAAGTGAGCACGATTATAATAGTCTATAGCCCATAAGCATATCGTAGGCCTCCCTTCTTACCGGGTCCCAAAGACCATCCCAGGCACCATTTATAAGCTTTTTTGGACTATCAGTCACGACAGATGAAGGACATTGATCCTGCTGATGATCATGAATCAATATTTTCGGGCGTTTGTTATATATTGTTGCTAACTCATAATGTTATCTTGATTTTATCAAATCCAGCGCCGTGATCCCGGATAACAAGAACCGAATACCAGCTCTTCTTTTCAGCAGCAACCTTGTGCACCGCATCGGCTGCGTAGTATTTATCGATGCCTGGAAGATTTGCAACGTTCTCTCTTGAGGGCGGCGTAGAGTGCGGAATCAAACTTTTTCTGAATTATGAACACTTTAGCCTTGTTTCTGCAGGCTTCAGCTTCCTCGTTTATGACTATGGAGTAGGCTTCCTCTTCCGCTATTGAGTTTTTAAATTTTAATGAATAATTTTTTGCATCTTCCTCTTCTATCATTAGAGTGAAAGACCTTGCTTCTTTTATACGTGTAATATTAGAATTTGAGATACATGGGTTTTTTTTAAAAATTTTTTTATCATAAGTGTATTCATAGTAGTGTATTACTGTAAAAATTTATTTACATATTATTTTTATTCAATAATTATGAATTACAATATTATAAATTTATTTCTTATTCAATAATTATTAATTGCAATATTATAAATAACTCAGCACAAAACTATCATCTTAATTATATATTTAGATCGGTAACATATGCTTTATAATTTATAAATAACTTGGCATACAATGAGGATAGAGATAAATAATATTATATTTAATTATCTAAAACAGTAAATATTAATTAAAAGCATGACGGTCCACGAGATGAAATTAATAAACGAATTATCAACAATAAAGAATGTATATGACGGACAATTCTCTGAGACAACAAATGAATATATATGACATCCCATAAAATGAAGCTCGACAATTAAGTGAATAAACACACAAATATCATGATCCACCAACTGAATTAAACACGTAATTCTTGAATTCAATTGAAGAATTATCATGATAATTAAAATAAATTCTGAGTGGCTCTTCCAATATTTTTCACTCGTTCTCTAAAATATGTATGGTTAACCCCACCGTTGGTGCACGGCAACGCCCTCGTCCCTCGGCCTCCCATTCAAAGACAAACATTCCCAATATGCCCTTCTACTTCCGTTTTCTTTCCCTCTTGGGCTGCACTCCAAGAAAAGTTCATCAACTAACCTAATTGTCCTACTCTTCACCATCTCTTCTACTATATCCGCCTCCGCTTTCATCACCACATACTCGTCTTCCTTCACATTCTTCCTCACCCAATCCGACATCCCTATCTCCGCCAGCTCCTTTCCCATACGCTCCTCGCTCACAATCTCAATCTTGTACATCTCAAAATCAAGATTCCTCGTCGGATAATGCTTCAAAAACCACTCCTTTCCAGTTCCGCTTGCGAGGTCCGCCTTTCTATTAACATTATCCGGCAACCCTAGGTCAACAAACACGCGGCGAGGTTAGCTCTCAAGACTGTCCCCCATTAGATCCGGTAAAAACCTTGTTTTCTTCAAGTACCTACTGGATCTTCTTGACGCAGATCGCGGTGGTTCCAGCAAAACATCTTCTAGTTTATTCAATGCAGCTCTCCTTGCTTCTGATGATGGTATCTTCCTTAAAACACGCCGCTTCTACAGCTGCAGACTTTGTGCTTGACCAGAATTTTTTTCATGAGCAGCATTGTTTGTTTTTTTAATGGCCGTTATAACGTTTGAATTATCAAATCGTCTGAAATACACTGTTTGGTAATTTGATGGTTTGTTGATTAATGCCGAAGAAGGATCAGCGTCACTGATTTGAACAGCAACAATGCCGCCTAATTTAAGCGTCCGGTCAATGAACTCTGAGGTCGCAAGGAAGTTATACGTGAAGATAAAGTCAAATGATTCCTTTGGAATTTCGTCTAGTCGTTTTAAATCTTTGGAATAAACGATATCCCTGTCATTGTCGTTTAGAACGTGAGAATTGTAAATGAAATCCTTATTAACGTCGGTTAAAAAGAGAGCTTGATCTCCGAGTCTTAGAATGCCTTCATTTTTCAAGTCTCGAAAGAGAAACGACAAGAAATTGGAGGTAATTATGGAATCAGAGCCGACTCCATCACGAGGAATACCTACGTTATTATTAGTGTTTGGGGTTACTCCAAAAATGGATAAAACAATAAATTCAGTATAAAATTAAAAAAAATATTGAAGTGAATATTATATCACAGGCACAGTCTAAAAATATCTTCTCTTTCAATAATATACTTAATAAAAACATAACATATATATGATGTCAAATTATCTTTAATGATATTAAATGTCAACAATATCTCTATTGTAACTATTACATCTCATGATAATTAATCCAAAAATCTAAAAAATGGCAAAATCATAACAACAAAGTTTTTAAGGTTATGACACTATGTGGTTGGTTTCCACGACTTATGTCCAAATAATTTGACTGCCAATATTTTTTGAAATTGTTTAACATCATCTTGTTGGTAATATGTATTGACATCAAGGCCATAAGTTAGGACTCTAAGTAACGTGGCAAAAATACTCCACAATTACCACTAAAAAAAATTCATGTAGATCAATAATAAAATCACCTATCCAAGGTAACGAAGCAAGAAGCAATACCAAAAGCAATGGTCGAACAAGAGGCTTCAAGAACCAAGAATTAGGGACCTTGATCATCAAATACTTGTCGGATTTGAACCCTTGAATAACGTTGATTGCCATTTTGAAAATTTCTTGTGATGAAAGATGAGCTGGACGATGGGGAGGTGTTGAGGTGAAACAAATAAAATTAATTAGCGAGTACAAGACCGAGCAGCTGTGTGATTCCCCCCCGCAAGAGCTACATGAGTAATTTGTTGATGATCTCTACACAAAATCATCGATGTCTCTGAATTTATTCCCCTGCAACTTGGTGCATATGTTCTTGCTTCATGCGTGCGATCGATGATCCTTTATCCATTATAGCAGCCTATCACAAGATCAAAATCCATACCAAAGCACCAAAAACAAAAAAACAAAAAAAAGGAGGGAGAACAAACAAAGATATTGTTCTCTCTCCTGTATTGGCTTAATTTGGGAGTTATTATTATTATTATTATTTTATTTTTCAGTAGGGTTCTCTTGTTTTTGGTGGGATAGGGTGATTAGTTATTATGCAAGTGAAGAAGATGAATGAAATGGCAAAAAAAGAAAAATTATGTGGAGAAAAGTTTTAAGAAAAGGGTTGTTAAGTTGTTGGGGTAATGGTAGTTGAGGATACCAGATATGAGTTTAACCATTGCTACAGGTGACGGGTTAATTTCGTTTTTGTGTCTAGCGATTAAATTCACTGCATGAATAAAGTATTATCCTTTGAAATCGCTTTGTGTTTGTTAATTATGCTAATTTTGGGTGACACTGACGTGCATGTCTTGACTTATATTTGGATCAATCATGAGTTTGCACTCTTCTTTTCTGGCTTCACTTTCAAATTCTGGGATCATGTTACCAAAAAGGCAAACGTTATGGTTGGTTGGACATGTGTACTTCTTTAGTTGTTTTGCTCGTTCAATATCTGTATTGCAGATGTCAATAACTGCTGATCTCTTCCAGAAAGGATATATTAATCTTTTAGCAAACTTTAGTTACACAACAATAATACAATTGCTAATTCCCAATGTATATACGCATAGGGATAAAGATTCCGTCCCATGAGATTTTGCTTTTGGGCTCTGTAACTTTTAAAAGTTTTGGATCACACATATTTTATCCGTAGATGATTTGAAATTACTTTCTTATATTATTATATATCATAAATGTGTTCGTATCCCTATGATTATATAGTTTTCTTTAAAAGAGAGTATCAATATTAATTTCATTAAGCTAACATTTGTATTCTAAATGAATAAATATCCATCTTATTAAAGATTTTTTTCTCACGCACACGTATATAGTGAAACAAATTACAAAAATAATTACCAAATAAATATTGAAATCAAGTATTCCTAAATTGATTTGTTGGAGTAGAAAAATATAAGATATTATTTCTAATATGTAAGAGACTAGACTCATCAAAACCGCCGATTAAGATTTATATAATGCTGAGAAAAACTATACACGAGGACTTTGGCTTTGGCAACAGAAGAATATAGTGAAATCGAACCGATCGGATCAGTTCGATTTTAGGTTCGGTTTTGTTTTAAATGTCAGAACCGAACCGGTTTGATTCCGGTTCGAATCAAATTCCTTCGCTGTCTTCGGAAAAGCGAAAGTCACTGCTACGAGGCAATAGATCGCTCGACTCTCGCGCCAGTTTTTACATCCAAAGAAATATTGTGCCAGCCAGCCCACATAACAACAATACTTTAAACTTATACTGTAATTCAGATCAACGGTCAAGAGAACATGTTCGGTGATCGAAGAGAAACTCCTTCTAGGTACAGATTTGTCTTCACACCCACTTCAATTAGAGTTTATTTATTTATTTATTTTATTTCGATATTTTATCAAAATGCAGAATTTAGTGTTTGAAATTTGAATTCAATTTTTTATTCTGTAAAACATGTAATATTAATTCGAGTGAAGTTGATTCAAATTAACTACACGCTGTAGTTTAATTAGTGACAGTAAGTTTATTGGCAAACGATTTTGTTTTGAAATGAAATGTTTGTATGTTAGGAGTGAATTGTTGAGTATGGTGAAAAAGCACTCGAACTTGTTGGGGAAAACATTGGTAGAAGAGCAAGATGCAGTCGATGTAAAAATGGATTCTCGATTTTGGCACGATGTTTTCGATTTGTACTTTATCCGCGGTAAAGAGTCGAGAGGACGACAAGATGACGATCTCTTATTTTTCGTCAGGAAAATGGTATGCTGTTGTGGATGTTGACAATTCTATGTGTGGTCTTTAAACCCTTTGCTGCATTATTGATCGAGTCAAATTATGGTGATATAGGGTTTGCATGGAATCGTTTTCAATGATAACGCGGAAGATCTTAATTCTTACTTTGTACGCAGGTGGGCACCTAAGGTAAAAGCACCTGAAATAATGTAACTTCTTTTTACTTTGAGCATTAATTGTGCTAGAGTGTGATGTCAGTAAATCTGTGCTATTGCTAACAGTTGGATGATTTGCTTGGCAAAAACTTAAGTGAGGTGGATTGGAGGCGGTCATTTTACTTGAACATGATTGCTCACACTGCATTTTCAGTTACAGTGGCAATTTGCAGGTAACTTTTTATCTTTTTGTATTATTGCTTGTACTGCAGATTCCTCATGTATTTGTTGGTATGTAGGTTAAACAAGCATTTTTAGCTGCTCTCATTATAATTTTTTCCACAATTTTATAACTGGTTCTGGAGGCAATGATGTAATCTGATTTGTTAATGTTGATTATAATTTTACCAATACATCAATATTTACTTTTATGTTTTAGCTTTGCTTTCTGGATGTACTAACTTTATTTAAATCATATTTGATTTTCCTGAGCTATTATGGGAAAAAGGATAATTTTCCTGCTGTATTAGTACAAAAGTTTGATTTAGAATCTCAGTTGCTTTTATTCTCGATCAAAATACAGCAGGATTTTGAAATATTTGCTGCTGTTGTATTCTTTTTTCAGTCATCAAGTACTTAGAAATCATCAAGCCGGGACAGATACACCATTATCTCCTATATACAAGGTAACCCTTGTTTCAATTGTCATATTGGTTTATGCAATTTTTAAAGGCAGAAATAATTACTTCAATCTTCCCTGAATTGTTTTTGGTGCAACTTCAAAATGTTGATGATAAATTTTAAACATACTGTTTAATTTTCTTTTTCAAAAAAGAAGAAGAAGAAGAAGAAGTATAATGCTGAAAAGGGGGAAAAAAAATACTGTTATTGGTTAACATGAACCAGTTAAGACTTTAAGATAACCACTTATGAAAAAATATTTTTATGAATTCTTTCTGCTTAATTGCTCCGGCCAGAGTTGATTGAGAACAAGAGTAACACATTATCTTGGAATTACTGCCCTGTTGGCAAGGCTTATTTTTTATTTTTTGTTAAGTTATAGATGTTGGTATGTGGTATTGGTTAAATACTGTTGCCAAGTTCTTTTCTTTAATTTTAAGGTTTTCAGATTAATGGTTCGTCATGCTATTAAAGCCTAATTCCCCAAGAGGGATCGTTTGTGGATACCTAAAATGTATTTTGTTTTGTTAACTATTTACAGTGCAGAACAAGATGGGCTGTATTTGGATCCACATGAGAAGTCCATTAACTAAATTTGGCCTTGCATTTGAAGGCATTTCTTATATTATAAATTTTCTTGTTGGGCTTTTTTCAATAATCTTATTTTGGTGTTAATGGTTGTTCAATAGATACGAAATAGCTGAATATATGAATTTTTGTTCCTAAACAAATTGTTTGTAAGTCATTTTCATTATCATTTAATGGTAATTGGCCTTTTACTTTAAATTGCTTGGCATCCTACCTGATTTTGAAGATCCAAGTTATTCCATTTGTTATAGATAAAAAAACTTAAGTTCTTGTTGAAACTGTTTTTCTTATTGTACTCCTTGAGTTAAGCGGATCATGGGTGAGATAAAATAATAGGTTGTCAATGCAAAATCTCACATACTCTGGGCCAATTCAGTTACAACAGGAAGGAGAATATTATCTTTAGCTTCTAAGTTTTTGCGTGCATGATCCTCCCTATGATCCCTCTTGGATTGTTCGGGGCCTAGTTGGGGTGTGGTTTTCAAGGTTTTGAATCTTAGAATTTTCTCTTTAAAACCACTATAGTAATGTATCTAAATTAAAATCGCAGTGATTGAATTCTTAATTCCTGCTAACTAGCTACCATTTCATACGAACTTTCATGTGAATATCTACACTATCCTAATTTCTGGTTTGCCTGTGACATTAGGTTGTAAAGACTGTTTATGCATCTCCTAGCCGTGTACATTTTCAGTTGGACTCAGAGAAGGTAAGTTTAGTTATTATCATCAAACTGCAGTCAATTACATCTATCTTGAATTTCTGACAGTGCTGCTAATATGTATTTAGGAAGTAGAGACAAAACCTGCCTATCCAGATATCTGTTTTGCGGTAGATGATTTCGACTCCACTTTTGATGCTGTGGTAAGCAGGACCCTAGAGTGATTGTTGGATGTTTTTGGCATGTGATAGTTGAACCATCTTGTGCCTCTTTTAGAGTTTTAGTAAAGCTAACTGCGTATTGTTTCTATATATATATATATATATATATATATATATATATATATTGATTACTTTTACTGCATCAATTTATATGTGCTTGCTTGTGGAGTGTTAAAAATTTTTATATTTATCTAATTTTCATTAATTTATATGTTGCTTTCGATAATTTAGTAGCGTCACTCTAAGTACTAGGCTTCTAGCAAGATGTATTACCAGTTACTTCATATGTTATGATGAGAAATGAGCTAATTTTGTAGTCTTTAAGTTTTACTTCAGACTGCATTTTCAGTTGTAATTATGCATTCTGAGATGATAAGTACAGGATATAAGAAATAGAAATGGGTATAATTTTGTAGCACTTAATATGTATAGACATGCCTTTGACTTGATTATGTTTGTCCTTTATTATTAATGAAGTTTACTTATAAAATTTTGCCATCTTTTAAGAGTTTTGAGGCATTCGTTTGTATAATCAATCCGTATATGCACTTGGCTTTATCTTTATTAACTTTGTGTTTATGTACGTACATAGGTCAGGAGCAGAGTGCAGCATTATTATCATCATCTTTGCATGTTACCATTTGCTGAAATGATCACCTAATTTGTGCAGGTCTTGTCTGACACAGACCACTGCTATTGTGTGATTCTAAATGCACACAATGGGGCAGCATTTCCTAGTGAAAAAGAGGCCAATAATAGCAGTTCTAGTGATAGTTCACCTATGAAAACTGATATGGACTCTGGAAAGACGAGGAATGCCAAGGTTTAGTGAGCTTCATATTCAAGAGTTCGAAATTAACAGTAGTTTAAGAAATGCGTGATTTCATATAATTGGCAATTGATACCTTGAAGTGGTCTCAAATATTCCAGTAGTTTTTAATCATGTCTTGCTTAAATTGAAACTTGAGATATAGATTATTGTTTTGATCTTTAGATTCTTTAAAATGCTATTTGGTTTCACAGAAACACATACTCTGGTTGACTTGCTGGTAGTTGTGATTGCAGCTTACTCTTTTCTCTGGATTTGTCAGCTATCAAATGGTTCGAGAAGCATATGATGGTACATCTTCATATAAATCACTCAGAATAACTTAACTTATTAGTTTGCTATGCATTTATGACTGCACTATTAATAGTTTTACATGTAGATATTATGAACTTGATGCCAGGAATTTCATTGACTCATGTAATTTTTATCTCCTCTCTCTTTAATATTTAGCTGGAAAATCTCGATTTGGGAGCCTTCTTTCTCTCAGTCATTCCTTAGGCAAAACAGACAGACTGTACATGAAAGGCCCTGGAGGACGTGGAGGAGTTGAAGTAGCCGTTTCTGGTGTAGCAGGTAACTGAAAGAATTCATTACTTCTATTTTTATTATTTCTTATTCGGATGTTGTATGTTTTGGTGCTTTAGATGAAAGGCTGCAAATGTGATCACTTATGACCTTCTAAAACTTGTATAATTTTTGTTTATAATTTTATTTTATACCTTATGCTGATTATAATTTCTACAACTAGTCATAATGTGTGCCAATTCTATTTATTACGTAAAAAACATTTGTCGATGTAATTGTGTTTTTGTTTTTAGAATTTTGTTAAAAGCAAAGTGACTCCTAAACGATACTAAAAAAACATAAATACATATCTTTGGTAATTATTATAAAATTTTAGAAGTATTATAAAAGATGAAGACACATGAACATTTAATTTTTGAAGTCCACTTGACTATGAAATTGATGATTCAACTTTGATTTTTGCTAAATACAAGTGAAATAAAATTCAATCCAATATAAAATTGAATAATAAAAAAGGAAAAAAATGCATTTTATTTTTTAATTACCTTTTCATAAAAATTCACCAAAAAGATAGGCTCTTTCTTTTGATGTTAAATATTGAAAGTTTAATATGAAAATTATGTATACCCAAACAAAAAATATTTCATTTCTTTCCATTTGAAATATCGAATCCTCTTGCCTCTCTAATTCCATACCTTTACTCTTCACATCCCATCGTTCAAACCAAACATCACCTTATCACATGATAATTATTTACCAGTGATGATAAAAGTGGATTGCCTGATAATGTTAAAAACCTATGGCTGAATGGACATAGTTGAAGTGAGTTGTGAATGTTTTGCTTGCCTCTGAAATCACTTATACTTCTGGATCTCATCCCTTCTTTTTTTCTTGTATGGTGGGCTGATTTCCGGTCCCGAAAAGGAAGAGAAGGGAGACTGCTGTTTTTTTTTTTTGGTGAAATAAAGATCATATTGAATGATTAAATAATCATATAAAGTGAATTTGTGTAAAGACGGTGCTAAATTCTGATTATAATGTGATGACATCAGATCAAAGCGAGCAGGATTCAGGCCGCTTTTCATCAGTTGTATCAAAAAGAGGATTTGCGATTGGCTCAATAGTGCGTAAAGCAGCATCTGTTGCATCAGTGGCAGCAAAGCAAGCATATGCAGCTGCTGCTGCTGCCACCACTTCTGATGATGAGATGTTGCCTCTTAGATGCTGCTTAATGTCCATATCTTTGCCCTGGGAACACATTGCTTATGATCTTCTGTTTAAGGTAAGCTTGCAATTCACATTTGATAGTCAGTGACGTAGGTAGTAAGATCACAATATTTTTGGAATTGGTTCATATATTATCGCAAGCACTTGATGCTCCATCTTTTCTGCATAAAAGCTATTAAGTTTTTTTATCCAGGTCTCTTGCTATTATGTTCAAGCTCTTCAGCTTGGAGAAAATATTACACCAGTGTAAAATATGGTGCAACCGGTGAAAAGAAAGCATAACCTGATTGAAAGAATCAAAATTATTCTACAAAATAGTGTATGATAAGATTTGGCTAAAGTAGTAATGAAAAGAAAGTGTCTTGCACCGCAATGTAGGATAATACATTCCCTTCTACTGCAATGTACTGGAAAGAATATAAGAGAGTATTTGGTGCCTTGCTTAGCTAAAGCTGTGTACTAGGTGAACACATATTTTATAAGAGCACTAGCACTGGGTTTGCTTTTTCCTTTCTGATAAAAATGGAAATAGTTGTTTGTGCAAAATTCTGCTTTGTTGTTTTTTTAGATTTGACTTTCCTTGTTCATTTCTAATGGGCTTATGGAAGGTAATGTTTTCAATTGCCTTGATGCATGCATGAGAGAATAATAATAATTCTTATCTTGATTGTCAAATTCAGGAAAGTCCTCCTGTGAACTTGTAACCTGTGTTATTTACCCGTGGCTGGAAATTACAAAACAATCATCACCTGCAAGAACAAAACATGGAAGAGATGTGTCTGATACGGAGACTAAATGTTGCCACCTTGGTAGAAAAGGGATTATTCTATGTTCGAAATTAAATTTGTAAATTCTTCTTTAGGGAATAGCCCAATTTGTTTGGCCTTTTACAATGGACGCAAGAGATCAAGGGATCGATTTCCCCTAACACCAATGTTGGAGGGGGAATAATTTATTTGGGATGAGACAACCTAAAATAACAAAAAATTAGTAAATTCTCTCTGGTATGGAGTCCAGTATCTTTGGGATGTATGTTGAAATTTATGTTGTATATCATTTTAATCATGTGTTTAGTAACTAAAGCAGCATCAATCCATAATACATCGTTGCCATTTCTCAGTTTGTTTTCAGTAGGATTCGTTTTTTGTCTAGTGGATTTATCAATTTTATCATTACCTTTACTATTCACTACATGACACTTGATTTCCCAGATCATTTGCTAGATGGTTGCTCAGGGGTTTCCTCCTGAAGGAACCTAGTGGATGTATTTCCCTGGATTCGGTGACTCTTCGATTCCCCTTACTATTTCTAGCTATCGAGATTCTTTTAAGGAGGCAGACATCAACTTGCTCAAATTTTTGGTGCTTGTGATTAGGTTTCTGCCCTAATTTCTTGTAAATGAACGGGTTTGATTAGAAGTGATGCTACTCAGTATAAGGTTGAGAAACTTTTTCTATTTTCATGGGAATTTCTTGGTAGTGTTTGTGCATTGGACGAGTATTTGATTAATAACTCATTCAGTGTTTATGAAGCAATGGTACAATTTCTTTTACGGTAATTATCATTTAACAGCCTATATATTGTGTCTCACAAAACGGAGATTTTAATGAAAGTTCAAATATCAACAAATCAAGTCAACGAAGATTGAAATAATTTTCCAAATGGAATTGAGCATAAAAATACACAAATGCTCACTAATCATTCACGACTCATTTGATTGATGATTTTCCTTCACGTTCAAATTTTTGTGAAACAATTTCATTAAAATAAACACAAATGAGTTACATAAAACATTCAACAAAATTGGTTTATAGACAATTTATAACAAGCAATTATAATGAAGACGTGAGAGAAAAACTAAAGGCGATTACCGGTTTTGACTCGCAGATTGCTTCCTTCATTGCTTCTTGCTCTGGATAAAAAAAATGAGTATTCCACCAAGCATTCTATGGAAGTTACTCAAGACAAGGGAGCACTCCTTTTTAATTTTAGGCTTGTCACTTCTTGTGGGTTTTGTAAACATTTTCATGCGGAGGAGATTGTTGTAATCCATGTGTATGACATCTAACAATAAAATGACGAACGAACCTGTGGATTTGTGTATACAAGTATTAAGGTGTCACCTAAATATCAAATATACAACTTAATGAAAAGGTACAGTTATTTAAAGAAGTAAGACAACAAGAATATAAAAATACGTGACACAATTTAAAAGTGATTTCTATCTCCCAAATATAAGAGTATTTTGTTATAGAGTTCAAGGTCGATCCACAGAGAAAAGATTTAATTTGTTTATTTTATTTTATCTAAAAATAAAAATAAAAATTGAATATATGCAACTTAATTTAAGTAAAATTATGAAATTAAATTAATTAGGGTTATGGATCCACTCTTAGTAGTAAATAGAATTTAACAAATTATTTTGCTATTTTTATTTAGATTTATTGCCAAAAGGAATAATTATATAAATTATCATTATTTTTCCATTATTTTATTATGGATTAAATATTTATTGTGCTAAAAATTTAATTTGTCTACAATAAATTAAAATACCATTTTACCATACCTTATATTAAAATATTAAGAATTTATTGTGCCAAACTCTATTATTTGTCCACAATAAATTAAAATTTCAAAATATAAAATATGTATAAAATTAAATAGAAAATAATTTAATTTATATAATTAAAAATAGAATTTGATTAAATCATATTTATTTCTTAACAGTTTCACCTTACTCTAACTATTATTATTTAACTAAGCATAATTGAAATAGAAATAAAAATAATTATTAAAATTAAATTACTCATAATTAAAAGGAATTAAAACAACTAAAATTGAAAATAAAACTATATTTATTTATAAAAATAATTATGTAAAATATAAAAGACACCTGGAAAATAAGATTACAAGTAGATTGAGAGAATTTTGGAAGAAAATGGATGATAAAAAACATAAAAATAAGGCTCTATTTATAAAGAAATAAATTCATAATCCAGTGTTTTGCAAGTCATCACAAGCATTAGATCAACCATTAGATCAAGATCTAACCACTGGTCAAACTTTAAAAGTCAACCTTACACGTGGCATCATATAAAACGTCCGATTCAGTCAAAGAACGGTTGAGATTTGGCGAATTAATGGATGGATCGGGCTGACCCGAATACAAAGATTATGATCCTTCAACTTGCTTCACCAACCATTGCCACGTGGCACGATCTTGACCGTTGAATTATGAATGGCTGAGATTTAGTCAAAACTAATAGCTATCAAGTGCATTCATATCTATTGTAAGTCCATTTTATCATCGAATCAGTGTTTGGTCAATTAAAAAAGTCAACTTTTCTTTTAAAAGCTCAATTTTAAGTCAGTCTTGACTTATCCTAAGGTTTTTAGACCTCTGAAATCCAAATTTGACCTTCGTTTCTTTGTTTTGAGCCTCGAATTACGTGAAATTAATATTTTACCTAACAAACACATAAAAATACACAAAATTAAATATAGTTAAATCATAATTAATAATTCTTAATATATTACATAAACAATAATATAAATTATAATATATGCACAAAATAACATATTTACCCCTTAATAAACATACAATTTTTAATACTAATCAATATGAATAATGTTGATGAAACGACAACACTTTTTAAGCTATAGTGTTATGATTCTATTTGTTCAAATAGCATTTTCCTTTGTAAAACTTTAAAAATAATGTCATACTAATGAGACATGCAGCCTCAGTTTTTTATAACCTAAGGCAACTATGTGAGTTATAACTTCAAGACAACAATAAACAATAAGTGTAAAATAAGCATTAGAGATAAGAGAAACAAAAGAAAAAGATTAATTTTGAAAAGTAAAATCAAGAACATTAAACTAAATTAATTTAAAGTCAAATGGAAATTATTAAAATTAAATAATGAATCAAGTACCAAACTTAAAAATAAATAAAAAAACAAATTGTATACCTCAAACCACTACAAGTGCATAATAAAAACCTTGCCAATACCACGGATTTTTATTTTCGAAATGCATTAGAAGTATCAAACAAAATTCAAGCAGCCCTTAAGGGCGTAGCCGAGTTAGTTGACAGTGCAATTTGTCGCCCCTCACTTGTGTGGACTTGAGTTCAAGCCTTAGGGTGGGGAGGGGGGTAAAAATTGATTTGAACGCTTGCCCACCCCCATTTCCTTTTAAAGAAAAAAAATGCAAGCAATAACAACATTTATCAACATATCACATGTTGTTTCACATTGGTAATAGCTTCGTCTTATCTCTAATCATTTAGACTTGGAAATATACCAATATAATGAGGTTTTTGAACCTTTCTATAGAAATTCAAATAAAAGTGATTAATAAACTCGTTATAAGTAATGTTGAAATATTTATTTAATGGTATCTTAATGATATTTTGATTGAAATGGTCATTGTTGTTCAATAATAGTCTCAGGTTAGTTTGAAATAATATAGTGATTAAAAAAAAGTGAACAAGATAAGTGATCAATGTTCCCTTCAAAAGGTATCTTTATTTTCATAAAAATGTAGAAGGTAAGAATCTAGGCTTCATCATTATCTAAAGCTAGCAATCTTAATGAGAGTTAAAAGAAAAATTCTATAAAAATTATTTGATTTGTATGAGGCTCACATCTATTAACCTAAAATAAATTAAATAACATTATGTAATCTAATACTTTTCGCCATATCATATTTATCAAGTAGAAAAAAATAAAGAAATAAAAAATCCACAAGATTGTATTATTAATTAGTGGCCTTAACCTCTCAAGATAAAAAAGAAGCATTGAACTCATCAA